>QEPC01011131.1:2915866-2933898 GCA_003113815.1 Sphenodon punctatus
AAAAAAACCATGTTGACTGGTGACCAGGAGTGCGTGGAGTAGCAGCAGCAAAATCCCCAGGGAACAGCTCCACTGGATGGGAATGGCAGACGTGGGAAATGAGTGGCAAGGCATCATAGAGAAACAGCGGACTGGATGGGAGGGCACCATGGCAGGCTGGCCAGGGGAAGTCAAAATGGTAGGAGGAAAGAACATGAACGGCAATGCTCAATTTCTGTATGTTCCTCACCACTCAACTGTGATCATGGGAGGAGAACCTCATAAGTGCTGAGATGTTGCTGCAGCAAATGCACCAACAGCAGCATAGGCTAAGTATTCTTTCCCACTTCCTTATGGGCAGGCGGCTGTAAATTGGGTGGGAAAGGCGAGGGCTGAAACACTGGGACAGGAAGGTGGGTGGAAAACTAATGGCTTTCCTTGTTGCCTTGCTACAGGTCTGTCAACGCAATGGGCACGAACAGAACCCCCAGCCACAAGTGCCCAGTGGAACCAGGACCTGTGGGTCTGCAACCAGCAGCGCAAGGGAAGATTTGACAAGGAAGTTGCTTGGGGAGACCAAGCGGTGGACAGATGAGATCCAGAATGCCATTAACGGCACGACCCAGGAGCACAGGCAGCTTGTGAGTTCAATGCAGCACAATGAAAGACCCTTGCTGCTTAAGCACGCCTGGACCAATGGTAGGAAGACAGGCACTGGGCCAGTCTCTGGCAGCAGTTCAAACCGTTGGACATCATGATCAAGTGGGCAAGCAAGGAGATGGTCAAGATGTGGGTGCAAACTCAAAGCAGCCTGTCCTAGTCCAGCCATCTACAAACTTTCCTGCTCAAGCAGGTTGCTGCGATGATCACTGTTACCCAGGGGCAGGTGGCATATCCCAAACTCCATCAACCATTCACACCCCACCACTTTGGAACTGAACTGCCCGCCCTGGTTTCCGCAGCAAATTCACCCCCCAGATAAAAACAGCCGAGCCCTCTCTGCACTGCACTCGCACAGGTGAACAGTGCCTGGGTCAGGCATGTCACCCCCTGGCAATCATTTCCATATGCCTCCTGCTAGCACTCCTCCACAGGAGGAGGATGGGGGAATGTCCCCCTGCCACCAAAGCAACCACATCCAGATGTTGCCAAAAAGGGGTAGGCAGAAGGAAAAAAAGAAAAGTCTTTAAAAGTAATCTAAAGTCATTTGTTTTCTAAAAAGTTCTTAAAAAAAAGGTATTTCTTTGTTAAAGTTCTGTATGTTTTCATAATCCATGGTTTCCATGCTTCTGGAAAAGGAGGTTTGGGGTCAGGGGGTGCTTAGAGAATAGTGGTATGGCAGTGATAAAGCTGCTTTGGGGCTGGGGTTTGGAAGGGTGGTGGTGGTGTTGGTGGGTGGCCTGTAAACAGAGGATGGAGTTTCCCCTGGCCATGTACATGCATGTGAGTGTGGGGGGCACATGAAGGAGGGACTCTGGAGAATGGCAGTATGGTATAACAAGTCACTTTGGGAGCTGAAAGCATTTGCTCATGACAGAAGGGCCATAGTAACTACCAGCATGCCTGTCTCTCTGCGCTTCCTTTGCCATTTCCAGAACCGACTGGCCCGCGAATACCAATAGGAAAACACAGGTTCAGGCTACAGCTGGCTAACCTGCAAATGCCAATAGGGAACGCACAGGGAAGACATTTGGGGGGGAGCGGGGGGGGGGGAAGGAGGAAAGAACCATGGACAGGGACTCAAGGAATGTATGCCGTCCTGGTGCTGGGGTGACTAGATGGGTTAGAGGAAACACACAGGAAACATTTTTAAAAGGCTTTGCTATTAACACACACCAAAAATTGTCATTACACTGTTGCTCATGGTGGGTGTTTGTGCTAACACTGCAGTTGATGTGCCAGCACGAGGCATCCTAGATCTCTCTAGCTATGCGCTGCTTCGCTTGGATCAGCTGGTTCCTGGCTCACCAGAGCTAATTGGCAGGGATGGGTGGGTTCTCCAACATGACCCTACCGGTCTCACAGATGTTGCGGAGAACACAGGTGCGGTGGTTAGCAGGGAAGTGGTCTCCAGATGGAAATCAATCCTTGCAGCAATTCATCTCCAGAGCGGTTTTAAAAGTCTCCAAACCCTCTGCTCTGTTCAACAGAGCTGGTTGTGCTGAGCTGTTGGTTAAAATAACGTTGCTCCAGGGTGCAGGCAACGCTGTAGGCTTTCAAAAACCATGGTTTTAGTGGGTAGGCAGGTTCTCGTGAACAACATGCCTCATGAGCACCCCCTCAATGCACGTTTCAGTCGAGGGTCTCAAGTCTCTGTTGTACATGTGGCCAAAGAAGGGGGACTGATGGAAGATGTGGGCATCCTAGTTCCTTCTGGACCACCTGACCAGCACATCCACAAACCAGGCACGGTGGTGCACTACTACCTAGATACTCACAGAGAAGAACCCCTTGCAGTTCAAGTTGTTGTCCTTACTACGGGGTGGGCAGATGACTGAGATGACTCCCATAGATTGAAGCCGTGCAAGGGAAGTTGGGAGGTGCCTGTCGGGAGACGTGGCTTCAGTCACATATACGGTTTGCAGGGCTGTAGCTACTGAAAGACTAGTGGGAGAACGTCCTGTCCTCGTGGGGAGATGCCAAGTGAGTCACCAACTTTAGGATGCAACATCGCTTCGTCCAGCATATAGTTGAGATCCTCAGGCCTTGTCTGAGGAAATGGAGCACTGTGATGTTACATGGTCACCCATCCTTGTGGAGAAGTGCATTACCATCGCCATCCGGAAGCTCTCCACTAGAGACTCCTGCTGCTTTGTCACCCGGCAATTTGGCATTGGCAACCCACAGTGGACATCATACTCATGGAGGTTTGCACATCGACTGTAGATGTGTTGCTGGACTGGGTTGTGCAGTTGGCTGATCCCATGAAGGTAACGGAGGGTTTTTAGTGGGAGGGGTTCCTGAACTGTGTAGGAGCAATCTCTCCCAGTGTGGTCTGTTATCTGAGGTAGGCAAGCGCACGGTGCCAAAGTAGGAGCTGTGCCCCACTATCCCAGCCACAGATTGAGCAAGAGTCTGCCTCTGCCTTGAAGTCACATTATGCCAATGATAGAAGACTTGCATAGAAGACTTGCATAGGTTGGATCACTCGCAAGTTGTGCTTTCCACACGAGTAATGAAGGCCTGGAGCACAATAATGAGCACCATAAACTTCTTGGCATGCATCTCCACAGCTGTGGCTCCAATATCCAACTGCTTAAAGAGCAAGACGGCTGGGCACCTACGATTGGCTGCATGCTGCACACTGCTCATGAGTAACTATTAGCCATGTGTTCTCACAGGACTTGCTGCGTGCCAAATATACATGAGCTTGTATTGGCTGCTATTGGTTGAAAAAGTGTTTGCAAAGCTTAGGCTGGGTGTGTGTGCGCATGCGTTGCTCCTCCAGCATTGCCAGTCCAAGTGGCTATTAAACGGCATAGACATTCCTCCCACAAACATGTCAGTGCACAGGTCAACACATCTAAAAATGTTACAGATGTTAGCACCATAGAAGCATGGAATTTTTGAACTGGAGTCGAGGGGACCACAGAAATGGGCAGGTGGGGGGGATCTGCAAGGCAGTAAAGTTCACTGCGCTCTGAATGTAGGAGCAGAGCTGCCCATTGATTAAAAGATACTCATTTTCTTATCTTTTGAAAGTAATCAATTTTTGCTTGCGATGAGCATAAGGGGTCATAACGTCACAGAAAGCTATTGCTGCAGGCTCCTTGTCAGGGAAAGCCGATTGGTTTCAGCTTTGGTCTGTGGGTGCTGTGGCCACATGTGGTACGGGGCCCAGAGAATTTCTGGGGGTTGGATATCCTGGCCGTTGCAGACATCTGGGTAATGCCTGATGTGCAGAGGTAATTGCCAGACCCATCCTCGGAGGCAGCCTACACACTCACAGGGTGACACATGCACACATGTATGCATGATGGTGTGCAGACACTGCGCAACCCTGCTGCAGTTCGAAGTTCAGCTGAACGGAAGAGTGGGAGCCCCGGATGAGATGAGAGAGAGGGGTGCACTCAAGACTGCAACTTTTCTGGACATTTGTGCACTGACAGAAGTTAGTCACCAACAGAGGCTAGACCTTCCCTGATGTTTTTCCTCATCAGTGCCCTGATGACAGCAAGAAGATACTGGGGCCAACGGGAGCAATTCAATTGGATGGCAGAGCTGAATCTCTTGGGGGAAAACAAGTGACTCCAGGTACAGGAAATGTGAACTGAGTGACGGAGATCTTCTTACCCTATATGAGGTTTGAACAAGCAGGGAAGTGCAGAGAGCCTTGTCAAGCGAGGAGGTTTTCCACCCCAAGTGGATAGTAATGCAGAAGATGCTAGAGAGGGGGTACAAGAGGCGCATGTTTGACTGAGGGTTATGTGAACCAAAACGGTTTTCCAATGCCACGGTGGACAAGACCCCAATAAAAACATATGCTGCTACCTGCCAGTACATCACTGTGAGGAACTGGTTGACAACATGCAAAGATTGATTGCTTTAGATTTCAATTTTTACTTTTCACTTCTATAGAAATGTAAGTAAATAAAATAAAAAATAAAAGTGCTCAAAGTATGCAATTTACTCAATAAACTCAACATTCTGTGCATAGCAAAAGGATGTTTCCAGCTACCAATTTTGGTGTTTTGCCGCAGCTGAGCGTCATGACAGGGGGTGGCATAGTGGGAAAGGGAGGTTGGTGGGTGAAGCCCTCTATTAAGCTTGTCGCGCTAAACCTGTGAGTAGGACTGCCCTAAAGCACAAGAAATACATATGGGGGATGCTATTTATTATACTCTGCACGCTAAACATGTGAGTGGAGGCTGCATGGATCAAACCCAGACTCAAGCAGGCTACCGTCTTCTTTGTTAACACCCAGTAATACATTCATCAAGTCAAGAGGTTGCAGGTAAACATGCTTAGCTTAGTTACATGAAAGAAAAGGTCTCTGAGCAAATCAGGGAAGAGGTAAGGTGGATGTGGAGTGAAGATCGATCTTTGTTATAGAAGCAGCATGACCAGTCTTCAGAGCAGTGGACACACAGTGGACCCTTAACCCTGCTTACCAGACAGCACAGACCTAGGCAGAAAGCTGCTTTATGGGCTGGCTCAGACTTAAGACATGGAGGTTAAAGGAGACTGAGACCATTTTCAGACATTCCCTCCCTGCACATATTCTGGTTGCAGGAGGGAATGCGCAGCCAGAATATGCGTGGGGATCGGCCGGTCTGAAAGCCGCACCCCCGCGCCTTTGCCGGCAGACATGCGCAGGGATGCAGAGCTTGATTTCCTGCTCTGCATCCCTACACATGTCTACCGGCAAAGCCACGTGGGGGTGCTTTCAGACCTGCACATATTCTGGTTGCAGGAGGGAATGCGCAGCCAGAATATGCGTGGGGATCGGCCGGTCTGAAAGCCGCACCCCCACGCCTTTGCCGGCAGACATGCGCAGGGATGCAGAGCTTGATTTCCTGCTCTGCATCCCTACACATGTCTACCAGCAAAGCCGCGTGGGGGTGCTTTCAGACCTGCCGATCCCCGTGCATTGCTTCCCACAGCCAGAATACGTGCGGGGGGTGGGGGAAGGAGAGAATGTCTAAATGCCTCAGCTCACTGCCAATGCTCTCAGGGCTTTGGTTTACCTGCCTGCAAAATCCTTAATGTGTTTTAAATGTACCAGTCATCATGGTACAATGCTCACCTGCCTCTCAGAGGTGCTGCAGAGACCTTTGAACTCCTAGATGAGCACACAACACACCTGACAATCTCTGATTTTGAAGAGCTTGTAAACCCAACACCTGAGCTGTCCCATCTAGGTAGAATAAGGCACCGTGACCAGTGATAGAGAAGGCACAATGCTGGGCAATGCTAAACAGAGAACTCCTTAGGCAAGTCATTTTACAATGCTGTCCGGGTCTCTTTATAGTCTAAAGCCCAGGCTCTGAAGAGCCGTCTTCAAGTGTGTGATCAGCACCTAGCCAATCGCTCTCTGGGCGCCAACAACAAGCTGAGGAGTGCTGGCAAATGTAGCAAAGACAGGAAGGAACAGAGACAAAGCTGTACCTTGCTTCCTTTCCGCTGCCTTGGGTTGGCTGCCCTCACCACTTTGGCTGGAGTTGAATGCTCTGTGAAAGAAAAAAAAACAACAGCAAACAGCAAACATTAATATGCAAAACGGATTGCTGCTGGAGTAGTAGTCTTGCTGGGCAGTGGAGAGCACGCAGGTCTTGTTCATCCAAGAACCACTGCTGGCTCGAGTGATGCATCTTTCTAATAACCCTCACGATCCAAGGTCCTGTGTGGAAGCAACCATCTTTCTGGCCCAGGCTGAGCAGAGGCTGCACAGCCACCTGGGGAACCACCCAGCACCTTGAGGTAGTTTGGCTGATCAGAATGTCAGGGCATGAAATTTGCAGGTGACGGGGAGCCATTGGCACCCAAAAAACTGAGGCTGGAGACTGGTTCAGGGGTGTAGTGGGGCAAGAATGGTTTATAGACTGGCGAGAGAGTCTTTTTTTGGCTCCCAGAGTTTGATCTAAAATGTCATGCCCCAACAATGTGATCTAAGGCTAAAAGGAGCTTTGCCCACTCTCTCCCCCCTCCCCCTCAGCACACCTGTCATTTTAAGTATACTGCCCTGAATCTTTTTGCCTAATTGAAGCAAGGAAATGAACAGTTTCTTAAACTGTGGATCAGTCCCCCGAGTGGGGTTGCAATCCCAGTTGATATTCAACACAATTTCCACATGCCTTTGCCGCAGTTTGTGTTTGGTATAATTTTAAAGTCTCAAAATGGGGCCCAAATCAGGCAAACATTTTGAGAACTCCTGTCCTAACAAGAATCCCCACAGGAAGCAACACAGCTAAACATTTTCTATCGATGTAGGGTGCAACAGTTTAGATGCACTCTGCATCAGCTATGACCAATGGAGGTCCCAGGCTCAAGCACACACCTACACCTTTTCCTGCACATGGCAAGAGCCAACAGTTTTATCCACTTGGCACTTATTCCCCAAACCAGGAAAGGGCAAGCATGCAGTCAGTGCTTCCTATAGATCAGTACACACTGTTCCTGCTCAGGTACGTAGCGATGGTTCCATTGAGAAGAAGGGATTTCTCTCTCTAATGCACACAGCGCATCGAGATAACACAATTCTTGGCCAGTATCATGGATACAGATTTCCTTCACAGAGACACAGCCCCAGACCAACCAGCCAGGCCCAAGTGAGGGATGGATCACTGTAATTCTGGAGTGCTTGTGTACCAAAATTTACTACCAGATAGTGCAAGGAGTTGCAGGAAACCCAGAAGGGGCTTGCCCATGCAAGGAGCACACCCCACACTTAGAAAAACTGTGTTTAGCCCCCACACACCCCAATAATCAAATGTCCCAACAGCCTGTTTCAAGACCTGAGCAGGCCCTTACTGCTTTTTAGATACATACAAACAAAAATTAAGTGCCACAACTCAAGCCTTTTCCAAAATCTTGCCCCTTGTCTTCAGGACATGGAGGGTATTCAGGGGGCTAAAAGAGCTGCCCTTCTGGTCCATACAACTCCATCATTTCCTGCTCGTGCCCTTACTTTACCAGGCATTGCTCAAGGCTGAAGTTTGATGGGGCAGGGATCTGTTGCCACTGAACAGGTGATTGGTGGTGGCAGCCACACACGCTTGCTGGTGAGCATCAGGACACAATAGTGGCAGCACCCTCCCTGCCCATTGACAGTAGCTCCATTCCCAACCTTGTCGGAAAGGTGGGACTGGTGCTTCTTGATGTGGATTTTAAAGGGGCTGTTTCCACCCACCAGACAGTTCTCAGCCCAGGCCCCCAAACTTTATTCAGGCATGGGTAGTGCCTGGTAGAACAGCAGAGATAATGGGATCTGGAATAGATGCTGGGGCTGAGCACAAATTAATCCCTGCCTACCATACAAAGCCACTTCCTAGCTCTAGCATGCTTGGTAGCTTGCTAAATTAGGAGTGATCTCTGTGGCAGCTAAGGTTTGACTTGTTCTGTCAAGTACCATGCAAGCTTAATCTGCTACACAAACAGCAAAACAAATCTGTCCTTGAACAGCCGGTCATCTCCACATCTTAATGAGCTTGGCTTTTCCTGAGGGGGTGGGGAAAGAGGAGGAGGAGGGCAGCTCCAATGAATGAACTGAGGCCTTGCTGCCAAGCATGCTGCAGGTGAACTTTGCTCCTCAGAACTGTTTTCATTTCATCGCACTCCCAGCAACAGCAGAGGCTGGACAAGTGTTAGGTTAAGAGAGAAGTACCAATGGAAAGGGTCAGAGGCAAGTCGGTCTGCAGGTACAGAAGAGTTCCAGGCAAGAGAGAAGACAATGTCCCTTCAGCTACAAGTCCTTGTGTTATCTATCCTTTCATCTCTTCTGCTTCCGCCTTCCCCTTAGCCCTCTCTGTTCCAAGTGACCGGAGATAATCTGTGGCACAAGGCTAAGTGATACAGTCCCAAACAACATCTCGTGGTTCTTATGTCATACAGCTGTTCTGGTAAAGTTACAGCTGAACAGGACAGCAGGGCCAACAATTCTTTGGATATTCCTGCCTGGCTGGCTCCTTGCACAAGATTGTCAGAGAAGCACAAGAAGAGGATAATGCCAAAAGATGCTTATGAAGACATGCTGCATGAACCTTAACCAAAATAACCAGCACCACAGATCTGCAGGGAAAAAAAACAGTAGAGGCACTGAAAACTCAGGTCTCCAAGGAGGGGTTGAAAAGAAGTGGGGCTCAGATACAGCATTTCCAATGCCTTAGTTTCACAACTGTCCGTAAGCGCACGGTGGGGTGGTTGTTGCCAACTTCATTTTCAGGGTAGCCATTGTCTCTACAATACAACAGGCTAGAATCTGTCCACTAGTGTATGGCTGGGATAGAGCATGGTCTGGATCAGGGAACTCGGCAAATATTGGGCAAAATCTTGTCTCTGCCACTAGCATGCAGTGTGTTCTTGGGCAAGACACTTAATAAAAAAAAAAAGTCCCTATCCTGTATTATAATCCTCCTCATACTGTTGTTGGTTGGGAGTGAGGCACAGAGAGGTTATGTGCTTGTGCAAACACTTACCAGAACGATGTCCCAGTTGGAAACCCTAGACACTACAACAAAGCAACAACATTCTCTCTCTGTACTTGTAGCATGTCCACTACAATGGGACCCTCATTCCAGCTGAAGCATTGTGGCTATCAAAATGCAAAACCTGCATTATCAGGGAGGTAGGGAGATGTCCTTCACACTGGAACTTCCTCCAATCAATGCCTGGCATTCCTCAAGAGAGAAACTTGATCACAATTGCAAGAAATTTTTATATGTAACAATACAGCTCCATCATTTTAATGACTGCCAAATGGAATCTGAGCAGGATGGAAACAGAACCATGGGGGTAGGGTGGAGGGGGAGAAAGCAGGGAGTTTTCCTTTAAAATGTGGAGCTGCAGCTTCTGTGGCAAGTCATTCCCACAACACATTTTCTAGGGACAGCTATAACCTAGGTCCATATTAAGTCTACTCATCTGCAATTTATTCCTTGGTCATGTGAATTCTTCTGAACAAGAGGAAGGTTACCTTGCAACCAAATGTTCTAAAATTCTTTATAAATTGTTTAAAGGCATTTGACACCTCTGAATAAACTGGGTGTAAGGGAAAGCATAGTGCTGCCCATTGTAACATCTGCCTGGAATTTTATTTGAGATTGTTGCAGAAGATTTGATGCAGGCTATCTTAGTACTTTCATAGAAAGTGTGTATTTTAAAAAGCCCTTAGAATTGGTCACACACAGAGGAGCTAACATTTTTTGCAGCCACACTATGGATTTAGAAGATATCGAATTTTTAAAAATAGCCATTTCTCCATAGCGGGTATCAACTACTAGAAGTTCAGCATAGCTCAAGTGGTAAGAGCACATGCTTTGCATGTATAAAGTCCCAGGTTCAATCCCCGGCATCTCCACTTCAGGACCTCTGGTAGCACGCCTGGGGGAGGCCTCTACCAGAGACCCTGGAAGAGCCGGATTTGAAACCCCTGCTGCCGTGTCAGGTTGACACAATACTGGGCTAAGATGGACCATTGGTCTGACTCAGTTAGGCAGTTTAGTTTAAGTGTTACTCTGAATCCAGCTTCCATGATTGGAGGTATTTTTCTTCCATGGTTCACTCACGCTGACATTTTAAAAGGTAGATACATGCACATAACCTAACATTGCGTAGTAACAATGAAAAGCAGCTACAACTTTGCCACTAATGAAGAGATCCCCAAACTGTGGAACAGGACCCAAGGTGGGGCTGTGCCATCTGCTCATGGTCTGGCTGGAATTGGATATACTTTGTAGGCGGGGGGNGGGGGGGGGGGGGGGGGGCATTATAGATTCAGATTAATCCATAACTGTTTGTAATGGGCCATTAGGAATTAATCTGTACCAAGCCTCAACGGTGGCAAATATGCCTGTTACAGATCTGGTTTTAAAACATTTTTTTTTTAAATGACATTTTGCATGCGCAAAATGGCTGCTGGACTGTTCTGCATATGTGCAAAATGGCCACCAGATCATTCTGTAACACGTACACCCTTCTCCAAAATGGCAGCAGCATTGCCGATTTGGAAAAGGGCAGTCTGTCTGCATATGCAGTTTACATTTTTTTTAAAAAAATAGGTTTAAATATGGATCTATAATTAAATCCAGAAATTGAAGATCCAAATCCATAACAGATCCAAATCTGCAATTTTCTCTGGACACCCACCCCTACTACTTTATGCGCTTTTGTGCAATCTGAGGTCACGAAATTATAGTAAACTCAAAACGGGGTCACACAAGAATTTGTCTTTCACAATGACTGCACTCATACATCACTCCTCTCCTCTTCCACACAACTAGTTACGGTGACAGGCAGGAATATAACCTGCATGGCAGCACTTCCTAAATACACGCAGGGACCTGCGTTCACTGTTTTCCCCATTGGTGACAATGGGGAAAATGCACTAAAAATGGGTTTCTGAATACAGGCAATTCACCTACATCTCTCTTCACAGTTTAGAGTTACCATTTAGCAAACCCCAAATTAGTATCTACTGCAGACCTGCTATCTAGTAGCAAGAGCTCAGTGAAAACCACCTAAAAACCACCCAATGTGGACAGCAGCCTTCTACAGGAGAGAGATGGCCAGCACTCCTCATTCTAAGGGAACACCTTTCTGCTAAGTAAGGATAACTCAGGAGGTATGGTGTGCACACAGCAGCCAGTCTGGAGCTCTGCCTGACTGGATGCTGCCAGCATCTCTGCGGCAACAGAGCAGAGAGCATTGCCACAGGGGACTCAAGACAATGCCTGCTCCACCTGGAGTTTTATTCACTGAAAGTAAAGGCAGTCAGCAGGGTTTGAATATCTTGCCTGGTTGGTGGTGCAAAGACAGTGTTTCACTGGCAATACCAAGTGACTGTCAACCCTTCGGGAGGGGACGGGCAGGACAGGGACAGTCCAAGGAAACCTGCACTCCAGGAACCCCCCCCCCCCAACGCGGCCAAGTCTTGACCGCTCACTCAGTTATTCAAGGCAGCAAGAGCTTGCTAAGAACGCTGCTCATAATGGTCCTTTAATAGATTCAAAATCTTCAGCAGGGCCAGAATGGCAAAACTGGACACACTAATAAGTCAAAAGGAAGTGACAGCACAGGGTTTCCACAGGCTTCCCTTCAAAGAGCTCCCACATGGGGATTTTACACCAAGGAGACGATTCCCAAGTCTCCAGTTATTTCCTTGTACCCGTCGGGCAAGCACACACGTACACCCGGATGCCATAAAGTGGAACACCCACAGAGGTGGCCCCTGAGCAGCAACATAAAGCACACGGTGAGGCTTTTAACTTTCCTTCTAAAAGTAGGAAGAGAAACCCTTTCAAACAGGCCGCCCTGAATTCTCCATCTGACGCCCACAGAGGGAACAAGCTAAATATAGCTTCAAAAAGGCACCTGGCAATAGCACAGAAGCTGCAGTCTGATTTTCTCCAGGTCTAGATTTACCTCCAGCTCTTTGCTACTTCAGTGAAAGAGGCATATGATCATCACCGCTGAACAGTATCATCAGGCTACAGATATATTCAGTTATAAAGCCTAGTGCTAAAGGCCCAAATTTCAATTAATACACAGTTAATCCAGCTACTCTCTGCTGTGACTATACCAAATATAACTAATCCAATCCCGCCCTGGACTTCAGCTCGCTCATGCAGCAACCTCATGCTTCAAGTTCAAAAAAGCAAGCCAGACAGCATTTCATAACTCTGTCCGCACGGATACATAATATTGTCTTTCAGTGACAACCCCAGCTAGGAGACACTTTCTACCCTTAGTAGAAAGGGGTGGGGAACCTCAGGCCTGCGGGAGGTGAGGGAACGCTGCCCACAGCTAGTTTTTATTTGGCCCCTTCACAGATTCTTGATCAGGACCTTGGATTCAGTTTCTGCTACCAAGCACTGTAAGAAACAGAGAAAAAGGAACACGTGTGCACACACGGACACGGACAGAGGATGGATCCACGATCTCTTCCTTCCGCCTCCACCCTGAATGCACCCCTTAAGAGTCCCTACCCCAACTTCCATGTGGCCCTGGGAGCTTGTACTAATTTTCAAAGTGACCTGTGGGAGGAAGAGGTTTCCTCACTGCTGGGTGTAGAGGAATAGTAAGCACAGGAGAGGGGACCAGAAATTCTGGAACCAGGTTTAGAATCCTACAGTCAGAGTTGAAAGATACCTCAAGGGGCATCTAGTCCAATCCCCTGGTTGGATGCAGGGCGATAACACCTGTACCATTTTGTCCAGCCTCTTTTCGAAAACCTCCAGTGTCAGAGAGCCTACCACTACCCTAGGAAGCTTGTTCTATTGCTGAGCAGCGCTTACTGTTAGGAAACCTTTCCTGGTATCTAACCTAAATCTACCTTCCTGTAATTTGAGTTCATTATTTCTAGTCCCGCCTTCTATAGCAACCAACAGTTCCTTGTCATCTTCTTTGTAGCAACCCTTTAGATAGTCTTTATTTTAGAATTCCCACTGCACTGCTCCCGCACTCTGCTGCTTTCAGATTAGACTTTGGAGAGAACATGTCCAGGCTGATGTCTGGAACCACGCCCCTGCCACAAATGCCCCCCTCTCTCCTGCAGCCACTTCATCCAATTATCACCCCTCTCCTCTAATGGGAGGAGAGCTGAACACAGAAAGGAGCATGAGATTTCTTCTTAGTCTTCTAGGAGCAGCAAGCAGCGCCACCTGTCTGCTTGCCCTAGTCATAAGGCAAAGCTAGCTTTTCCAATTCTGCTCCTCCCCGCCCCCAGTCTAAAGTTTGGGAGCTGATCAACTAAATCTGTCCTCCCTGTTTCTTTATCTGCACTACTCTTATCTTGTAGGAGGACCAATCAAGGTATGCAGAGCACATAAAAGATAAGAAATGCTAAGTATTGCCTTGAAATGTCAACTGTAAGTTATGATCCAGATGAAGCAAGTCTACAGGACAGTGGTAGAAACAAGACTGAAAACGACTACTCCCAGAAGAAAAAGGTCTCAAGCAAGTCAATTCCAGTGGGTGGCTCAAAGCTGCAAGTGGCCTCTGCACACAGTCCACACCTGACAAGCGGAGAGAGGGGAGCGTGACAAGGCCAAGCATGGAACCTCTTTCAATGCGCACAGCAGAAAAAAATGGTGTCTGCAGAGTCACTCCAGGGTGACTGCTGAAAGTTACAGCTTGGACTCGAAAGCTTTTATTGCTCACCGTACCTGTCGCAAGAAGCAGAATTCTGCACTTGATGAGCCACAGTGCAAGGTTCCTATGTTCCACTTGCAGAGGATGTGCAAAAAAACATTGGTTAGCTTGTAACAGAGACCTGGGTTGCCGCTAATTTTACACCTTTTTTATAATATAGGCAGTGGCACACAATAGTGTGTATCTTTATAGAAAACTATTCAAAGGAGGTGACTTCTGCCAGCTACAGGCAGGTAGTGATCACATGACAGGAGTCAGAATCCTTTTGTTTGCAGGATTCCCAAGCATCTGGGGGCCCTAGGAGGGCGAGAAAAACAGCAGAGCAAGACACCAGAGAACATGGACTCCACCCAATCAGCCCAGCCCTGCAGAGATCTACCCAGCCCAAGCCAAATACACTGCAGGCATTGATAGGATAGCTCCAAGGAGAGAGCAGGGTGTAGCGTCACCTCCGATACTAACTTGTTTCCTAGCTGGACAGGGGACAGTTATATGGGGAGAAGGGAGGAGAATCATACACCACAGCAAATAAATGTAGCTATTGAAAATCTGAATTCAAGTAGCCATGAAAAGCTTGGAAACAAAACACAGCGGCTTGTTGAGCTGAGCTGCCATCACCCCCTTTTTCTTGCATCATCATTATTATTAGAGCAGCTGGATCCACTCTATAGTTAACACAAGGAGCATTTTGTGTTAAAACCTCCAAAATTCTATTGCTTTTACAATTGTAGGGATGACCGCTATCAGACTCTGTGATTTGGCAGAGAGAGGCCTTTTGCTAAGGACTGCAATCTGTCCAAATCTGAAGCAGATCGGCTTAAAAACAAAAGAAGTTAGGGCAGTTTGAAAAGTTAGCCAAAAAGACCTTTTCTCTGCACTTGGCAACCAGGGGTTTGATTCGTAGTGCTGCTGTTCTTAAAAGAAAAATCTATTGTGGTGATTGTATAGAAAATTCGGATGTGTGGTCGGTCCCGTCCGCTTCTCTTAGCAGTTTGGAAATAGGCTAAAATGGGGAGTTTAGCAGTTAATAACTCCCAATTATGCAACCTATGTGCAGAACATTCACATGTCCTCTGGCAGCTGAGGAGTCATGGAAACTGACATGGCAAGGGTGCTGCAGCGCTGTCGCCTTGTCAGTTTCAAAGGCAGCGATCCACCTAGCAAGCCTTTTCTCCACTATCACTGCTCCCTTGCCAGCAGCCTGGGCAAGTGAGCAGAGGAACTAACGTCGGCCCCACCTGGCTCTCGATCTCCTTAGCTAACCTCTGCCTCACTCTCTACAGAAGGATTGATAAGAACGTACGTAGTGCCATACTGAGTCAGACCAATGGTCCATCAAGCCCAGCATCCTGTCTTCAACAGTGGCCAATCTCTTTCTCTTGGGTTAAGTACCCAACAGGTCACAATGGTCAAGCCATTCCATTCCAGCCCTAAACGGTAAGAGGTTGTGTTCCCAAAACCTACTTGGCTAACAGCCATTAATGGACCTATCCTCCAAGAATTTATCCAATCCCTTTTTAAAGGTAGCTACACTACCAGCTGAGATCAGCTGTCCAGTCTTCAGAACCCCAGTCCTGCAAGCTGCTGGGGAGCAACAGGTACCCTCAGCAGCAGGAACTGAGCCTCAAGCCCCATGCATGACTCCCTGCTTGGGGGAGGGAAGGGGGGCAGAGAGTGAGGGGGGGGGGGGGGGGGGGGGGGGGGGAGAGAATGTCTGAGCAGAACACTTCCAGTCAGCATTGAAACCATTAACAATGTTGGTCTTTAAACTGTCATCCCTGAGTTTGAGATTTCAATATGCCACATTGCTTCCAGGCTTTAGTGGAAACTGCTATGTCTCATGCATCAATGTGCCCAGATGTGTATTTGAGAGTACATCTTTAAAAACTTTAGCAGGACCACCACTAAACCAGCAATGTTTTCCCACAGTGCTTTGCCCATCAGTGGATGTCTCTCTCTTAGGCTCTCCCGGGCAGGTACAATATAGATGTAGTCTTGAGTTTACTGGATCCAATATTCATTCAGTGTCTCTGGATAATACCACAGTATATGAACAATACATATGAATGGAGCTTCATCACTGGGGTACTTGCCTATGCTTGCTCTCACCCACACCCCTCTATCTTCCAGACCACTCCAGCCCTTCTATGCACCCCAACTTTCCCCATTAGCCCTCAAAAACCCTTTTCCAACTGACCTCCAACCCCTACACACACCCTAACTTCCATCCTTGGTCACCCCACATTTGTCCCCCCCATTAAGCCCTAAACACCCCCTTCCTCTCACACATTCCTGTCTCTAACCCACCCATCACGGCACACACCACCCAGCACCTCACACAAAAGTTGATACAGACACACCTCCCAGCTATACTCGATCCATCCACCCAAAATCCACCTGGGATCCATCAGCTTCCTAGAGCAGCAGCTCAGAAAGTGCACTGCACATGACCGCAATTCAACCAACAAAAACCTACCAGTTTAAGACAGCAGTTAAGGCTCTCATAAGATCAACTATACCCCCAAGTACATAGAAATTCATAATTAAGGCTCCTTCCTTAACTTGTCCTCCAGAATGGAGAACGTTTCTTTTCTCAAGAACCTAGACACATTCTTTGGGGTAGGGGGATGCTTTCAGTGACAGATTGACTTCTACTGTTGAGTTGCCTCCTACAAAGCACACCTGATAACACCAGACGACCACCAGCAGACGACCCTCAACTATCTCCGATTCCCTTTGGAGAGCTGGGCAGTGCATACAGGTTTGGGGACCTCCCAATAATTAAGTCACCTAGCCCCTTTGGAGAGCTGGGTGGTTTATCTAGGTTTGGGGTCCTCACCAAAAATTGTAGAGTCATTAGCAGTGTTTATTGCAGATATCTTGCAATATAGAGGGCACTATGGATGCGTCCCCATGTTTTTCCACTGAGTGTGGCCCAACATTACTCAGGGGGTTCACTCCTTTCTTTTTGGGGTGCTGCCAAATAAGGCAGAATGGAAATGGGCATATAGAGGGATTGTGCATGTTGTCTAGGCTCCTCTTGGTAATGGGTCAGTTCCTCCTCGCTGGATCTTCCAACTGTATTCCTTTGCACTTAATCACACAGTACATTATAAATTAATTGAACCCTGAAGAACCTACCTATGGGTAGGCATGTTTCACTTTGATCTCAGGTGTGATGAATAATGGGGTTGACAGGTTCTCGAGGAAAGAAACATTCTCCGTTCTGGGGCGTAAGTTAAGGCAGGAGCCTTAACTATGAATTTCTGTACACTTTGAGGTATAGTTGATTTTGTGCAAGCTTTAACTGCGGTCTTAAACTGGTAGGTTTTTGTTTATGGAATTATACACTCTGGTGGAGGAGCACCAGACCATTTGCTCCTTAAGCCATACTCTGCTGCACTGCATTAATACTGTCTTCTGCCAACTTAATACCAATTACTGCAGAAACAACCTGGATATTGCAAAGCAAGGTTGGAAGCTAACTGCACTAAGCACAGTTCACCACCACACAGTGTGTCCCTGCTCCACTGAGCTAAAGGGACAATTATAAAATACATGTAGGAAGGGGAGGGGGACAGCGACTTATCTAAGATCACACAGCAAGCCAGTGGCAGAGATGAGAGACTGGAGTCCTAGTCTCAAATCCTGACAGTGCCTTAGCCACTGTGCCCACTCTGCCTCTTGGGTGAAGCATTTCACATCATAATGAACTTTTCCAGCTCTTGGGGTTTTGTTAACTGGACATTTCAGCAAGATCAGGGGGAAAGAATTAGATATTCACTAATTCTTTTTCTTACAAACTATAACCTGTCTCAGGATAACATAAAATGTATGTTTATCAGATACCACAAGGGAAATCAAATTTGTATGGCTTTTGGGTTAATTATTGCCCTTTACTGAAAAAAACGGCACAGAAGACACTATGTTAAGTACCGAGGACAATGGAGCAATATAGCTCAGCTGTTTAAAGTCTGCAAAGCACTCTAAAGATGAAAAGTGCTAAGGAACTGTGAAGTGCTGCGCTTAGGCAAGGAGACAGGTTTATTACTTGCCTGTAGAAAGCAAAATTGGAAAGGGGGGTGGGGGTGTTGGCTCCCTATTGGCCAAGGCCCTAGGAATCAACCTCCACCTATGACCACTCTGCTGTCCCTCCTTCAGGTAACAACATAAAAGGGAGCTGCCCTGAGGGCGGCACCCTCTGGGCAGTGGCCGAAGGGTGCCACCAAAGGGCAAAGCTGTCTCTT
>QEPC01011131.1:2935091-2950517 GCA_003113815.1 Sphenodon punctatus
AGTATGATCGATCGCAGCATAAGAGCAGTTTAAAGGCCTATGCTCAGGGCCCCGAGGGAAACACGGGTCTGCGAGTCGCAGATTTCCCCTCCCCCCGCAGAATCTCCTGCCCAGCTTACCCCAGTGCAGAATTTCCAGCCTGCGCTGGGGAGACGCGGGGCAGGAGATTCCATGGGGGGAGGGGAATGAACAAACCCTCGGGGCTTCCCCTCCCCAGCCTTCCCAGCTGCCAGGGCTTGCCTCCCCCTTCCCAGTTTAGATGATTAATTAACTTACCAGTGACAGCAGCAGCAGCTGCTCTGTCCAGCGTGTTCATACTTCCTGGCCCCTCCCGACGGGGGGTCTTATGGCGATGCAGCCGGATGATGTCATCCGGCTGCGTCGCCCTGAGACCCCCCGTCGGAAGGGGCCAGGAAGTACGAGCGCGCTGGACGGAGCAGCTGCTGCCGCCGTCACTGGTAAGGCAATTCATTTTCTAAACCGGGAAGGGAAAGGGGAGGGGAATAGAAGGCAAGCAAGCCCCGGCAGCTGGGGAGGGGAGGCCCCAAGGGTTTTATCATGCCTGTCCTGGTTGGTGAAAGCCAGCCAGGAGACATTACAGGCGTTGCTGGCTGTGGCGGTCAGTGTCTCCCTCTGGGAGGGAAGGGTTCCTGACTGCCTGAAGGAGGCTGTGGTTAGGCCCCTGCTCAAGAAACCATCTCTTGCCACTGATGCTCCTGCCAGTTATCGGCCAGTCTCTGACTTCCCCTTTTTAGGAAAGGTTATTGAGCAGGCTGTGGCACGGCAGCTCCAGGAACACCTGGACAGCACCCGTTTCCTTGACCCCTTTCAGTCTGGTTTTTGGCCTGGGTATGGTATGGAGTCTGCATTGGTGGCCGTGGTTGATGATCTCCGTCTGGCATTGGACCAGAGTCGTCAGACCTTACTGGTCCTGCTAGACCTTTTGGCTGCATTCGACACGGTTGATCATGAGGTGTTGGTGACGCACCTGCGGGACCATGCCAGGATTGGCAGGACAGTCTTGGACTGGTTTCGTTCATTCCTGGCTGGGAGAACTCACCGGGTGGTCTTGGGGGAGCGTACATCTTCCCTCCGGGACCTCCCGTGTGGAGTCCCACAGGGTGCCATTCTGTCCCCCCTCTTGTTTAACATCTATATGCAGCCTTTAGGGGAGATCATGAGATAGTTTCAGGGTATGCAGTGTCATCAGTATGCTGATGACACTCCGCTCTACCTCTCTTTTTCCATCGACCCAAGCCAAGCAGTCTCTTTATTTTCCCAGTGCCTGTCAGCTGTGGGGGCTTGGATGAGGCTCAGCCATCTGCAACTGAATCCGGACAAGATGGAGATGATGTTAGTGGGCGAGGGCTTGGGAGTGGTTGAATCTCCTCTTGTTTTGGGAAAGAAGAGATGATGTCGCCCTCCCATGGCCTCTCAGGTGTGTTTGGGTGTACTCCTCGTTTCATGGCTCAGCCTGGAATCTCAGGCTGTGCCGGGGAGTGCATTTTGGCGGTTACATCTTGTCCGGCAGCTTTGGCCGTATCTCTGACTCTGACCTCGCTACTGTCATCCATGCCTTCATCACCTCGAGACTGGATTAGTGCAACGTGCTCTACATGGGGCTGCCCGAGAAGTTGGTCCAGAGGCTGCAGCTGGTGCAGAATGCCACGGCCTGTCTCCTTATGGGGGCGGGCCGCAGGGAGCACATGACACCTGTGCTCTGGGTTCTGCACTGGTTGCCTATAAAGCACCGGGCTAGCTTCAAGGTGCTGGTTTTGACCTTTAAAGCCCTTCATGGCCTGGGCCCTGCTTATCTGCACTCACTCCCCCATGTGCCCGTGCGACCCCTGAGATGGTCTGTGGGAGCCTTTTTGGCGGTTCCCCGGCGAGATGGATGGCCACCAATGTTAGATCTTTTTCAGTGGCTGCCCCTGTGCTGTGGAACTTGCTCCCGGGAGGAGGCTCGGTTGGCCCCCACTATCCTGTCATTTTGACATTTATGTAAGATCTGGCTGTTCTGCCAGGCTTTTGGCGAGGGGGGTGGGGTGGGGTTGTTTTCTCCCTGTATATGGGATTTTAAACAAACTTTTAACATTGTTTTTATTGTATTATTGTTTTTACCTTGTTGTTCACCACCCTGGGCTGCCCTGTGGGCAGGAGGGGCAGGATAGAAATCTTTTATAAAATAAATAAATAAAATAAATAAAAATAGAACAACAACAGTGCTTTTAACCCTTCTAATCCATTCTTAAAGCAGCACAACCTTAACAGAGCAAACCAAGAGTTGAAAACTGCCATAACAATTTTGCATGGAAATCTAGTCCTGCAGCAAAAGCAAAATTGGACAGTGGGTAAATTCATCTGTAGCTCACTACCATCTCTCCCTCTTCAAATTTAGTATAGCACACCAATGTAGTTATCTGCTTGGCCTGAGATCTCAAACTTAAGGTTGTGTCCCTTTGATCATCAATCCCAGCCAAGACCCGTGGATCATCCATGAATTTGTCCAATCCTATACTGTTGGCCTTCCCAATAGGAAGAACGCCAAAGTCAGTCTCAAAGCATCGCTCAGAAAGATCAGAGCCTTTATTCATATTCTATGGATGGAGAAGCTGTGGCACAAAGAGGTGAAGTGGCTTCTAGGTCACCCAAACCCTCCTGGGCAAACCCAGGAACAGAACCCAGGTCTGCCAAATCCCAGCCCAGTGCTCTATGCAACAGAAAGGAACGGCTTCTTGAAGAAAGTATTTTGAGCAGGTTTCCAAAGTCAGTGCATTGTGGGGTGCAGGTGGCAGGCCTCACTTTTAGCTTTCTATGCATGCTGGAGAGAAACCTGCTATAAAGCTGTACAATCCCAAGTATTGTAACCAAATGCCTGGGAGATCCGTTCTGCAGTAACAAGACATACTGCAGGCATGGAAAGCTGGCAGCGGGTATACCGTTCTACTGCGAATCCTGTTCACCTAGTATGGATAGATCCACCTCACCCATACTACTGTAACAGTAAAATCATCTGGGATTGCCTACACTTCTTCAGAATGTACAAGCTTCAGTTATACAACTGCTGAAAGGATCACCTTCTAAAAATAAGTTTCAGTACGGGTGTCTGACAGGCGTGCAGACAGCAAGAGCTATCTGTGCGCCTTGCAGCAGAGAACTCGCACTTTGCAATGTGGTTAAGCTTAAATAACGAGTGCAGCAGGCAGCCTGGGAGCCAAGTCTCCAGGATTCCCAGTTCTGTAGCCACCCTCTTCTTCATGGATTTTTCCAGACTCAATAAATGGGTACGTGCTTTGGCTCATGGTTAAAAGCCTCAGACGTATCCTCCTCTGCACAATGAAGAAACCCTGTGCCCAGCTCAGGGTGGCTTGGCACATCAAGGGATACAACAGCCTGGAGGAAAGTGCACCTGTGCCTCCAACTCCTAGCCCTTTAAACATCTGCAGTAGAGAGGCTGAAAAGGAGCAGCTGTGTTTCACCAATCCACAGTGGTAATCTGAAGAGGAAAAGTCATCTTCTTCCAGGAATGGGATAAACAATTAGGGAAGAGCATCTGTGAGCAGCCTGAACCTGCAGCAACAGGAGACTGAACTCAAGTAGGAATTGAATAAAAGGTCTCTCCTCAAGTACCAGGTTCCAACCCTAACCACTAGGCAGTAGTTCATCTGGGAGCCCTCTTGCCATCACAGTGCATCTCACTCTTGCCTGCAGTGCAGAAAGCTGCCCATCTACACAACTCTACATAGGGAGGCCAGCTCTTATGGCAGGCTGGACTTAAAAGGAAAAAATGACAACCTCTTGGGCCAAAGCAGGCAATTTGCACAGGTTGGTTGAATTATATATGCAAATCTATGCCTGCTGATAAAGATCTGATGGGGCAAAATTGGGGAAGGGGGCAAGAGTAGGACTGAAGGGGCTGGGGACAAAGGAATGAAAAAATATGGGGGTGGGCATGGACACAATGCAATGTCTCCTCACTTTCTCCAACACACAGGTCTAGACACACGCATGCATGTCAGTTTTCCCTTTTACCTTATGATGGGGAACAAAGGGAACAGTCCCTTCCCTTTACTGAGACTGAACCACTGCCAGAGACCGGGGGGGGGGGGGGGGGGGGAGAGGAAGAGTGCAGGCCTAGAAGGGAGGGACGAGTGTCCGCACACAGCTATGCTTAACTTTCAGCTCCAGCAGCTCAGGCTAAAATGTCTGTGGGGGACAGGGTGGGGAAAACAGAAATAGGTTCTGCAGGTCAGAATTGGATCCTGGTCTGCCTACTAAGGAGCACTGAGATAGCATCTGCCTTCTCCCACCTCCACAGATTTTCTTTACGCCTGTATCAGAACAGGAACTATGTACATTTTTTTAAACTGCAAGGTTAGACCTCATTTTTATATAATGCAGCTTGGACTTTTGCAGCTAAAGTAATGTTACCAGTTATCAGGTAAACAAACCATATCAAGAAATCGACAGGAAACCTATAACTTCATACTTAACCTGCCTGTCAGCCTACAGATTTATGTAAAATACAGGTATATAGGAATAAATGCACCCTTTATTCTGCGAAGAGTGTTGTGAGAACTTAACATAAACAGCTAAATAAGTCTGTATGCAATTCACAAACAAAAATATAATACTGACCCAGTAACCCACACAGACAGGATCAGTCAAGAACAACTCCCTTAAGTGTAGTGGGAAAGTGAGCCTCACCTAAAAACCATTGAAAGAATTCCCAAGAACATAATCCCAACTGGTTCAACCCCAAAAGCACCTGGGGGGAAAAGGAGGAAAAGAGGGAGAAAAATGTTATCCATAGAGGGATGTTATTTCTATGCCTCAGATACCCAAAGATTCTTCTATGAGGAGTCAGGCCTTGTTGCACTAGCCACTGTACAAAGCCCCCAAAGTACTCCTTGCCCTAGAAAAGTTTACTGCGTTTTTAAAGATGCAATTAATTACAGTACAAAACAAACCCATCAGACTAGAAAAAGGTTAATTCTATCAAGGTGTGAACTAAATTAGGGTTTGGCAATATACAACAGAGACTGTTCTTGATTGTTAGGATTGTTAAATAGGGATTTGCTAAGACCCTTCAAGCAAAAGTTGTGTTAACTGTATAGTGTACAATAGGCTTACACCATAAATTCATAAGTGACAAACTGCCACTAAGCAAACAACACCTTCGAAGCCACAAACGTCAAGATACACAGCATCCCCAAATGCAACATGATCTGCAATTCCCATTTGTTCTGTTTTTTGTTGGGAAGGTGGGCAAGTCACACAGATTACACTGGCAAAATATATTATAAAAAGACCATCTTATCTCCACTCAGGGCAAAAACAAGTGACAGTCAAGTTATAAAGCCCTGAATAACGGGGCTGAGCATAAGAAAAAATGCTGACAGACACGCTTATCTACAGTGCCACCAGTAGCAGGGTTTAGAATTGGGTTGCACATATGGAGGGGGAAAGGGAGGTGAATTTAAAATAAGCACTGCAATTAAGAGTAAAAAAATGAACCAATACCACCCTATTCTGAAATTAAAGCTCCTGAGCCAAGAGCATTTCTTAGCATCTTTAAATACCCATTGATTCCTCTACCACTTCCATAGTGATCAAGCACTCCTATGAAAGCCCAACCTTGGAAAAAATTCTACTTTCTTCAAAAAGACAAAAAAGTCTCCATATGTGCAAAAAACCAAGTTTCACAGCAGATGCAGTATCTGGCCCTCACCGATGGACCTGCTGCCACTATTTGAAAATGCAAGTCAGTCATATTGGTTTGTTCAGTCACTTGGCAAATTAGTGGGTGTTTACAAGCCATGCCCTCTACATGCCGCCCCGAGCTGCATTGCAGGAGGGGGCGGGATATAAATTTGAAAAATAATAATAATAATAATAATAATAATGTTCAGGATTGCCAATGTGCACAATCCTGAACATGCAGGGGGTTGGATACCCGCAAGCTATTGGACGAGAGCAGGAGAGGCAGGAGGAGAAGCAACTCCCAGGGAGACCCCTTTCCTTCTGTTGCCATCAGGGAGGCAGGCCCCAAGGACCTGCTGCAGTGCTGCTACTCTTGCTTCCTGTGACTTCCTAGCGTTGGGCACAGCAAAGGCTCTCTACTGCCTCCATGCTCTCCCCACTCGTCCCTGTATACACCTCACAACAGCTAAATGCTGGTGTTTAACCTGCACGATTGACCAAATGTTCATTCAGATCCACAATGCAGGGTGAACAGATAACATAGCTGCAAAATTATGGTTTAAGATATGCATTGCACTGAATGCTTACAGCATGAACACTCATCCAGCACAAGACATATTGGCACCCAGCGACTCAGCACTGTAACAGAATTCAGATGGACACTGCTACGGTTGGTGAGTCAGCTAGTAACTTCCTCCCGTCACTTTAAGAGTCAACACACCCAGAAGTCACCACAGCCCAATGTCTTGGAAAATAAAGTTCTTCTGAAGGCAAAACTGTTAATAAGGTGGGATGGTTCTTGTTGTTCCTGGAAAGGGACTTATGCTCCCAGCTGAAGGCCACGTTAGCCCTCCCACCTGTGGCAGCTTGTCATGACCACGGGCCAGGGCTGCACGACAGCTCCTGGGAAAGTTAAGTGTTTTCTCAGCTGTTCCTCAGGGAGGGTGTACAGTTACATACAGTACACCTCATTGGAAGGGCACTCCAAGAATCTCTCTCACCTGGTCCCTGCAAACATCTGCTCCTCCCAGGACTTCAGTGTGACATAGATCACACTATGGCCAAGACACTGTATGGATAAGGGTCAAACCTTCCTCCCCAGTCAGATGCCCAAAGTCCAGCTGATTGGTCCTGACCCAAATGAGTATCAGGAGTCAGACAACCTCATTATACAGGAGCAATCACATGACAAAGCACTGCTGCCATATGAAAACACTTCATTTATTAGAAGAGGCAGCAGTCACTGGAAAAGACTGTCCTCTGCCTTTTGGGTGAAAGGGAAGGCAGTCTCCTCCATCTCGCATAGCTCAGCCTCCCCCCTTTTCCCCCCATGCACCTTGCCTCTGCCAGGCCCCAATGAAAAGTTAGTTAACAGTTAATTATTACCCATTCAGATACATGATCCCTTTACTGAATGACAGCCCAGAGAAGGATAAAGACAGTCATGTGATCTGCAAATCCTTGCCTTATTAAAAATAGTCAACTATATTTATTTATTTAAAAGAAAAAAGGAACAGAGTGCTATGACTTCAAGAGCCACCCACCTCACCTCCCAAGCAAAGGGAAGCCAGTCACCGATCTCATCAAACTGCTGCACCTCTGCATGTACAAGAAGTTAATCAGTCCAAGCCAAGCATTGCACAGAGAATAGAAGAGACTGCACACAAGTGGCACAAGCTACATTTTTGTAATATGGAATCTATTCAGTTTCTTGGCATGGGGAGGGGGATAGGTACTGGAACATGGCATTATGCAGCAGGCGACACTGGCATGGGGAATGGGTGAGGAGACCAACAAGCACACAGACAATTAAATTCCAAATCCAATTCAAGGTCCTCACTCTCCTCTTCAAAGCCTTAAGGATGCAGGGGTCTGGAACGCTCACCCTCCGCTGCAATTTTTAACAGCAACTGTTGATCCCAGTGTCGGGCCCAAAGCATTAAAAGGCACTCCAAATTTTGCTGCAAAGGTTACTCCTGCCAAAAAGTGGACTGAGCTCAAAAATCTCTCTCTTTGGGAAGCAATGCTCAAATTCATCATTTTGTGCCAGCCCAGCATTGGCTTGTAGCTGGACCTGCTGTGAAAAGTGGAAGCTCTGGACGGAGAGACCTTTGAAACTGCATAAAAGGGTGCCTCGGGAAGCTCTGAAAGCATAAAAGCTGGTTACCAGATAGCATAGGGGAAAGATATTTTCACCCACTCTCTTGAATGAAAGATCTCAGACTTGGATATATTATTAATCTCTTGATGCCATGGGATGGGTATTCTTGGCCTGTGTTCTGCTGTTACTAATAGCACACAGCACAATGGCTGCTGCTCAGAAACCAAGCGTCAAGAGGTCAGAACTTTGCAGAGATTCAATCCCTTTAATGGCTGTCAATCCTTTCTGCAGCTGCCATAGGAGACATATGGCAGGGCACAGCTTTGCCCAGGAGCATCCTGCCTGTTTTAGGCAGACCCATTGGCAAGCAGGGTGTTTCTGACAGAACAGAACATACCATGTATTAGCAGCCTCAGTCATACCTCAGAACCTTGCACAATGGAATTCTTGACTTTTCTGATTTTGGCTGCACATTCTTACTATTACTCCCTCGTCACAATTAGGAAAGGAAGAATAATGAAGGGGAGATAAGAGATTGAAATGTAACACCCCATCCTCCAGGCAGCAACACCCGGGTCAAATGGATATGGTGGACAGGCCTAGGTTTGTGATCCCACTTCTAATCCCCACAGTTTAGCCTTCCCAAAAGGATCCAATACCTCTGCCTTCCTTACCTCCCTCCCTCCCTATGACACTAATGCCAGGACAACTTGAAGAGACCACCTACCCCCAGAAGTGACTTGATTTACCTGATTAGTAGACCCAAACCAGTAACCACATACAGAAGTTATAAACAATTGTATTAAACACACACACAAGTAATTCCTCCTTATGTCTTTCCTGTGTCCCTCCACAGCCTACAAGATCAGCTGAGAGGGCCCTCTTGCAAGTTCCATCATTGGCCTGGGTCCATACGTCCCGGGCATGCAGAGAGGCGCACTCAGTGGCTGCTCCTTTGGAAATCCCTTCCCTTGAGGTTCATTTAAGTCTAGTCCTCGTTTGAGAGCCTCTTCTGGAAGCAGCGTAAGACCTATTTATTGAGCCAGGCATTTAAGAGGTAGGGATAGATCAGGGGCAGGGGGAGTATTCGTTTTGTATAGATTTCATTTTATTTTTAAATTATGGGAGCTGCCTGTGCCTGAGGGGATAGGGCAGGGTAAAAATAAAAATAAATAAAATTTCAAAGTTGTACGAACTTGCCCACCCCACAGCCAGCCATAACCCAGATGGAAGTGTCTAGCCATGAGACACCCGGTATTGTTGGGGCCCAGTAGGTAGTAAATCAGCCCTTCAATCCTGTGGTGGGGGTGTCAAGATTCTGTAGCATGGTGCTCACTTCTGTTCCTAGCCAACTAGGGACGTGTTCCTCTCAGAACAGAAATCCACATCTCTAAGACTCTGTGGGTCCATCTGATCCTAGTGGGTGGGTGAGAAAGAGAGAGAGATGTGAAACACCTCCTCCAAGGGGAGCTTTTCTGGTGACTTTCACACTCCCAACCTGCTCCCCGCCCCGCCCCACCCCCCGCCCGCCTAATCCAGGAGTACCCTAGGCGTTTCTTCAGCCCAGCCCCTTGGTTTCCTCCCTCCAGCAAACCACCACAAAAAGGGGTCCCCCATTTTCATCTTTAGAATACACAACCACCCCCTATAGCACAGAAAGCCATACAGGTGCAAAAGAGAAGCAACCTTTTGAAAATAAAGCCACAGGTTTTCTATATTCAGGGGCCTAGCTGTACAACCAACAAATCACCAGCTGTCAGGCCTGTAGCTACAGCACTGGCACAGGTGAAGGAGTAAGAGGGTAAACTGCATGACAATGGACGTAATTGGGAAAAAAACACTGGAGGCCTTCAGGCGTTCAAGTACTTTGTTTAAAAATACACTCATCACAAGGTTTTTTTCCCCCCCAAGTTATTTTATTTATTATCCATTAGCAGCTATTAGCCAGGTAGGTCTGGGGAATGTAATCTCTTATTGCTGGGAGCTCAGCATGAACAAAAGGGAATGGATGGCTCATTGTGACCTGTTGGGGACTTCTTCCAAGCAACAGATTGGCCACTGTCTGAGACAGGTACTGGGCTTGATGGACCATTGCTCTGACCCAGTATGGCACTTATGTTCCTTAAGTAAAAAATATAAAATACTTATGCTATTATTAGGCAGCACCCATCTATGCAGGTGTTTTCTTACAAGAATTGCAATTACTCCTCTCTGGCCTTGGACTCGTCTGAGTCACTCATCTGAGTTGTCAGACATCTCAGTCTGCAGACTCAAACCAAGTGGAAAAACCTTGAACACATTTCTATGGGGCTGGGAGGGATTTAGAGGGAATCACACCCCACCACCCAATTCCTCCCTTAGCTACAGTTTGCCTGCAGTACACTGGTTTTAATAATAATTTATAAAAGACAAACTGAATTGTGATGTAAATATAGGTATACTTTTTTTAAAGAGACGCCTTATATTAGAAAGGTAACTTCTCACTAGCAGGTCGGTCATGAATTATTACCCTGCTAAAGTTGTGCCTAAATAAAACGAGGGTGGGGAGGGGATTTATCTTCCTTTCTCATACAAAGTAAAGGACAGTCTGTCTGTTCCCATTTGCCCTCTACTGTCTCCTCCACAGGTTTTAAAAAGAGAAGTTCTACCTTGAGAAGAGACTGTGACCTATATGGGTAAAACAGTGCAGGCTCCTGCACAAACACTTTTAAATGAACCTAAACTTGCATCATATTGATTTAGGTTAAGTTGCTTTCTCTCCAGCTTGAGTGGAATTGATTTTAGTATGCATTTGTTTAACTGTAACACCCCCCTCCGCCCAAAAAACAGGCAACAAGTAGCTTAAGTAACAATCTCTTATACCTTCATAAAAAGCTCTTTAACATCTCACAAGAAGCCTGTGTGGTTAAGATTAGAATACTGATTTTTTAAATAAACTGTTTCTGTTCTATTCGTTGCTTTAGTATTCTAGAGAAGTTAAAAATCCTCTTTTGGAAAAAAAATTCATGTAGCTCCTGTTGCACTGTGACATCCTGGCTAACTCATGCTAGGTCACAATGTTACGAGACATCATGCCATAATCTCATGGAGCACAAAGACATTGTCATACTATGCATGAAACCGAAGTCAAACTGTGTTGCCACCGATGCATCTTCAGATATCCATGCTTCAGCCTTAAGTCTATTGGCAAAAGAACATATAAAGGTGATAATTTATTCAGCTGACCATTACAAATAGGGATAAGTTCAGAACAGTCAGATGAATAAAATGTTCACCCTGTATAATGCCGGTATCCTAGGGAGTTTTCCAATACAGATATCACTGCACACCCTAAAACTGCAGTAGAAACACTGTTTCAGTTAATTTTTTCCCTACCGAAATGAAACTAATCCTCTGGTTTCTGGAAAATCAAGTCTGAGGGGTGTAAGTACTTTGAGAGTGAAAAGCATGTGGAAAACCAAAATTACAAAACGCTGTTTGTGAACTCGCACACACGAGCCATGCTATACAACCACTTCCATTTGTCACTGTCACTTTCATACAAAGGAGTTACACCATTTTTTTAATAGCAAGGAAGTAGGAAAAGGATACAGCTGAGAACCGCTTACAAGAAATACACATGGAAGCAGACACGTGGAAAAAAGTTTTCAAAATGCAAAATAAAGATTTCTTACTAAAAGTTAAAAGGAAAGACAAGACAAGTGCCAGTGTGGTGTAATGGTTCCGAGCGCAGTTCTTGAACCAGGAGGTGGGGCAGGCCCTGGTTCAGGTCTCACCTTAGCCATGAATTCGCTTGGTGACCATAGGCCTTTCGCAAATGTCTCAGCCTAACCTACCTCACAAGGCTGTTATAAGGATTAAGTTATTAACTAATGTTAACAGTTAACTAAGTTAAAGAACTGCAAGCCACCATTAGCCTAAGGGATAGGGTGGGATAAAAAACATCTAAAATAAGGAATGGAGAACATGGTAAATGCATGATAAAGAAGCAATCCAGCATTGGGAGAAGATGTGCTACAAAAGATTAGAATAGATGCAGCCAAGAGGTCTTTCACACCTCTTACAATTCTAGGTTCCTCATCTCAAGAGCAAGCCTGCAAGACAGCGTGTAGCAAACCAAAAGAGGTAAAGGAACATTTATATAATTTAAATACAAACTCCGCAATTGTATATATCATAGCCAACAGCCAGGTCAAAAAACCTGGTTTGGATTCTCACACCAAGGCAGCAATTTATCTTGCAAGTAGACAAGTTGTCTTGCAAGGCCATCCCTGACCACAACCACATTAGCAATTGCTTGGCAAAAGGAATGCTTTTGCTCTTTACCATATGTAGGCAAAAAGCAGGTCTCCCAACACCAAAAAGCAGAATACATTTTCTGAAGTTGTCTGCAGCTAGAGGTGGGGCATTCTGAAGCCTGGGTACTATAGCTTTATATCAGGTGCCTGGTTGGTACCAGTCTCTGCTTGTAGATGCTGGTGGGATTTTTCTGTGCAGATAAGTTGGGGAATGGCAGGTCCTGTAATGGTGCAGGGGGCTGGAATTAGACGACCCTTCGGGTATCTTCCAGCTCTGTGACTCTCTATACATGTGAATTCTGCATTTCAGGGGTATCTGTATTGCCAGAATGCAGATAAGCTTGCTAATTTGAGACAGGACAATTGGGTCCCTTATCTTGGGAACTGTCTATCACCTCCGAGGGAGGTTATTTGGACGTAGTAGGGAGCGTTCTCCCCCATGGCCAGTATGAGGCAGCACCGACTTTCACTGGGCATGCGTAGGGAGAGTGTGCCCTCACTTCCACAGGTATACCACAGCCGAAGGATCAAGATAGCATCTGTAATTAAAAAAGAAAACACAACCTCCCCCAAACAGGGGGTACGACGACCCACAACTAACCATGAAAAAGGGTAAACAGAATGTGACCTGCCCAGAGACTATGCCAGGTAGACTTATAAACAGAATCCCCGTGTTGGCCGAATAACCTCCCTCGGGGGCAATAGAAAGACGGACAATTCCCAAGGTAAGGGACCCAATTGTCCTTTCTATGGCCTCCTCATCCGGTTATTCGGACGTAGGGAGGTAACAGCAGTACACCCATTCAGCAAAGGGAGGGACAGTGTGTTTAAGATGAACCCAGGATTCCCTGTAAAACCCACCTGCCGAAGGCAGCCTAGGATCAATTTTGTAATGCTTGGTGAAGGTATGAGGGCTTTTCCAAGTAGCCACCTTAGATATCTCACCAAGCGGGGCCCTGGATCTAAAAGGCCCAATTAGTAGCAGCTCCTCACATGGAGCGAGCAAGAATTCTTGCTGGGGGTAAGAGTCCCACTGCCCTATATACATCAGCGATATAGGCCAAAATCCACCTGGAAATAACCGCCTTGGAAGCCCTCTCGCCTTTTGAGCAACGGTGGTAGCTCACCAAGAGGATGAAAGAGCGCTGAAAAGGCACTGTGTTCCAGGTATATTTTAAGAGCTCAGCGTACATCGAGGGTACGTCACAATTTTTCTAAACGGTGACTAGGGTGAGGACAGAAGGAAGTGAGGACCACTTCCTGGGAGAGATGGAAGAGGGAGGACACCTTAGACAAGAAGGAAGGGTTCAATCGTAAGATGACCAATTCCCTCCAGAAGGTGACCAGTGCTGGATCCACAGAGGGGGCCCTGATCTCCGAGACCCTTCTAGCGGAGGTAATGGCAATTAGGAACGCTACCTTCAGGGAGAGGAAGTAGAGAGAGACCTCCCTGAGTGGTTCAAAGGGAGGACCTGTAAGGGCCTTGAGGCAAACCGGTCCAGAGCAGGAGGACTGAATCTGCGTACCATCAGCTGGAATGCCGATTGGCTGAGGGACTATTCTCCTGGGTCCACTGCTCAGTCAGTCTGCCTCCACATTGTCCACTCTCCATATGCGCAGAGCCGACAGAGAGAGGAAATGAATTTCTGCCCAGCGTAGGAAGCGCGCGGCTTCTTTGTGGAGTGTTTGGGATCGTGAGCCCTCCGGTTGTTGACGTAAGCCATAGCTATTGTGTGGTCTGTGAAAACTAATACAGCAACTGCTAGATGTAAATCAAATGTTCATAGGTTTAATATAAGTGCAAACAACAAAAATGATAGTAAAATGGAGATAGAAAAACAACAAATTTCAGAAGCCCATAGGAAAACAACAAGTTTCAAAAGCCCAACGTTTCACCAGTAAATCTGGCTTCCTCAGGGGTGGTTATAAATTTCCTGTCTTCTAGGGGTAAGATACACCCATGGTTTTGATGGGTGTATATACATTCTGTTAACCATCATAAAGGAATACGGTTTGATACTGATGGAATAGGGGAAGGTGTTCCCACAAAGGGCTGATTAGCGCAGCTGAATGCTATAGGAGCAGATGATAAGGCTCACATGATTTAAGCAATACCAGCAGCTCGCTCACTGCGTCTGTTTAGTCAGTTTGATGAGAGCCATTGAAGAGCTCTTATGTATTTTTGAACGAGTAGCCCCTCAGGACTAGCAAGGTAAATTAATTTTTTTTACCAATTCTAGTTTAACTAAGCAGCAATGTTTAAAGCTTAGTGGGAGGGCGTCAGAAACATCTCCTCTCAGGAATCTCACATGCTCTTTTTTTTAGGCTGGTCGGCAGTTTTATCCTGGCCACTACATGTAGCCGCATAAGAACAGCATTCTCTTGGCGGGCTAAGGTTTGATTTGTCTTATCACCAGTGTTTCACTGGTAGGTACGTGCCTATATTATTGTCTGATTAGGCGCAGGACACATAATGCGCAACAATAAAATCGTGGAGACAGATTTCATCCCCTCTTTTTTTTTTTCCTCATTTTTTTTCTTTCCTTCCTTCTTTTCCCTCTTTCCTTTCCTCCTTTTTCTTCCCTTCTCTACCCCCCTTCCCCCCCTACTTTCCCCTTCCCTTTTTTCTCCCCACTTCGCTTTCCTCTCTTTCTTCGTTCCTCCCCCCCCTCGTTCATTGATGTGTATCAACTGTGTTTTATAAGGGTCTGGGATTCGCCAGTTCGGCACCAGTTTCTGAAAAGAATAGATGCATATATACATTTTGTAAATCAGCCACCTGATAAGGTCAGTATCATTTACTTTCCAGCTGCGGCTATATGCTGCTATAGACATGGGCAGCCTACTCAGCAGTGCTTTGAGGGGTACACCTCAGTCTGATTCTATCAGAATTTTATGTAGTATGTAGAGATTTTTCCCTATGTGGTTATACGAGGTCTCGGCCAAAGGCCAAAAAAGTCTAGGATGGGGGTTGCTATATTTTGATTGGCCTTTTGAACTTTTTTGTTCAATGACATAAAAGACTGTATAAGTGTATTATATGTTCACTTTTCAAATTGTTTATGTATGCTGTCCCTTTCAGATCTGTCTACACTTTTATCTTGCCCCTAGAAGACAGGAAATTTATAACCACCCCTGAGGAAGCCAGATTTACTGGTGAAACGGGTGTGTGTGTGTGTGTGTGTGTGTAAACCCATGGGTTGATCCCCCGTGCCTGCTCTGCCCCAGGGGAAAAAGTCGGAGTGGTAAAAGCCACTCGTTTGATGGTGCCGCCGGGTGCTTGCAGTCTAGGAAGGGATGTCCCTTCGTTTCTAACTACAATTT
>QEPC01011131.1:2951444-2963326 GCA_003113815.1 Sphenodon punctatus
CAAAAAGGGGAACCTGCCCATCAGTAGCTGACCAATGGCAAACCAAAAGGAGAACATTCCCGCTAACAGATAAGGTGTTGAAAACATGATCTCGACTGAAAATAAAATTGGAAAAAAATACCGATTGCTCGACTGACTGGAAATAAAGGACCAAACTGGTTAAGATTAAAAGGGGGAGGAAAAACTACGTAATTGCTGATAACAGAGGGAAGGTCATGAGCAGCTAAAAGTATAAAAAACTGGGGGAGATTAACCCTTCTTTGAACTCAACCCCCTGCAACACCACCATCTTGAGACACAGACACGAGGGTCCCCAGCTCTACTAAAGAGGAACTGGCCATTCTTCTGGGTCTTGCTGTAGTCCATCAACGGGGGGAGAAAAACTGCTTTCTTACTTTGCAGAAATTGGGGTGGGAAATACTGCTTTGCTATTTCACGTATTAGGTTGTGATAGCTAATTTAGAGATCAGAAAATAAAGCAACTGTTATACACATAGCAAGTGGTCTTGTGGAATTTTTGTGAACCTATATCTATACAGAAACGAGGTATCATTACTAAAAACTTTTGAGGCGACAATTAAAACAATCCATACCCCCTTGGGGAGGAGCTGGGGTAACAAACTGGGCACCAAAGCTTTAGCGCAGCAGTACAGAAGGAACGCAATTTCTTCCTTCATTAAGAAATGGCGACAAAGTAGTTCAAATGATCTCTTTTATTGGACCAACTGCTGTTGGTGAGAATGTGCTAGCTTTTGGGCCACACAGTGTCCTTCCTCAGGTATGTCGTGTAGCCAGCCAAATATGTAAGCTGAGCAAATGTAGGACAGGTACATATGAGGAGACATGGAATGACATGAGTGGGAGTGGACCCAGTTGCTTTCATGTGTTTATTTCTTTTACCCGATAAGCAGTTTCCTACTATACCCCCTCATAGGTTTGCTTTAGCCTTGTCCTCTCTGTGGTTACCACTGCCTATTGTTTGTCTCCTACACCAATATATATTTTTACAGCTCTATTTTTAAATGTCTGGCATTTCTCTCTTTCCCCATGTAACTCCCCCCACCCGTTAACTTGTCTTATCCACTCCCACTCATGTCACTCCATGCCTCCTCACCTATACCTATTCTACATTTGCTCGGTTTATATATTCCTGACTGGCTACGCTACATGCTTGAGGAAGAGTCCTGTGTGGTCCAAAAGCTTGTACATTCTCACCAACAGAAGTTGGTCCAATGGAAGATCATTTGAACTACTTTGTCTCCATCTCCTACATTTGGGACGAACACGGCAACTGCACTCTTTCTAGATTCCTTCATTAAGGAAGCTTTTATAGCAGCTCAGCGTGTACCTGAAGTTAGGGTTTTGCTCTACAATTTTGTAAAAGACCTTTAGGCGTGCCTACACGTGAATGGTAACCTTACTGCAAGCAGGTGTTAATGTATTCTTCTCCAGGCTTTACAGAGTACTAGTTTTTCTTAAGCTTGCAGCACACCTGGCAGTGTCCCTTTTTAGCATGTATTGGGAGAGGTGGTAAATGCATGTAGATTAGGAGGCTTCGTTTATATGAGGGATTTGAGAACATCTTGATACATTGTACCTGTTGGTTACCTTTCACCATAAGAGCAGGTGTCAAGTGTTCCTCTATCAGAAACATCATTGTCTTTTACAATAGTTTAATTTCCTCCCCTAGTTTTGTTTGCTTGCTCCTTCCAATTTTTAATTCGCCCTTCCCAAATAGGCTCAGGGCAGCTTACAAAATATAAAGAGATATAAAACAGCATACAAAAATCCCCTAATCCCTCCAACAACCCTTTCCACATAACTCCACCCAAACCCACCTAACCCTATCCCTGATTGCCAAACAAAAAGGTGTGGAATCCATTCTAGAAGATAAGCAGGTTCCCTCCACATCTTCAAGGGGAGGGAGTTTCATAATCGCGGGGCAGCCACCGAGAACGACTCTCAGTGTACCCTTGTAGAAACTTCATGAGCAGATGGTACCTGCAAGAGGGCATTCCCAGTCAACCTTGGAAGCCATGACGGAACTTGAGGAAAGAGGGCGTCTTTCAGATAGCTGGGGTCCAAGCTGTTTAGGGCTTTATGGGTCAGAACCAGCACTGTGAATTGTGCCCAGAAAGCTATTGGCAGCCAGTAGACTCTGGAGCACTCGTGTAATGTGCTCCCAGCAACCCACCCCCAACATGTTAAGAGGCATTGGCTCTTCTTGTTACTGCATTTCCCAGCAGGAGAGCATACTAATACTAGTTACTGAAAAGTTCTGCAATTATTTTCAGTGACTTTTAGGAAAACCTCTTGTTTGCTCACATGGTGCCCTGACTTTCCTGAGTATAGCTGATACTGTGATGAATCATTGTTCTTATCAACCTCCCAGTCCCCTCTCGAGGGAAATTCATATCAGTTCAGCCTGTTAAGCAGGATCAGGGGTGGCCAGACTTAGGGTGCATTCAATCCACTTCATCCCAGCGTCAGCCTCAGGTGATCTACCAGGACTTTATTGGCTGGCTCCAGTGCTCCATGCCTGGACTCCTCCCACTGGCACCTAGCTCTAGGACACTTCAGCAACTGGTCTCAAAAGTGGAGATGAGCACTTCCCTTCCTCACTGGAGGAGTTCTCTTAGCCTGTTTCCTCCCCAGACACTCCCTGGAGCACACCAGTCCTAGTTTCCTCCCCAGAGACCATTTTGTAGAGGCTGGTTCCCCTCCCCACACTATGATTGACTAGAGACTAGCTTATGATCTCCTGACCACCCCTGAATCAGAGGTTACAAGTGGGAGTGTTTGCAATTTAAAACAGACAGAAATCTATACAATGAAGTCAATTTTGATTTATATATTTTATTGTATTTTTTTTTAATGCAAGCTACCCCGAGCTGCCGGAGGCAGGATAAAAATGAAATAGTTTTAATATTGTGTTAGACTGAAATGAAGTTAAATGCTGCCTTATTTGCCTGGTCACAGACCTGGAAGATACCTTAAGGGTCATCTAATCCAGCCTCCGGCACCACTGCAGGACCTGCCATTCCTCAACTATCTACAGAGAAAAATCCCACCGACAGCTACAAGCAGAGACTGGGACTAAGCAGAGCACACCAATGCCCAAAACAACAGAGAACAATTTTAGAAAAAGGAAGATCCAGATGTCCCAAATGGGTAAGCCAAACTCGTGCTGCAGGGGAAGGCAAAAAATCCTCAGTTGACTACCAATCTACTCACAGGGAAATTCCTTCCCTACCCCAAAGATGACCATCAGTTAAGACCCTGAGCATGTGCATGTGCCTCACCAGTCAGGGACCTGATATACAGTTCTAGTACCCAGGCTTCAGGATACCCCACCTCCAGCTGCAGACAGCTTCAGGAAGAAAGGGGAGTGGGGAGAGGGAGCCCACCATGTATTCTTCAAGGGGAGAGAACCTTCTACAACATCAAATAAAAAACCCCTCAAGTTATAGGTCATAAATTTATCCAACTCTGTTTTAAAGCTATTCTTATTCTTTGCTCCCACAACTGCCCCGGAAGCTTATTCCACCAGTTCACTGCTTTGATTGTTAAAAAACCTTCTTCTAATTCCCAGCCTAAATTTATTTATAACCAGCTTGTACCCATTTTTTCTTGTACCCACACTCACCTTTCATTTTATTTTGTTAACTCCCCTGATATGCTTACATGGTAAAATATATCTCCCCTTAGCTTTCGGCTGACTAAGCCAAGCTCTTTTAACCTCGTTACATAATGCAAGTCCGACTCATCCATTCCTCTGATCATCCTGGTAGCTCTTTATTGCACTTGTTCCAGTTAAGTTAATCCTTCTTGAATATTGGCGACCAGAACGGAACACAGTATTCCAGACTCAGTCTTACCAAAGCCTTATACAGAGGCAACAATACCTCCGCTTAATATTAAATAAGGTCAATGTCCAAGTTCAAACCTAAACCTGGAGGTATATAGCAAACCCCTAATACTGCTCAAAAAGATTACCAGTCTTACCCAAGGTGATCTTTGCTCAAACCAATTCCATTTTCAACATATTTCTTCACTGTCAATGATGTTACTGATGTATAATGCTCCCCTTTTATCGTTATTCCTATCTTTCCTAAATACATATCCTTCAATTCCTGTATTCCAGTCATTACTACTATTCCACCAATTTTCAGTTATCTGTATATCGGGTTTTACCTCCTCTACTAAGTTTTTCAATTGTTATCCAGACTCCTTGCATTAGTATACAGATATCTAAGAGGTTTTTTACCACTCTTCTACAATGTCCCAAGTAGATTACAATTTTCATTTTGACTGAGAGCCATGCTGCTTTCTAAAAGATCAGTTAAGTCACCATTAAAATTATACCATTATATTTATGGTTCTGTTTGCCGTTGTCCCCAACCCTCTTCAAGGCTAGTCTTCCTCACATAGTTAGCAAGCTGGTCAGTCATCTTTGGCCTTCTCAGTGTTATTCCTTGCAATATCATTTGTTCCCATGTAAATGAGGAGCAGCAGAATGGTGGAAAGATCCAAGGAGTCTTGGCAGCATACCTCATGATGTTGGGTCAGGCTGGCAAATAGATGCCTCTGTTCCTCACAACTTCCACACCCAACCATCTTTCCCTTCTCCATTCTTCCACAGGTTCCCCTCAGCTTCTGCTGCAAGAGCCATTTTTCTTGTTGCTCATGACTCCTAGCGTTTTTGCCTATAAAACAACTAAGAACCAAGAACCCAAGGCCAAAGGACCCAACACCAAGCTACTTCCACTAGCTACCTCTGCTTATCCTCCCAGCTCCTTCGCCTCACCAGCCAAGCACCTCGGAGAATCAGCGGCCTTGCATGAACACACCCTTAGTTTTCTTCCTGAATATGGGCGCTAGTTTGTTTTGTTATTCAGATGCTTGGTGCGACACTGCATGGCTAGTGGCCTTTAAAGAGTTTATTTTCTTGGATCCAGCCTCAGTTGTGGAAGTTTAACCTCACTAGTCCAAGCCACAAAAGGCAGACACGCTGAACACATTTTAAATTGCACCACCTAAGACCTGGTAAACTGATCACACGGAAAACAAGACTTTTCCTTACAACAGGAGGTTGTAATTTTCCCGGGTTTGAAATGTTTCATTTCAGATGTTTTAAAATACCAGTATTTCAAGTCAACACACACACACACACACACACACACACACACAGAAAAAGAGACTGGCTATCACCCTTCAAGAACCAACTATTGTTTTACTCAGCCACTACACTGACTCTTCAGTCAGAAAGCTCTACAGCCACACATTCAAAGAGAAACATGTTTTAGGGGCAATCCGATCAAGCTACCACTTAATGCTTTTGCAACTTCCTTTGATTTAAAAAATAAAATAAAAAATTATTTCATGCTGTGCTCCATGTAATTTTACTAGACACAGTATTGACACATTTGATTGTGATCATGACCGATAATGAAGACTTATGGATTAATTTCTATTTTAAAAAAAACAGATTTGGGTGATTTCACTGGAAGCGAAGCAGCAGCAGCAGCAAAGTGATCACCACTCTGATTTAGGGATTTGACCAACTGTCCCTGGTATCCTTAGGAAGACTGTTCTTTCCATTACTACTAAGATGCAACAATTTTCCAGCAATTATAAAGGCACAAAAGAAAGAAAACCTTTTTCCTTCTAATGATTTTTTGTCTGTTGCTTTCAGAAACTCCAAGAGTCTGCTCCTTCCTCACATTTGGGACTCATTCAGAAAGCCTGTGTATAGTGGCATAAACCTACCTATTGAGTGTTGTGTGAAACCCTTATGAGCTCCGCAGCGATCCTTTATTTTCTGTCACATAACACAAGGGGTGGTTAACGGGCGGGCAACTGAAATGTGGACAAGTCAGCACCTGTACGAATGCATTGCTAGGGGACAAACAAATTAAGGAACAAGTAGCAAATTTGCAAGGGGGAAAGGTGTCGTGTAAAAGATTCCTCACTTTCTTCCCAAAGCCTGTGTATGCTGAACTTGTGACATGACAAGTGACGACACTTAAGTCACAATCTCACCTGACGTTCTGTGCTTGTTTTGGCTCCCAGAAATAATCTGGAAGTTGGTGTGGAGTTGGTCAGGTGCAAACACCCCCTCCTCCTACCAAATGTGGCTTTGCTGGTGATCATCCAGGAGACTGCAGAGTGGAGAAATCTGGTCTGCAATCTCCCAGATGATCACCAGCAAAACTGCATGGGGACGTTCGCACCCGACAAACCTCACGCATGTTTTGGCTTTCAGATTATTTCCCAGAGTCAAAACAAGCAGGAAACATGTGAGAATGCAGCCTTACACCTGAACTAGTTCCCAAGTGTGTTTGTCCAAAATTCAACTACCTGCTTTTTGTGCCAGGAAGCCCGACTTGCGTGTGCTTTACGTAATGAAGTGTACATGCATGCTGCAATATGTGCCGTATTCATATGTACATCTGCAACTGCAATAAAAGAATATATATTTGCAAAGTTAAGAGCAGAACTTATGTTCTTCTGTGAGTTCCGACCTACAGGTTGATGTGCATCTATGTAAACATGCTGGACAATAAGTAATAATTGCAAGCTAAACATTTCAACTATGTTTTTACGCTTAAATCTTTGTGTAATTTGCTTAACTATATTCAAAGAGGTTTTGGTGGATTTTTTTACGTGGAATTATTTCTTCTACACTGGATTTAAAAAACTTGCCATGCTGCAACAATTTCAGTGGTGGAGGTATGAGGGTTAACACAACTGTGGCATGGTGCAGAAATGTTTCAGTAAGATACACGGTATTAAAAAAGGGACAGCTATCAAAGCTTTTTTTTCCTTTTCTTTTTAAAAAGCAACCCACAAATGTTGATGTAGTAGAAAGTTGTAAGTTTTTACCGAGTCCGCCTGCAACTGTAATCAACATTTTAAAACGTGCGGGGCTCTAGAGCTGCTAGCTAGTCTAATGTAAACACACAAAACCAGGCCACAGCTGAGAGGTGCATATGTAAGGAGAATGAACATACAGCAGAAGCTGGGAGGAGAATATTTAGAGGTTGGGTTTATTTTTCCATTAAAAACCAAGTGCTACACTAGCATTGGTTTCCAAGTGCAAGTAGGTATCAGGTGCAGCCAAGCTTAGAACCTTGTTATCTATTCTTGATCTTATGAAGACAACTTTTTAGACTTGCATAGTGAAAAAAAAACTTAATTACATAAATGGCATCAGTTTTACGTCCTGGTTATTTCTTACCTTTTAGTTGGTAAGAATTTTTTTAAAAGGCCCTCCATAACCCCTTGCCGTTTCACTCTCCCTACATAGCAGGCAGGCCAACTGATCCCACACAGACAGGATGGACAAAGGAATGTTCTACTAAATTGAGAATGGCATCCAAGAGACTTGGCAGAGACCATTCTCATATCACCAAATGTGACAAAAAGCTTGGTGTGGAGAGGAATTCTAAGAAACCAAAGGGTAGAAGCAATTTGCATTGGCCAACGTCCCTACAGGATAAGTACACAAATAGGCAGGCTGCTGCATTCATGGCTTGCCAGCTAAAAGCAGCATCTGCAAAGAGTTGCATCAAGTGACACAATATGGCGAATTTGTGACATTTTTTGTACTCTAGTACATTGTTCCCGAGAGGAAGCCATGCCTCTCCTTGACAAAGAGCTACATATGACGTTTCATAGCATGAGTCTTGATAGGAAGTAAAGCCTCTTAAAATCAGGAGTCCTTCTCATTGTGGCTACAAAGCCAGTCAGAACACCTGTTCATCCTTCACGGATCCCAGAGTTCCCAAGAGGATGATATTCAAAGCCTTCCCAGACAGTACACAGGGATTTAATCATTGAACGCAGGACAGACCAGGAGAATGCAGGTACCTAAGATGAAATGGGCGGGGAGGGTCCCTATTTTTCTAACATGCGAGCAGGTGGGGTCCCTAATCAAAGAAGTTTAAAGCTCCTCTTTCTTCCCTGACCAATCATGTGACTATGAAAAAACGTTTTTGAAGGGCAAGAAATCCTTTGAAAAACTTCCTGCAGTTCAAAATAATATAGGCGAGGTGCTTGATGTTAAGCCAAGGTCCTTTGGGATCACATCACAGAACCCTGGCTCCAGCTTATCAGCAGTTTTATTACAATTTATTTATTTATTACAAATATTTATATCCCGCACCCTCCTGCACACAGACCAGCTTCAGATGGCAGCTCACAGAGAAACTTTGTGGCTTAACGCTTTGGTCTGTCCCCAAACTCTCAATCACAGCAAGACTTAAGAAATTAAAACCTGTCCAGTGAGAAGAGGTTACTCTCCTTGAAGTAGGTCCCACAAGTGCTCCAGACTCAACCATGCACAAAAAGTAGCCTTCCTCATACGTGAATAATGCAAGAGGAAGTTGCTTACGCCAAAACTCCCCTTTGTCTTAATGTGGGCTTTGGGTCACAGCACTATACCCCAAGGGGCTATCTATGGAGATGTTCAGCAATTCCGGAAAAGCAAGGCCTCCCTCTGGGCCCGTCTGAGGTGACTGGTGAACTCTGGCAGTAGGACACATCAGTTTCCTGGAAGCCTCTGCCCACCATGGCCCAAGAAACAAAGACACTATCTACTGATCTTTGGCAGAGGTGACCAAATTTATCTTAAGAGTGCCACTTGAAATATAAGACAGATCGCATGCCACTCAGGAAGGCCCGAGGGTGATGGAGTCACAGGTGACACCAACTACTAAATGGCGTGTCGGTTCTCTCTCATTTGTCAAAATGACACTTCTCTTAAAGCGGAAGAACGAACAAGGGTCAGAACTGTAGAATAAAGGGTCAGGCACTAACTGCGAAAAGAAAAGGTTAACTGGGGGTAGGTATAGACATATTCCTCATGCCATCTATCAGGCAGAGGGAACAGATTAGCCCCATTGTCTGTAGAGAAGAACGAAGTGGTGTAGACATCTTTTTCACTCCCTCCCAAGTTCCCTTTGAGGCAGGAACCCCACCACCTCCTCCTTTGTGGTCTAGTTTCTGGGCAACAGAGAATAGCCTAGACACTCTCTTCCACATTGCACTACTGTCATTTTGAGAAAGGAAAGACGCATTGGTGCCTGTTCTGAGCCTGCGGCAGTGGCAGTAAGTTGCCAATGGCTAAGGCCATGCCAGGCATCATCACAGGCTTGGCATGCTGTACTCTGGTCAACTGAGTGAAGGCTTTTCTACAGTTCCTACTTGTAACATTTATGTACTGTAATCAGGCTTTCAAGGACAAACATGCCACAAGGCCTGACAAGCACTGGGCAAGAGTAGAAACATGCCACAAGGCCTGACAGGCACAGGGAAAGAGTAGAACTCTCCACTTTCATGAGGGACTAAGAACAGGTCCAGCTGGGGGAGTAGTACATCAGGAAGACCACCAATTAGTGCATCTTTAAAACCATCCAGCTCAGCCTACCAGCACTGGCGCTCAAAACTCAGGCAGTGTAGATAGCTGAAGGAAAGGAGAATCATTTCTGTCCCCCACTGCAAACTCAGCTGAGACCTTTAAATCTTGGCAGCCGTGTTACTGGTTCCACTTTTTATATATATACCATAGCAATTCTATTTGGATTCTCAATGCACTTCCCATTAGGCTCCTGGTAAAAGTGCTGAACTGTATGCTGGTTAATCAGAACTCTCCCTGCCAGCAGCAAGCAGTCCATATGGCTCCTTATATCTACTACGAGGCAAGAGAGGATGTCATTCTAGGAATAAAATAGGGCAGCACTGTTTATGCAAGCAAGCTAGTGGCTTCCAATCCTGATTTCTAACCAATATCTTGCCCTGCCTTGTAGCAGTTCCTCTCCTTCCACCTGTCCTTTGGGGTTGGAAAGGAAGACAAAAGATTTTGCTAAACATTTTCTGTATTAACCCCTGTATTTGGGACATTAGATTTTTCAGCCATCTCTGCTATTAGAATTTTCAACTAGGAAGAAGGAACGATTCAAGATGTGGCTCGAGATTCACAGTACTCGAATGCAAGGACTATTCACAATGGGTGAAAACAGACATGCACATAACTCTGTTTTAGCACCGCTTTAACATTTCTTATGCATGTTGCAGGGTTGTATTGGCACCTTATGCAGCCCTGAAACATACATAGGAGATATTAAAGCAGTGTTGAAGAGGAGTTAAGGTGCATGTCTGTTTTCACCCAATGGCTGAAAAAAGATGCCGCTCAGGTTCACTCCCTCATGGCTTGTACCCAAGCAGCACCAACCCCTGATTTTTCAAGATCTGGTCTTCGCTTGGATTTGCAACCAATGACCTGTGCAAATACTGAGAACAGCAAAACTTATATCATCCACAGCTAGGAAGAAGACTTGAAGCAAAGTTTTCCAGAGAAAAGGGGCTGACCTTGGACACACAAGCAAGCCTCTCCTCCCTCCTGTTTTCCAGAGAGAAAAACTAAAAAAAAAAAAAGTGTTAGTCACCAGGACTTGTTTATTTGCAAAACCAAAAAGCAGGCTGCTTGGAGGATCTCTACAATTCAGAGGCACAGGGAGCCAGATGCTGCCTGGCAGAAAATCCCTCTGGGATGCACCTTTCCAATCTCCTCCCTACAACCAGTAAGATTAGAAAATTAGCCGGTTTATAAAACAGCAGCACTGGAATCACTCACAAGGATGGAAGCAAAAACTCAAATGACCTGAAACTAGATGGGGAGGCTTCTCTGGGAGGAGCATGCTTAACAAACTTAGCAAATGCTTTCTTTGTCACCCTACTTCCCCTGTGTTCTCACCAGATTACACAAAATGCCCCAAAATAAAGGCAACATTGGGGCTTCCCGCTAAGATCGAAAGGGTCTTTCCAATATGCTCAGCCCAGATAAGGTCTCCACCTGCTTTTATCTTGTCTGCAATTCTGGTCACCAACTGAGTAAGACTAGCGCAATCCAAGCCAGTGAAGTCATACGGGGTGCCATGCAGTCAACACCTGAGTGCATGCAAAGTTTGGCAACTTCAGGAGGGCAGGAAATTTGGGCTCTTCCTACACTCAGTTTTCCCCAGCTAATGGCCAAAACCTGAATCTCAGCAACAAAAAAATATATCTGTTAATGGGACTAAGGGGAACTTTTTGTGGTAGCTACACACCCAAAGACATTAAGGCCTCTTACACACAAAGGACTTGCTCCTCTAAAGGTGTGGTCTCACCCTACTCCCCACATTGTAGACATCCAGGGCAAGCAGCTAATGTGAATTATGGCTACCCCAGGCAGGGCATTTGCCCAATCACAGGAATGGAAAATGGTACAAGTCATCCTGTTTAAACCTGAGTGGCTGACTGCACTTTTCAACCTGTGATCAAATGCTCACCCCAGGGGAGATGCAGTCCACACTAGCAGCTTACCTTGAAAATGTGTGGAAAGTAGAATTTACACTCTCCTGCACTAAAAAATGTGGGATAAGTCCCTAATGTGGAAGAGGCTGCCAGCAGAGACTAAGCAAGCGAGTACAAAATTTAGGCTCTGCCACTCCACGTATTTAAGTACTTACTCCTGTAACCAAGCACCTTGTGCACACACAAGAATGTTCATGCAAACTGTGCTTTCCTTAGCCATAATGGAAGGCTTGAATTATAACACGGTAGAAAGGGTGCTCATGTTATTTATGGGAGATCGAAAGAAGCCTCGTTCACATGATCACGACCAGCTAATTTAGTATTTTTTATTTATTTATTAAAGCATTTTTACCCCGGCCCTCCTGCTCCAGGCAGCTCACAATACAGCTCTTCCTCCCTCCCCCTTTCGGTTGGGGTCCCCCAAGGCTCTGTCCTTGGCCCTCTCCTCTTTATTTACACCCTATCCCTTGGCAAAATTATTGTCTCCCACGGATTCCAATATCTCTACGCTGATGACACCCAACTCT
>QEPC01011131.1:2968640-2990724 GCA_003113815.1 Sphenodon punctatus
CCCCCCCACTGCCCCATGTGCAATCATTTGTAATAAAGGCTTGAGGAGAGTCTCTTTTAACCACAGAAATGTGGATACCACCCAATCTCTCCTGATTTTGAGCAACTGGGAAACCATTTTCAGTTCTGTATAAAAAGATATATCTGACCCTTAGCTAGGAATTAAGGGTTCAGGTACAGCTCTAGAGGTTTAATTTAAAAAAAATATATTTTATTTTATTATATTTTTTTTTAAGAAGACACCAAACCAGCACACTCCATGCAAGAGTAAAACTGCACAAGATTCCTCAGTGGCTCCCAGATTCTTCCCCTCTTTTCTTACAAGTTTGTCAGGACTTACTTGCAACTTGCGGGCCTTCCATAAGAACTACCCTCACAGAGGAAATTTCGCAAGTGGACAAGCCACTAATTTATGCCATCAGAACAAGTTTATCCATATGCATCTAATAGCAGAAATATTGAAGAATTGATAAGACAATTGAACAGGTTTTAATCTAAAAGGGACTAGGATCTTCCAAAACCTTTTTGAATTCTCCGTTCCCCCATCCTATCAGCCAATATCAGCTGTGATAACAAGTCAATGCCTCATTTGTTTAAATAGGAGGCGGCAGTTCAGAGGCTCTCCTTGAAGGACAGGAGTTGAAGGGGATGGTGTACAGAGCTGGACAGGCCTGCTAACAAAAGGCAGCTGGAAGTTCTGTATGCAGTTTAAATATATTTGCCCATATGCCTCAGAATTCAGAGGACAGAAGAAAAATTATCAGATTTTTAAAGCACAGAGTTCAACCTAAACAATCACCTGACCAAAGCAAAAAGCATAGAGCTTTGCCACCAGATTCCAAGAGCTGCATTATTCAGCGTGGCCAATAAAACAAATGGCTGACATGTCGCCCTGCAATTCCAGTACACACGGGGGAAGGGAGGGGAGAGAACAGTAAGATCACAGCTGTTTTTTCTCCCAGCCACTGATCAGCAAAGGCACTAGGCAAAACAAACATTGGATGTTCTCTACATTAGCCCCCCACCACCACCACTACTCCTGGTAAGACTTAGCAAATTGGATAAGCAGCAAAATCCTACTTGCTTGAGCCACAAGACCAAGTGCCCCTGTCAAGACAGGGGCTGAAGAGCTACAGAGAAAGTATAAAGGAGCTTAAGGGAAAGAAGCAAGAGAAAAGTAATTTCCAATTATCATCCCCATGAAGCAGCTGGTGACCCAGCTCCTTGTCTATGCCCTTTAATCACCATTAAGCCTGAAATGATACTGTTGAGCAGGAGGCTAGCAAGTCACAGCACCTATAGCCTGGACCAGGGATTGTGAACCTTTTCCCTCCTAATGGCCCCTTTGAAATGACTACAAGCTCCAGAGGCCACAAAGAAGTCAAGAGGTGGGTCCAGATCATGGATTTGTCTCCTATCCTTGTGTGTATGCCCTCACCTTTGCTCTCTTACCCTGAGCTCAAGTTTTTCAGTGTGTGGCGGTAGGTACCAGATCCATGAACTGGATTCATATCAGGAATGCCCATGGGTCCTGCATTCACACCCATTTTGGGTCCCCCTGGGAACCAGGGGGGGATACACAAAGATGAAAGAGGCCCTTGACTCCCCTACCCGCTGTTCCAAAAAAGCCAAGTGGGCAAGTTCCCAGCTTAGCTGAGAATCGCACAAGTGAGGGACTAGGACAGCAACAGCCCAGCAGCACCAGGACACCCCAGTAATACTCACATTTTGGGGCACTGGGTACCCCATCACGTGCCTACTTGGGTACCCAAAAATGCAGGTATTATCCACGAGTAGTAAATGTGATACACGCTGCAGCTCTACTAACAGACTTTGCATGTCTTTGTTGCTGTCTGGGATCATGAATTAAGTAGAGTCTCCAAAAAAAAAAAAAGTAATGCAGGCAAGATGTTTGGGGACCACTGGCCTTTGGGAAGATATACCACCCTCACCTCTCTGTTCATTGCTGTTGCAGGTTATATAAAAAGACATCAAGCTTCACATGCCGGAAGACAGACAGCTCTTCCTTAACACAGGAATATGTGGACATTCCATGGAACTGAACAGTGACAAATTCAAATCTGATAAAAAATATTTTTTCCACACATGAAATTAAAACTGCAGAACTAACTGCTGCAGGATGTGGTCAAGGCCAAGAATTTAGGGAAAGAGTCAAAGAGGCTGTGGATGAGGAGACCAGCTAGACCTCAGGGTTTAAACCTATTCCCAAATATTTGAAATTAGGAGGAGATCTTCAAGGACACAGATTTCCCTTCCATCAATGTAAGCAGATGTATCTTGCATCTCTTCTGAGCCATCTAATACTGGACACCAGATGCTGGACTAAATAGACTTCAAGTCTGATGCAGACTGGCAGTTCCTCAAGCCAGCAACCTAACCAGGAACCTGAAATTGGCAGGTCCCATTTCACTAACCAAGGAAAAAGTCACCGTATCTAACATAGCCAAGTGAGACTGAATGTAGGGGACCTTTAAGGCAAGCAAAGCATTCAGTGAAGTGTATACAAATGGCTCTTTGCCTCCGGTTTACTCACAAGCTGTTTTATTGATAGAGCAGTGTCCTGCTCAGACTATGTCTAACCGCCCCGAGCTGCACTGCAGGATGGGGCGGTATAAAAATCTATGAAATAAATAAATAAATGTTGGTTTGGCTTTAAAGCAAACCAAATGATTTTTGGTTTGGCTTTAAAGCAAATTATTTAGACTTCTTGAAGCACTGCTGGATTTTTGTCCTTGCATGGTTTTAGGTTTTTTTATGTTTATTAATCAGATCTAACCAGACCCCTACCAAGATTACAAAAATAGGATCAGCAGCCTCTTACATCACAGCCTCCTTCCAATTGCTTTTGAAAATTTGCTGCCTCCACATTAAATCCCACGTTGATGTCTCGCAGTGGGATGGAATTGTTGCAATACACAAAAGATCCATGCCTACTTTCGGTCCCTGTAGCCCGCCGCCGCCGCTCAGCAACTAACCTGGCTGGCAGTGGAGCAGCTCTGGCAGCACAGCCAGAGCCTTGCACGTCAGGACCTTCCTCTGCAGGCACGGTCTGATGATCTGACAGGCCTGCACCTGCAGGAGGCGGCCTTGACCTGCTGGGCTTGGGCTGTGCTGCTGGAACCACTCCAGCACTGGCCAGTTGAGCCCCCCAGATCCTCTCCCCAACCCCCCAGGGATGTCCCCTCCACCCCTGAGCTGGGGAGGTGTGTGTCTGGGGTTGCCTCCCCTTGTTCCAGCAGGGAATTTTACATTACTTTAATGTTAAATCTGAATGTGCTAAACACACATTCAAATTTGTTTTCTTCTGCTCACATGAGTAAAAGGGCTAGATTTTCATCAGTGTCATCTGTGATGGGAACAACATGAATTTTGTTGTTGAGGAAGGCTGCTTGCACATGTTACACAAACAGTAGGAATGTTACACAAACAGTAGGAATTAATGTTATATTATAACATGGGCAAGCAGCCTTAGAGCTGGATGCAAACAGACAATCTTTCGAGGTTTTCCAGTGAGTGTGCTTGGAAGCAAGGTCAGCCAGCCAGGAGGCTAACAGTTGTTGCAGAAGGCAACTTTCACAGTGCATGTTAGAATCACATTAGGTGAGGTTGAAAGAGCACCGATCACTCAAACTGCAGCATGGCTCTCCTAAAGGAAGCCTCATTTTATACCTTTTTATTTTTGTTGTCTGGACTAACCAAACCCATCATACTTTCTGATTTCTTGGATGGCAGAGTCAGCCACCTGGATGCAATATTCTCTGGCTCCCTTTTCTGACAAGACCAAACAGCATTAAGTAAAAAGGGAAATTGGGTTACTTACCTGGGAATTCCCTTTCCTCCATTCTACATCTGATGTACTTTTATAGCTACAACGATTGCAGTACCAAGCACCTCAATCTTTAAATAGGTTTATCCTCAATATGCCCATGAGGTAAGGAAATGCAATTATTCCCAATCTTATAGAGAAGAAACTGAGAAATACAAGAGACTTGAGATTTGCTCACAGTTAACATCTGAATCCCTCCAGCACTGGACACTTGAACTCATTATTGGGTCATTTCTCATGTTCAACTATCCATCCTGTATTAATGTCACTTTCATTGTTCTAGCTTTTCCTTTAAGTTTTCCTATTTCTTCGCTTGCAGCAACCTGCAGGAAGCCTGCACGTTTCAACCTGCCTGGAGGAGCATCTTCAGGACAAAATATTTCAATCACTTCTTTGAACTGCTGATGCAGGTGATGTTATTACCATTAAGAAAAAGCTACAGTTGTATTTGATTTTAAAAGTATTCAATCTCTTTCACTAGATGCAAAAAGGAAAGGAAGTGACCAGTCGGATTGCTTTCCATCCCTATTCAAACTCACTAATTTCTCACATTTGCTTTCTACAGTAGGCTATGCTGTATACAAAAAAAAAAAATCACTTCTCAGACTCATGAAAAAAAAAAGATCAATAACAGCATTTTCTCTTTTTCCCAGGGCTACTTACAATCTAGTATTACTTAGTACTGGGACAACTTTCCCTTGCAAATTGGGTTTGTAAAAATGCTCTTGATAAGCAATTACTATACACGGAATAGCATGTTGCAAAAAAGTGTAAGAAATCATCAAGTGCTGGGTTTGGCTTTAGACAACACTACTTTTTGTCACTTCCCTTCTTGTTAGTGTTTTATGAGAGCTTGCAAACACTTTCTAACCCAACACCTGTTAAAATACTTTTTTGAAAAAGGATTTCCCTACTTGCTGAAAAGGTTCCAAGGAAGCTTTCATTAAGTTAGCACAAAGAATGGCAGCACCTACTACCCAGGCTAATATTGCCAGGGTGCTGACCAGCTTTGGCTACCTATAGTGGTAGACAAGCGGTTACAGCCAACAGTAGGCCAGAGTCTGGCCAGTAGGCTCTAAGCTCTTACAATTCCCTTTGCTTCTCCCTGCATAGCACAGCTAAAATCCAACCCTACCATACTGTTTCCACTGCCAGTTCCATCCTCCTTCTTAATGTCCTCCCCCACTCTCACCTTTTCCCTGTCACTTTCAACACTCTGCCAAGATCATCTACCTCACCACCCACTGCTTTGATCATGTTCAGCTCCTGCTCCTCCCTCTCCCCTTTTGCAATCAACACCAGCTCCTGTTCTTTTACCTTCAAGAATTTTCATGGTCTTGTTCCCCCGTACCTTTCTGCACTGTTTTCTTACTACCTTCCCACTTGGGAGCTTTCTTCCTTTGACACTACTCTCACCTACTCCCCCCACCCTGAGTCTCCTGCTCCTCAAAACATTCACCACTTTTCCTACACTTCCCCCTATACCTCAAACTCCCTCTCTGAACACATACATACTGCCTCCCAATGAAAACCTACCTTTTTCCTGTCAGGTGTAGGTTACTTCCTCTACAACCCTTTTGCATACTGTTTTTGTAACTAAGCTAAGCATGTGCACATATGACTTCTTAACTTACTGATTGTATCCCTGTCTCTCCCTATGTTCCCTATCGTCTTCCCCACTTCCCTCATCTCCCCGCAACATGTAAGCCCCTCGGGGGAGGGACCTCTCTCTAACTGTACAGTGCTAGGTACATTGTTGGTGCTACATAAATACTTAACCATCTGATTAGGAGGACTGGAACTAGGATATTATCATTCCTGGTTCTAGCAAAGGGAATATGTGGCTCCCAAAGATGGCTAGATTGCTACATACTGTGAAGGAGCTGGTTGGTTGTCTTGTCAGCAGTGACCCAGATTTCTCCTCTTGAGGGGAAAAAAAAAAAAAAGAAAAAAAGATTGGGAAGATTGCTCTTGGAGCTGGCTGTGGATTCCGTGGCAAACACCACTGCCACTGGCTAGATTACCTAAGAGTTTGGGGGAGAAAGGGGGCTTGTTAGAACCACAGTAAACTGCATTTCAGGATACTCCCTCATCAACTATCAGAGAAGGATGTGCTCTTCCACATATCACTGGTAAGCTATGACAAAATGCACTCTGAACATTTTAAAAGACAGAGCCCCCGTTTCAGCCTCCTCCCCCAATCCTCCTCAGAATTATTTCTGATGCTTTAATTCCCAAAACGCTTGCCTAGCAAGTCAGAATGATGCCATTAGAACAGCACAGGGTAAATTATGAAAATCAAGAGTCGGTCTCTCTCCAAAAGTTTACTCCAGATTCAATTTCAGGTTCCAGTTTCTTTTTTGGACACATGTTCACATAGCCACCCCAAAGGTCTTTCTTTGCTAATACCATCCATCTCCCAAAAGATCCCATCACAGACAGTCAGCAGCACTCTGCTTGGCTGGAGGGGATGCTGTTATGCAGTAAGACACTGCACCTTTCATGGCCTCTAACCCCAGGGCTGAAGGAAATGAACTTCAAACCATGTTTCCCCAGATTGATTGAGAACTTTCTACTGCAACAACCATTATCAACCCTGGCCAGGCAGAAGCGCAGGTAACTAGGAATGTACACGTGGCCACAAGATCCAGAGTGTATGTTTTGTCGGCTCTATGGTCCGAGGACAAAGTACATGTACATGTACATCTTTATCCTGCTGAGCCACTGTTCCTATACCTACGATCGGTCTACCCTTATCCTTGCAACATGGACCTGCCTGCTGTCATTCTCATCGTAACCAAGCCAAGTACGTGCACTTGAGACCTCGCATCTTCATGAATGTTAGACCCCTTGTCTCTCCCTCTGTTCCCCTTCCTAAGTCTCTCCCCCAGCTCCTGACTCTCAGATTGTAAGCCCTAGGGGCAGGGACCGTGTCTATTCTATTACTTTGTAAAGTGCCAGGTACACTGCTGGCGCTATATAAATGTTTGTTAATAATAATAATAATAATAATAATAATACATGTGTGACCCCCAGCACCAAGGAATAACCGCGGAGATTCCCCTGCATGGTCATGGGATCGATGGGCACCTGGTTTCAGTCCTCAAGGCACCAAGTGACCACTACACTTGATCTTAGTTCACTGTCACGACTAACCCTTTCTTTTTAAATGTTGATTTTTCAACCACTATGCAGATGTGCAAGTTAGGGGGTTACACATGCACAAAAAGTAAGCAGCACTTGCATACAGTGCCTAGAGGGAGAAAGGGAAGGCAACCCCTATGTTTCTAAATAAAATGTTATTAGCTTCACAGGAAACACTATTCATGCATCAAATTCCTTTGAGATGGAAAAGACCTATCAGAACAGCAACACAGAAGTACTGAAAGTTTGTGGACTGTACAATGGTGGCTTCTGCTCATTTCAAAAGATAGACTGCATTTGAATGGTCACAAATGAGAAGAGCAATGAGTGAAGCAGCTGCAGTTCAACTTCTAAACATTAAGTTTCCTTTTGTTCAAGGCAGCAGTCCCTCATACCTCACTAGTATAGATACCACACAAAGTTTTGTTCAACAAAAGGTATACTGGTGGATATTTTGGTAAGTCGCAGGTATGACACAGACATCAACAATTCCCAGTCTCCCGCCCTCCCATAATGCCCTCACTAAGTATGTACGGCTATGTTACAGAATTCTTATCCCATTTGTCAGCCACGCTAATCAAAACATATGTTCTTTTCACATGGGTCTGGGAGGAGCATCGCTGAGGGGGAGGGGGGAAGAGGAGGAGGATGGACGGGTGGAGGCCGTAGGAAGCGTGTGGCACGTCACACAGATGTACACCCATCTCCACGCACAGAGGCTTTGGAGAAAATGGAGGTGCCTCTGTGCGTGGGGGATCGGTGAAGATGGGTGGCGCGCGCACGCACCCTCGCACATCCCCACCGGCGGTCACGTGGATGCCCTACCCGCCCCCCGTCACCCACATGGACAAGGGGGGGCACGACTCGTATGAAAAGGGCCATAATCACATTATTTATGAAAACATGCCCCTTTTAGGTTTTAAAGCCTTTGCTTTATCCAATCAAAAATAGGAACAGCTGACTTGCAATAGACACACTGCATGACTTCATATGCACACCGCATCACATCACTTACTAGTTGTAAGAAGGGGTGCGTATACTTCTGTACCCACACCATTCCTCCACCACAAGTTTCCCTGTTCCAGTGCACACTGTATGCTTGCCCTTCAAATTGAAAGAAAAACTAAAGTAGAATTTCAGAAACTACATACAAGTGACACTTTCTGAAACCTTTCAATTATAGGAGCAACATCCCCCTCCTCCCCGAGAAGGGATTATATGCATCTCCAGGTCCATCCCTTTTTTATTTGGGGGTAGAGCCTTTCCAGAATCATGTCCCTGTCGATGGCAAGAGTGGAGTCATAAGAGCATTCTATAAAAATCCATTTATTTACCAGTTTAAATGTTAAGACTTGATGGGAAGCAGGGATCAGAACAGTTCTTCCATGGCAGTATCAATGAAACTTCCAACAGTGGCGTCTCAAAAAAAAATAAAAAATTCTTCAGTGTTTCTCCCAGCCCAAAGTTTGCAGGCTTAGTTATACATTGCCATAGCTTCTGCATTTGTCCACCCAGGAAATCCCATTTATTTCCTACAGTTCTCCTATGCCAGTCAAGAAGTCAGACAGGGTGAGGCAGAGTCCTATTCCCTTTGTCCTCAGGTGCACGGCTTCATTAAGAGCTTGACTACTCTATACAGCTGTCTTTGAACCACCCAGCACAGCTCCCTGTTGTATTTCAAGGGAAGGTGGAACTTGCATACTCTCAGCATTGCCACACCACAATAATATTTAGGAACGCGTGGCCAGATGAGTTATCAAGCATGCCAACATATGTTACCAAGTCATATGAAGGAAACAATGAATCAGTCTCAATGCTTGTTCCAATACTTCTTTTCCAAAGGCTAATCCTAGCATTTTCCTTTAACAGCCCCATCAAGCCACCAATTATCCCCAACCTCCCAACTAGATAAACTGCCACTCTTCCATTTGCAAGAAACCCTGTTAATTGATTCATTCAGCAATGGTATTCAGCTCCTGATTGTTCTGACCAGCTATTGTCTGTGTTCAAACATGCAAAACAACTGTTTTAAATAACCTGGTACTATGTCACATTAACTTGTTTCAACACCCTTCTCATCTGCTTTCTTCCCAGAATGTCTTGCCCATTAGGTAGTCATTTGCTATGAGATTTTGAGGTTGTTCATGAGGATTTCAAGAGCTTCTCTAGTTTAGTTGTGGAGAACAAGCCAATAAGTTAAAAAGCTTTCTGGTTTTTTTTAATTAGACTAGCAATAAACCCTTGATACCAAGAAGCACAAGGTTCAGAGAACAAAACATACTTAGAAATGAACATCGACACATGCATGGGGCATCTGGAAACCAGAGATTTGCGCAAGGCACCCCCAGATCAACCCTAAGCAAGTTAACAGAGCACAGAAAATGTCCCTGACATGTGGCAGTCTTCCAGGTGTACAGAGTCCTCAGAAGAAGATTTCTATAGATGACAGTAGGATAACCAGAAGCTCTACAGTAACAGCCCAGCAATCCCTATGCTAACAGTTCCCAAACTTTTTGCCCATGTTATCTCATTTTGAGGCATAAACATAGCACCCCTGCTCCCCAAGACCCCAGACTGCAGTAAAGACGTGAAGTTTACCAAATAGCCATTGGAATTACAACCCCATCTTTAGCCAGTACATCCCCGTATGGGGCCACGTCCCCAGAGTTTGGGAGCCTCTATCCTATGCATTTATAGAACATCTATATCCAAGAGATCCTCAAACATTTAGCCGACAAGGAATGGATATAGACAATTCAGTAACAGAATTTAGCACTCAACAAATAGAAGACATGGGTTCTAAAGCTTAGAGAGCATTAGATCCTGTTATAATAAAATGGAAGAAAGCAGTGAGAAGGTAAGTGACTTATCCAAGACCACACAGAAAGCCTATGGAAGAAGGGTTGCCCACACTGGGGCTAGGGAGCAGCATGGGGCATCCCCAGACTGTTATAGTTTTACTTCTTTGCACCCAACATCTACCCCTTAACTTCCATTCCAGTGCCTCCAATCAGAATTGTTTGTTGTTCCCTTTGCTTTGATCAATCTAACTGGACTGTAGATTCATAAAGAAATCTGCGTACCAGCCAATGAGTGACAGATGTACAAAGGAAAATGGAGTGCAAGAAATGCAGAACTACGTCAGTAGTACCTTGCAGGATTTGAAATGGACGAAAAAGTGGTAAATGGCAAAGCGGTAAACTGAGAAACGAAAGTCAATCAAAATGTGGTTGAATACAGAGAGGTTCTCAATTTGACATTAGGATTTTGATGGGAATTTCCATTTTGGCAAAATCTTGTTTCAGCCCTAATCATAACCCTATCATCCTCAGACCCTTGTCTTGTCAGGCGTCCTCAAGAGTGGCCACAAATTATCTATGCAGACCTCGGCAAAGCAACTTCAGTGCCCCAACTTGCTTGTCGGTAAGGTGAAAGACTATCCGATAGGTGTGTTGTAAGGCTTAAGTTGGAGCATATGAAGGTCCTCCTATAGAACTATACACGAGTTAAAAATGTTACAGTGAGGTGACCGTGATTAATTAGTATGAACAAGATTGGTCCGCTTGACCGCCTAGAAGTTGAATCTACAGAACACGTGCTGTTTAGGTGCCATTTGTATGACAACCTTAGAGAGGAACTACTAAAGCCCTTTTTGGATAATATGATAGGTAGTACAGATTGTTTTATTTTAGAAATAGCTCTTCTGGATGCAGATACGAAACTGACAGCAACAATATCAAAGTTCATAATTTTGGCAATGGAACAAAGGCACAGATTTTTTGAATTTAAACCAGTTATATGTGATTTTTAGGTGGATTCATGACACTCATAGGGTACATTAGGATGTATGTAGGATTTTTGTCCTAATGCTATGTGTGTGTGGTTCTGAGTTTCTCTTTCTTTTTTCCCTTAACCCTTAATCAACTCTAGACTTTAATGTTGACAATTAGGGAATTTTTAAATTATGCATTTAGTCACTAGGGAATACTAAGTTTTGTAACATTTGTTCTTATGTCTGTATGGGAGCAATGACCTTTGGTCACGCTGTTTAATAAATATTGTATTGTAGAACAAGATTAGCACACGGTACCTGCAAGAAAGCACTCCTGGCTAACCTCAGGGGTTGCAGTGGAGCATAGTAGGAAAGGCGGTCTCTCGGATATGGGGGCCCACAGGGAAGGAATCCCAAACAGGATCATTGTAAAAAATGATTAAATACAGGCTCCCTTGGATTTCAGCAATTTAGCATTAAACTGGACCACACCTAGGGTGACATTTAAATCTCTCTCCCCCCACACCACTATAATTCACATTATTAATGTTGCCGACCTTCCTCCACTCTATTTTTCATGTCTAGGTATCAGAAAGACTTAAGGGGATCAGGTTCCCAAAAGTCCACTGCAGGTCAGTGGGATTAGGGGGATAAAAAATTTCAAAACACCAAGTCCTATTTTCAAAAATTTAGGAACCTAAATATTACTGAAAGTTTAAGCTTCTTAGTGTCTTGGCTTTCAAAAAAGATTCAGGTGCCAAAAATCACTTTTGCAAATTGGACTATGGTGTTCTTGAATATTTTTGCTTGGACCCCTGCCTCCTTTAGGATCTTTCAAAACCACCATTCTAGATGACCAACAGTTCCACAGCCTGCATGTTTCATACGCTTAGGAAGCCAAAGGAGTTGGAAGGATATTTTAAAAGGCTGGTAAGATCCTTACTGTTGAAAGGTGTGGCCCCCTATCATTTAAAAATCATATCAAGGGAATCAACAACAAGGGGCTACCAATCAGCTCTTGCTGAATACACTGCGTTCTTTCCCCAGCTTCCCTTGAACAAACAACGTCAAACAGGGCAAAGGTTCAGAATAAAGCTGAAGGGCATAGGTGTGCAGAGGGAATGGAGGGGGAAGCTTTGACTACTAACTTACTAAGTTTCATCCCCTTTATGCTAAAAAAGTTACATTACCAAACCCTGGTCGATGGCTTATAGCTAAAGGATATTTAAGTGGAGAGGAAATTAAAAGAAACAACACGTGCTTTGATTCTAGAGTTCTACTGCAACAAACAGCAACATGCCACGCCACAAGAGAGTAAGAGTTGCCTAATGCTTTAGAGATCAACCCACACCAGGTTGTCCAGCACTGGATACTCAGCACACCAGCAAGGACTTAACAGAAAAGTTGTCAAGTTAAAAAGTGCCAAAAGGCAAACCCTGGTGTCTCCCATCTTGCATCTCCGGTGAAAAATATATAGCCCAAACACTTGTAACAAGCGTTACCAAACCAAGTTTTCTCCCCAAACGGGTGAAAGGCAAGCACATTTAAGTCTTTGCTTATGCCACCTCTCACCCCCCCTTTTCAAGAACAATGGCTAGCCAAAGTTGCAGATGAATCACATGTTATTTTAATGCCCTTCCCAAAAAGGAAGCAGTCTGTATTGATGTTTGGTACAAGAAACTAAGGTGTGCTTTTTTTTAAAAAAGGGCTTACTCTTCAAGATCAGTTGGGAAAAACAACAGTTTCTATCTCACTGTTTGCATTCAGGGGATACACAAAAAGATCCTGGGGTGGCATTTCTTTTCCCTTTAAGAGATTCCTTGGCGATAACTGCCTTGATGCAGTGTATCACCTTAAAATTTAGTCACTTTTGGAATCACAAAAGCAGGATCCAATCCCCCTTTTCATGGGCATTTCCTGTATACACTATTATTGTAGGGTTGCTTATGTACAAGAAACTACTGACAGTTTAAGTTGTATGGGCTATTAGTCAAGTGTAGGAGGAGAAAAACTGGATGGTTGTTGTAAGGTAATCAATAAAGGAGAGCAAAAAGATACCATTACTACTCATCAGAACCCCCTTCAAGTTCCAAGAACCTTTAGTCTTGCTGCATTACACAAGTGCAACAGACATCCCATATACCTTGGACTCTGGTGAAGATGATCCCTATCTAGTCCAAATTCAAGTAAAAAGGTAGACATGCATTTGCTTAGGATGCCATATTAATAGGAACCAAGAGATCCCTTTATTTCTGCACAATCTCCTACCCATTTTTGAACACTACTGATTACTGTAAAGCAAACGTCCCCAAACTGTGGGTTGCTGCCCATGTGTGATTGCACCATCTGCGGATAGAGTCACCAACCCAGCTGTTTATTGAATACACTTTTCATTATCTTTGTTTCTGTCTGGGGTCACAGGATTGTATTTTAAGCCTCTAAATGTGGTAATGCAGGCAAAAAGATTGGGAATCACTTCTGTAAATTTTCTTTTAATTACAATTTAACTATTTTTTTCCTAGTCAGAGTGAATTTGACAAATTAGCCACATCCCTGGTTAAAACAAGGCCCAAGATCAACTCTGCACATACACAAGCTTTTGTCTCTGGGGATCTGGATACAAGATCTTGCATCACAGTCAAATGGGAAAAGCCATAAATGCAATTTTAGAGTGCTTGCACAGAAAGGGAATGGGATCATCTGGCACAGAACTATTAACAGATTCTCTGGAGAAAATGTCCAGAATTGGAAATGCAAGGTAGTTGCAAGTCAGGATTTAGAAGGCATTAACAGAGAATTTTGTATGGAAATTTGTACAATTACCAAGTTTATATTTTGCTTAAGTCACTACTTAGCAGACCCCAACCTTCATAAAGCATTTGAGTTTGACACTAGAGACGTATGCTCTATATTCTAAGGCAGACATCAAGGATACAGCCACATGAGAGAGGGTGGGCCTGATCCCCTGCCGCCACAGAAAGCACAAACGCAGTCGCCACACTTTGGGCCGGCAGGGAGTGTTGGCCACACGATCTGTCCCCCTACGGCCATAACCAGCCCCTCCACACCCCAGGGCAGCTGAGGAGCCAGCCACATAGGGCTGGATGCCCCGACTCCAGTTGTGCTGCAGGACTGGGCCCACTTCTGCTAGGCAGCTGTTGCTGGGGGGCAGGGGGGACCGGAGGAGCGTGCACTCTCCTCCCACCTACCTAACAGCTGATATGGGGGAGGGGAGCCTGGAAAGGAGCACGTGCACTCCTCCGAGCTGATTGTGGGGGAGGAAGGCCTAGGAGGAGTGCACATGCTCCTTCCCAGACTCCCCTCCCACACAATCAGCTGTTAGGTAGGTGGGAGGAGTAGGTGTGCTTCTCAAACCCCACCTTACAGTAGGGTTGCCCAGCCTCATGGGAGGCATTCCATTATCCCGCTTGGGCAGCATTCTCTCACTTTGGGCAATGCTAACACGCCTTTTTCGGAGGCCACATCGCACGTTAGCTGGCACCTCAAACCCAGGGGACAAATGCAGCCTGTGGCTAGTTTTTATTTGCCCTCTTCCCACAGTTCCTGTATCTGACCCCTGGATCCAGTTCCAGCTCCCAAGCACTGAAAAACTGAGCTCAGGATAAAGGAGCAGAGATGAAAGCACACACACAAGGATAGGGGACAGATCCATGATATGGACACTCTTCTTCCTGAGTTCACCCATTAAGCACCTCCACCCCCAATTGCTACACAGCCTTTGGAACTTGAACTAGCTTTTATAGTGGCCCCTAGGAGAGAAAAGGTTCCCCACACCTCGGACCTAACAGGCATGCTTTGTTCACCTAAGACTGTTCTACTGTCATTTTTGCATATGTCAAAATCAAACCAATTCACTTTTTAAGGCACCAATTTCAACAAGTTAACTCATGTTAAGTCCCTCCATGTTCCTTCTTATATTCAAATCAATTTCCAAAAAACAAAAACTAAACAAGTTTGTCTCTGTGTACCAGCCAACAGTGTCAGGGTCTAGAACATTTTACATTTCTGTAAGCTCAAGATGTAGTCCTGTAAGCACTTCTAGAATAGAGACGGTCATTTGGAGTATTTTTAAGAGGTGAAAGTTTTAAAGCAGCTTCTAGTAAGCTTCAATGAGACACCATTATTAAAACAAATGTAAACATTTTTTTCTCAGAAGTTCAGCAGACAGTTCTAACATGCAGACTAAGTAGTTACCTTAACAGGCCGACTTCAGATACATATAAGTTTACATGAGCTTCTGAGAAGAAATCATCCCCACCCCTCAAAACAGTGTTTCATGAACTTCTTTCACTGTGACTGAAAATAGTACACTAAAGAAGGGTCCTGTCAGACTTCTAGATATTTGGTGAGTTTGTGACAACCATGTTTATTTTGCAAAAAAATTTTTGTTAGGCAGCAGAAGTAACAATGCCCCAGGAGCAAAAGAGCAGAATAATATTGACAAGGGCAGCATTGTGTGAACTAGGGGCACTGCTGCCAAGCTCCAGAAAATGCATTGCTAGTCAGTTTCACTATTTAAACACCTCAGAGACTACTGCCACTATTCTCAACAGTGCAACAGACTTCAGGGTGTTGCAATGAGTTTTCCACAAGGAAAAAAAGGCTACACAATTCCCTTTCCCTCCTCACAAAAGCCCTAAATAGCAAGTGCTCAATTCAGGTTTCTTTGAGGAAGCACATATTTCTCTCAAAACGACAAGACTCAGCCCAGTTACAAATGTGGGAGATTTATAGGTTTCACATCACCCCATAACACTGTGTCCTTTAATCCAGCAGTATTACTGTTTAATAGACTTTATAACAGATCTTGGAAATACTGTATGTTCTTATCTTGACCAGCAGTGTTTAGTTTCAGAACTGTAGAAAGCGGCTTTAGAAGAAAATAATTCATTAAGCTTTGCATCAAAGACTAAAGGAAAAGAAAAGGCATCATAACCAATTTGCTTGATCTACTGTATTGCAGAATGCTCGTACACACCAATAACGTAAAGTATTATACAACTATGTACTGGAGATTCTGTTAATATAACCCAGGAAAGCAGCATTATGAAGTATTTGAAGAGAAACAATGTCTACAAGAGACATTTAGACAGCAAGTGTGTCTGGATTTTGTTATTTTAAAAGTTATACAATTGCATGGGATCAAGCTGCTGTTCAGCAGCTTATTTTCTATATACTTTTCCCAATTAAAAAGGAGGGAAAAAAGAATCATTTCAGCCAGATACTGCAGAGCTGTCCATCTTCCAAAGATCTATAACTGTGATGATTCATCATGTTAAATGGCACCAACTTTTGCTAGCACGTGCACTCACAAACAATCTGATGCCCTATCTGCAAATGTGACTGAAAGTTTGCAAGAAAAGGCTTAGTTTGAAGATGTTCTCCTGAAGAAGATACTATACCTGTTAAGTATAGTATTGATTCTCTTCGTATAGTATTGATTCTCTTCATGCTACGCACTTTCTTTTTCATAGAAGTGATATACATCAAAATGTACAAGAACTTGGTATCAACATTGCTCACTTTTGCCTAAAAATGTGGTGAGGGAGAAGGTATGTACAACTGGGAGAAGCCATTAGATGTGAACCTTGATCCAGATTCCCCCCCAAAAAACATTAGGGGGGGGGGAGAAGAATGATAAATTACTCTATGGAGTCAGCACTGCATGATCACATTCACCAGAAACCAGCTTTGAATTTCCTTTGGACCAAAGATTTATACCAAAAGTTAAAGCAGAAAATGATGATTTAGTTCACCGTTTTAAGATAAATAGGACAGACAAACAAGTCCAGTACCTTTCCCAAAAGTCTCACTTGGCAGCAATGCTGATAACAGTTACACACGCTGGTCTATGTACAGCTAGGAAACTGCAGGGAAATTAAGATCTCAGGGCCTACATGCCACTGTGCCAGCAAAGAAAGGCAGATAGAGTCATGAGCTGAGCTGCATTAACTTATGAGATACAAGCCCACGTGAAGGGTGGACCTTTACCCTACATTTAGAAATGCCAGGAGGCTGTGTGATTAGAGAGCATGTGGGGTTAGGGGCTCACACACCCCAAGTGTCACTGTGCCACGGACTAGACACACAAAATATGGTAGAGGGGGATGGGAGAAGCAAGCAGATCTCTCCGCCCTCTGTGGCACAGCGTGTCGGTTACCGTCTGAGGCTTTAGGGGCCCTTGGTGGGGCCTAAAAGAGGGTACACTGAGGCCAGAGGGAGAGAGAGGACTCCTGCCGGAAGAGGGGGCCGAGAAGAGAGCCCCGCTGTGCGCTGGAGAATCACATGTTCGCAGCAAAAGAAACCACGTTGTCTTTACTGCAGTGGAATGCTGGGAAGGGGAGGAAGCGCTGAACGCGACACACACACACAGGCCCGGCGTTCCGAGATCGAACGTTCAAACCCCAGGCAATGGAACGCTCACCCCGGTTTGCAACTCTGCAACAGCGCCCGGGACCCCTCGGAATTAACCCAGCCTTCTATCTTGCCCACACCCCCACTGCAAGCCGCATGGCCACGCCGTTCTGTGCCTAGGCGGTGCTCCACTCCCTCTGCCCTTCCCCCTCCCGGAGCCGCTCTCCTTCCTCCATTGCACACACATGCTTTACGCCCTCATGGCTCAGAGAGGCCCGGTTATTATGGATTTCAAAGCAGTTAGCAACTGACCAAATATTAAACGCACGCTCACCACAGTAATCATAAACACCCACAAGATCTATTCCCCTCAGAGCGAGCGACCAGTTGTGATTCAAGGCAAGGGACTTCTGAGGTGTACTCTGATCCAATTTCTTAAGGCCATATGTCACGTTTGAGTCTCCCTATTCCCAGGCTCAATTTCTCTCCCGATATTATTAGCAGGCTGCCATACTTGAATGCATCACCCCAGACAACCTGCTATATGGGGGCAGAGGCTAGAGAAGCTCCATGACAAATACTCATTAAACATTTACAATATTGTAAATATTGCAACACGCTGGGGACATAGTGGGGGGGACGCTAATAGGATTTATTCCGTATCATCATCTCCCCCTCTCCCCAATTACATACACTATTTGCTCCATTTCCTATCAAGGATTGGGGGGGCAGAGAAGAAGGGCAAACCAGCTGCTTTCTCCTGCCCTGTACGGGCGTGCGTCTGAGGCCTTGCGATTCAGGATTCCCTTTAGCTACTCCAAACCTCAATGCCATGCTTCTTCCCTCGCCCACACCACACCCCATTTTACCGGCCTTCTGCAATTCTGCTGCATAAGGCAGGTAGGGAGAGAGAAAATTGGGGCGGGGTTAGGGGAAATAATTTTTTTATATATCTCCGTGTCACAGTATTGCAAGTTAGAGATCTCCACCTCGGGTGACCCCTGCTTCCCCCCCAAAAAAGCAGGGAAATCACCCTTCCTTACCCACCTGGAGGGGACTGTCCGTTGAGTGTTACTAAAGCCACCGGAGCGTTCTTAGTCCAAGGGTTCACCTTGGGCGGGGGGGCCTCAATGAATTCCTTGCGACCCACTCCCCCCTGCTCGCCGCCTTCCTCGCCGCCGCTGCTGCTCCCAGCTTCGCCGGGCAGACGGTTTTCCCCTCCGCCGCCCCTCTGCTGCAGCAGGTTCTCCTTCTCCTGGTTATTGCTCTCCTCCTTTTGCTGCTTGATGCTGGGGGGCCTGAAGGCCGCGCTTCTGCGGAGCTGCTCCCCCACGCCGCCACCACCGCCTTCCTTGATGCAGCTCTCGGGGCCGCCCCCGGTGCCCTCCTCGGCGTTGGCCTTCTCTCCCTGGTGCATGAGGGGATCACCCTTCTCCCGAGAGCCTTCCTGGGCCTTCCTGATCAGCAGCCCGTGCTCCTCAGCGGGCAGCAGGGAGTTGGTGGGTGGGAGAGCCTCCACCTGGGTAGCCATCTGCGCCCCCAGAGAGCCGCCTCGTCCCCCCTGCTCCAGGCTCTCCCCACTACACGCGAAACTTTCCCGCTCCCCTTCCCTCCACCAAGCCGTGCTCTCCCGTCACCCCCCACAGAGCACACGCACCCCCGAGCAAGGGGGGCCCTTAGTACCAGCTCCCCCCCAATACCCAGCCCCGGCTGCCCCCCTCCCCCGTCTCCTCTAGCGCCGCAGCAATATGGAGAAGCAAGGAGACCACGCGACTGGCCCGGGGAGCGCGCGCGCACCCGCGCGCGCCCCTCGCCCTGCTCCGCCTCGGGCGCACGCACGTCGAGGAGCGCGCCTCCAAGGGAGAAGAGGCGAGCCCGGGACGGGGACTAGGACGCGCACGTGCCTGATGCAACTCACAGCGGTGGAGGCGAGAGCCTTAAAGGGGAAGCGGCGACGGAGGCGAGAGCCTTAAAGGGGTAGCGCCTGGGCAGGAGGAGGAGCTGGTCATGCTCAGGGAGGTATTACTGTCGTTGTACTAAAAGGCTTCCTCTCCCTTCCAGGCGAGCTAGGGCCGCTGTGAAGCCAACCAGCCTTCCCAGTGGGGAGGTACTAGCTCTTTGGTTCCCGACCCCTTCGCTCTGTTTGGTCCTGTCTGTCATTCCTCCCCAAAACTCAGGGCCTGACACCCCTCTCCCGTAAATTACCACTCCCCACCATTCCCTACTGGCCCCACCCCATAGCCCACAACATACGCGTGAGCTCTGCCCCCCTAACAACGTCTCCTGGCCCACACCTAGAGAAGGGGACGCTCCTACTCCACAGAACCATGCAAATGGAGACTGCAACTGCACAAGGCCTCATGGGTTATGTACCTATGGGTCCATAGGATCCACAAATAAACTTGAAATGACAACACAAGTGTAGGAAACACTGATGTAAAATAAATAGCTGCAGGGGCTTAGCCACAGGGAGCCCTGGTCTTCAGAGAGCCCACACCCACCAACTCAGGAGCCCTCACCCCTCCACCCCCCATTCATGAAGCCCCTGAAGCAACATATGCATAACATATGTACCCAGCCCCTGCAAGGAGGAATGTTGTGTTTAATATTGAAAGTTAATTATGGTAACACTTTCTAATGGACAAGTCCGTGTGTCTCCATCAAACATTCCTTGCTTGGGAGGAGGGCTTGCACCACATTTCACATGGTGCCCCAACTTCCCTGGGTCTGGCTCTGCTACTCCCAAGGGTCTCCAGAGAGAAACCTACCCCCAGTATATTGCCAATAAAGACTTCATTGCCCACCTCTCCAGTCTGTTATCAGTAGTTTCCAAACATTTTACTTCATCAGACACCTGAATCTACATACATTTCTCATGGCCCACCACAGCCATTTTTGAAGGGATGGCATGAAGGAGGAGGTGTGGAGGGCTTCAATGTGCATTTGCTGGCTGCAGGGCAGGCATCGACCAAGGCCTGCTTTGCTCAGACCACATTCAGACAGTTCCATAGCCAGCAGTGAAACACAGTTCGGGGACCACTGTTTTAGGGTCTTGTGCTTCACTCAGGCCTTGGGAGCCTGTCTGGCTGATAGAACACAGGTAGATCCCCAACCCCCCATTCTTAGGAGGCTGTGGAGTTTTCCCTGACCTTGGGAAATCTATATCCTGAATATGAACTGGGAAATCCACAGGCAAAATAAGATTTGCTCAGATAGGGGACCGTTTCATATACAAGGCCTCTAGTGCTACCCAACCCTGATCAGGGGGTAGGGTTCTGTAAGGAGTTTCTTGGTGTTACCAACGTGATTGTGTCCCACTGAGGCCCACGAGCCACGTTGTTGGATCACTGCCAGATGTTCTGCCAGGATTGCGCCTAGACGTGTCAGCGGTGAACCCAAACTGCTCTCCCAGAGACCTCCAGGGTCACAGTCCAGGTGTCTGCCCGACTGGGCCAAAGCGTGCCACAGCAGGGCTATAACATTTGTTATGGCCCACTGTGACCTGGCCCAGATGGGTCCACCATGCGATCATTGGCTGCCATGGCTGCCCATCATGGTAGGGGGCAGGGCGCTCTGCGGGTGCAGGGTCAGCTGCACATTTGTGCAGCTCCCTGCACTTCATGGTAGCCCTCCCACCAGCACATTTGTTTGCTGGCCAGACCCACTCGGATTTCCAGTGTGGATTTCCTGCACTGAGCAGGGGGTTGGACTAGATGACCTCTGAGGTCACTTTCATCTCTAAGGTTTTATAATTCTATGACCATGTTGTCAGTTGGTTCCCAAACCAGGTCAGGTTGTGATGGCAGCACTTTGCCATCACTTCTGTTAACACCCACTCTCATCTTGACTCCCAACATTTATGCGATTTGGGGGATGAAGGGTCTCACTCCTGTGCCTCTCCCATCTGCTCCACCTCTCTCCATGTGCTCCCCTTTGTATAGGTGAACTGGCCTGTGACCATCAAACAAAAAACAAACAAACAAATCCAGTTGAGTCCCCACTAAATGGCCACTTTCTTGGCAATCTCAGCAAAGAAGCCAAGGGTTCAGTGAGCTATAGACAGTAAGCACCTAGGAGCATTCTCTTTAGGTCAGCATTGAGACTCATAGGTGAGATATATAGCACAATGCTCTGAGAAGATAGTGCCAGCAGCAGCATTTAGCACATGCACACATCCCATTCACTTCAGCAGGATTCAAACCTATGCCTATGCCATTGGTATCCACCAGCAGGTGGATGAAATGAAATGAAAAAAAATTATGCGGTGTCGCACTAAAAGCTTCACATACAAAAACAATAACCATTTTTTTTAAATTAAAGACTAATGCCAACATCCTGCAGACTTTAGCATGCACCAAGCTTTCCTGCAATGAATAGTTTTCTCTTTGGAGTAGTCATTACTTGTGTGAGAAACGCAGCCACTTTGACGTCAAGCCGGTCTTCCAGTGGCCTCTCTTACTTCAAGGGGATTATTCCAAGCATTCTTGTTAAGCATATGCATAAACATCAGTAGAATCAGGGCCTTGGAGCCCAACAAATTAAGGTTTGTTTTTTAAAAAAAAATAAAAAATTAGTCAGTGAAAACATAACAGAAAAACTGAGTAGCCCATAGCATGTTAGTTCACACATGACTATGTGTGGGCAATAGAAGAGGGTGGAGTAACACAGCTACTGGTACAGTAGGATGGAGTGTTGATTCACCACCCTCCACCCATCTCTCTTTAGAGTGGACAGAGCTCTAGTATCCTCTCATTTCTATATGATATGTATGTCTAATCATCAAATTATCTCCATGGTATATATTTGAAAATACTTTATTGTTTGATTTCTCTAGTGCCATTTGTGGCTGTCACTAATTTATGACATCTAACAACTTGGGTGTTTTTAGAGGAGATACATAAGGAGCTGCCCGAGTCAGACCAATGGTCCAGTATTGTCACAATCTGA
>QEPC01011131.1:3004258-3014964 GCA_003113815.1 Sphenodon punctatus
ATGTCTATGGAAGGAAGGTCCGGGGAAGCAAATCTCTACTGGGAGGGAATTCCATAGCCACGGTGCAGCCACCAAGAACGCCTGCTCAAACGTGGCTACCCAGGAAACAGGGGGTCCTCCAAGCGGACACCCCCGGCTGACCATAGGGGCTGATCCAGGACACAAGGGATGAGGTGGTCCTGCAGGTAAGTGCAGCCCAGGCTGCATAGGGCTTTAAAGGTAATAACCAACACCTTAAATCAAACCCAGAAGACTACAGGCAGCCAGGGCAGTGCACAGAGCACCAGTGTTATGTGCTCCCAGCAACCCATCCCTGTAAGGAGGCGGGGCACCACATTCTGCACCAGCTACAGCCTCCAGGCCATCACTAGGGGTAGCCCCACATAAAGTGTGTTGCAGTAATCTAATCTCGAGGTGATAAATGCATGGAGGATGGGGCAAGGGCACCAATGGCAGTGCTTTTCTATAGTGATTGTGGGAGAAGAACCTCATGCTGCTCTGATCTCACTGCTGCAGCTCCCCCAACAGCAACCTATCCCAGGTACTCATTCCCGCTTCCCTTGGTGCGGGAAGTGCGGCCATTACAGCCGCCCCGAGCTTTTCGCAGGAGGGGCGGGATACAAATTGAAAAAATAAATAAATAAATAAATAAATAAATAAATAAATAGAGTGGGAAAGGCAGGCAGGGGCTGAAACGTTGGGGCAGAGTGGGGTGGTTTGAACTAACGACTTTCCTTGTTGTCTTGCTATGGGTCTGCCACCGCAATGGCCATCCACAAGCACCCAGCAGAACCAGGACTTGCTGGTCTACAACTGGAAGCTCAGGGAAGACTTGGTGAGGGAGCTGCTCGGGGAGACCACATGGTGGGGGAATGACATCCGGGATACCATTCAGGGCATGACCTGGAAATGCAGGCGACTTGTGTGGCAGAATGCTGCACAAGCCAAGGCCCTCACTGCCAAACCCTGCCTGGACTGCCAGTGGGAGGACAGGCATTGGAGCCGCCTCTGGCAGGAGTTTGAGCACTCAGACAGCGTGCTGGAGAAGGCAAGCAAGGAGATTGGAGATCTGTTGTCACAGTGTATCCAGATCCAAAGCTCCCACCTCCAGCATGTAGCTGCTGCAAGCACAGCAATTATTGGCCAGGGGCAGGTGCCATTCACCAACCCCCTTTGGCAGTTCAACACTGGCCCACCTGGATTCTGACCACCCACCCTGGTTTCTGCCAAAAAAAACTTGAGTTCCTATTTGCATCCTCCCAAGATAGAATTATTAGAAGGGTAGCTAATATGGTTCATAGTATTATGCTAGCTAGGAAGATTGGTTCAAAGCCACTTCTGGTACCAGGAAATGTATAATTATGAGAGTTTTTAAACTTACCTTGAAAATTGCTATTTGCATATTTATTTCTTTGTTTTTATCTGTTTTATGCTTTATTTTTGTATTCTTTATTTCAATTTTTTCTTTTTCTGTATTTCAAAAATTTGCAAAGACCTTATGGTTGAGTCAAATAAAGATTGATTGATTGATTGATCATAGGACTGGCTGTGCGCCCAGCTATTTGGCTACTATGGTTGAAAAAAAAGTTTTTGCAAAGCTGGGTGTGTTTGTGTATTGCACTGGCACTGGTAATGCATGTAACAGGCACGTCAATGCACACGCCATGTCATGTACAAATGTTACAGCTGTTATTCCATGGCAGCATGGAATTTTTTTAATTGGGCTCAGGTGGGGAGATCTGCAAGGCCAAGGTAGCGAAGGTCACTGTGCATGGAATATATGTGGGAGCTAAGCTGCCCATTGGTTAAAGCAAGTCATATGGAACAAGCTATGTTCTTATCTTTTGAAAGTAACAATTTTTGCTTTCGAGGAGCATGAGGGGGTCATAACGCCTCAGAAAGCTATTGCTGCAGGTTGTTTGTTGGGAAAGCCAAATGGTTTCTGCTTTTGTCTCTGGGTTCTGTGGCTACCCAGGGCATGGAACCCAGAGAAGTCGATGGATGGGTGATGGATACCCTACCCTTTGCTGACATTTGGGTGAGGCCTGATGTACAGAGAGACCTGTCAAACCCAAGCTGCAGGGCTGTCCTGTGGGTGCCCTGTAACACGTATAGTGGGTAGAAGGAGGGTGGGTGGAGAGTGTCTTGTCTGAAAACACCCTATGTGACAAAACGTCCTACCTTATGTTCCATTGGTGGCTTTCTTCAGCTACTAAGTATTCAGTCTCTCACATTTCACTGCTTATTTACGGGAAGAATCTTCTGATCTCATTGGTAGTTGCTGTAATATGGATTACAGCGGTGCCTAGAAGCCTCAACCAGAGCCCCGCTGCAGTGGGCACTCACTGTAAGCACATAGCAAACAAGTTATGACTCATTCACACAAAATTCTTCTTAGAATAGGTAGTGGCACAAACACATATTAGGAGTATTTTGAAAGCCTTTATCACTTCAAGCTCTAACTGTATCCGTTAGTCTCTTCCTTTTTCTGAGTGACCAGTGACTTGGTCAGAGTCCCAGAGTAGACTTCCTCCTCCACTCCATGCTACTTCCTGTTTGTTGCAGTCCTATTGCCAGATGAAGGGAAATTTTTCTCAGTGCAGGGAAATTGTGTTGTGTGTGAAAAAGGAAAAAATCAGGAAGAAAAATTTCAGAAAAATCCCACGAACTACAGGGAAATTTGAGGCGGCCAGTCAGGTGCCTCAAATGTCTAGCATTCTGCAGGACACCCCAGATTTTGCCCCTTTTATCCTCCCCCCCTCCCTCATGCTCAGTCCTGGAGGCTCCTACTCCAAGGGCACTTTTAAACGATCCCGCTCACAAGCGGGATCATTCAATACTGCCATCAGGCACCCACCTTCCCCTCTACGCCGCGTCTGATGTTCAGAAGAGCATCAGACACGGCGTAGAGTGTATGTGCGCATGCACGCCCTTCTGCGCGTGCGCAATCTGGGAAGGATGCCGGAAGTGCAGCATGAAGCTGGCACAGCGGCGATCCGCCCTGAAGGGGGCAGGATCGCCGGGCCAGTTTCATGCGGCGGAGATTCGGAGTTAGAGCGCACCAGGGATTTAGACGAGTGACAACAATGGCGGCTGATAAAGGGCTCAGCCGCCATTTCCGTCTCGTCTAAAAGAGCCTCAAGTCCCTGTTCCTCTACCTTCACAAGACAGAAGGCTCCTGTCAGGATGTGGGAGTAATGGATTAAGATCTGTTCTACAAGTCTGGAAAAGGCCTCTTTCTCAATGGGGTGGGAGGGCAGTACTAAATATCCCTAAGGGGTTGGGGAGGTAGCCAGGTCTGGCTGTGAGTAAAACAGATGTGACAGTAGCCTGCTTTGGCTCATGACTCACTTGCAGGTGTGCTCCTTCTCCAGGGCCACACGTATCTTAGGCCCACCCAGCCCCACTGCAAGGTGGGGTCTGTGAATCAGGCCTGGAGGAATGCACTCATCTGGACCCACCAAANATACTGAGGAAGGTGGCTGGTGGGCAGAGCGTGGTGGATAAGAACCTGCCCGCCTCTTGGGTTTGTCAGGCAACTCCTGTGAGTGCTGCCTGCATGCACAAGCAATACACCCAACAGTTGCCTGTTCATTAGACTCTAAACATGTGAGTGGGGGCTGCATGGACCAAACACAGACTCCAGTGGGCTATTGTCTCATTTGTTTACACCCTTAGTGAAAAGTCTTATGCTCATACAGAACAGTAGGTGCTGTGAGTAGCATTGCACTGTGTTTCTGATCAATGAACCCCTCAAAGTTACAGGAAAATACCTCTATGGAAATGGTACAGGCAGGATTTAAATAATGTGTGCTTTCATTCAAATGAGGCTTTTGACAGGCAGGCAGAGTGAGTAAGAGAATGCTTCTCTCACACCACAGAGATAATTGGGACAAAGTCCTATCATACTTTCAGCACTATTGAAAGTTGATGTGTTCACCAGCTTGAATGGAAAAGTGATAACCAAAGCTAGAGAAAGTAGAAGCTGTATCCACTTCCTAGTTTGCAACATTGAGTTTGCACAGAATGGCAACCTTATTGACAAGATCTCTTTATTCCAAAGAGTTTATCTGCCAGTGTGGCCAAGTCCATCTTTGCAAACACCAGTGCTCAAGTTGCACACTCAAAGCCAGTGCATTTGCAATTGCCTACCTTGTGGTCATGGCTTAGTCACCAGCGTTTGTAGGTTTGGGCAACTGAAAAGCAGAAAGATATGAGCTAGCATACCTCCCCTTTAAAAGAGAACACTTTTGAAAAATAAATGTTGTAGGGCTACATTGGTTCCAGTGCCAGTGCAGCCCTGCAACATGTATTTTTTATAAGCATCTTCCTTTAAAGGGAAGGTATGGTAACCCTATAAATAGTGAAGGACTCCCTTTAAATCAAACTTCCTGGAACAATCAGCACAGATGTACATTTTACCTACCCTTTAAATTTGCATTTCCTCCTCTAGGACAGGTACTTCTTCCGTGGAAGATTTTAAATTGGGCCCTGCTGTGGTGTTGCAAAGCCCATGGATTACAATTAGATTTATAATATTTGTGATGTCGCATGCAGGGGAAAAAAGGATTTTCTATGTTAGTTCCATCTAACTCAAGATGAGCCCAACGGTATCTTGCTGAGAATCCAGCAAAAGCTTCTCTAAACATTTGGAGGTGTTCAGAAGGTACGCTTTGGTTTGCACTAGCTCAGTGTTTTTAAGCATGTGTGCTCACATGCTAAATGCCTCTGTGTGATTTCTTCTCACTTTTGTTTTGAAGCTCATCTAAATTCTCGAAAGCCCTATCTGGCTATTTATGTTAACTGACAGCCTGGCTAAACCGCTGGTGCAATGCTTTGAAAAATGTACCTCTGTCATTTAGCAGACTCTATGGACATTTTCAGACAAGACACTCTCCACCCATTACCCACCCGCCTCCCACCCACTATACATGTTGCAGGGCTGCAGGGCTGTCCTGTGGGTGCCCTGTAACACGTATAGTGGGTAGAAGGAGGGTGGGTGGAGAGTGTCTTGTCTGAAAACACCCTATGTGACAAAACGTCCTACCTTATGTTCCATTGGTGGCTTTCTTCAGCTACTAAGTATTCAGTCTCTCACATTTCACTGCTTATTTACGGGAAGAATCTTCTGATCTCATTGGTAGTTGCTGTAATATGGATTACAGCGGTGCCTAGAAGCCTCAACCAGAGCCCCGCTGCAGTGGGCACTCACTGTAAGCACATAGCAAACAAGTTATGACTCATTCACACAAAATTCTTCTTAGAATAGGTAGTGGCACAAACACATATTAGGAGTATTTTGAAAGCCTTTATCACTTCAAGCTCTAACTGTATCCGTTAGTCTCTTCCTTTTTCTGAGTGACCAGTGACTTGGTCAGAGTCCCAGAGTAGACTTCCTCCTCCACTCCATGCTACTTCCTGTTTGTTGCAGTCCTATTGCCAGATGAAGGGAAATTTTTCTCAGTGCAGGGAAATTGTGTTGTGTGTGAAAAAGGAAAAAATCAGGAAGAAAAATTTCAGAAAAATCCCACGAACTACAGGGAAATTTGAGGCGGCCAGTCAGGTGCCTCAAATGTCTAGCATTCTGCAGGACACCCCAGATTTTGCCCCTTTTATCCTCCCCCCCTCCCTCATGCTCAGTCCTGGAGGCTCCTACTCCAAGGGCACTTTTAAACGATCCCGCTCACAAGCGGGATCATTCAATACTGCCATCAGGCACCCACCTTCCCCTCTACGCCGCGTCTGATGTTCAGAAGAGCATCAGACACGGCGTAGAGTGTATGTGCGCATGCACGCCCTTCTGCGCGTGCGCAATCTGGGAAGGATGCCGGAAGTGCAGCATGAAGCTGGCACAGCGGCGATCCGCCCTGAAGGGGGCAGGATCGCCGGGCCAGTTTCATGCGGCGGAGATTCGGAGTTAGAGCGCACCAGGGATTTAGACGAGTGACAACAATGGCGGCTGATAAAGGGCTCAGCCGCCATTTCCGTCTCGTCTAAAAGAGCCTCAAGTCCCTGTTCCTCTACCTTCACAAGACAGAAGGCTCCTGTCAGGATGTGGGAGTAATGGATTAAGATCTGTTCTACAAGTCTGGAAAAGGCCTCTTTCTCAATGGGGTGGGAGGGCAGTACTAAATATCCCTAAGAGGTTGGGGAGGTAGCCAGGTCTGGCTGTGAGTAAAACAGATGTGACAGTAGCCTGCTTTGGCTCATGACTCACTTGCAGGTGTGCTCCTTCTCCACCAGATGTGGGCCCACATCTGTTCCAGGGCAGATTGCCAGCTGCTACAGGATGCAACCTCCGGAAAGTTTTGGAGACATATCCCAGTCAAAACCTGCCCACCTGAGCCAATCCAGGGCCACACGTATCTTAGGCCCACCCAGCCCCACTGCAAGGTGGGGTCTGTGAATCAGGCCTGGAGGAATGCACTCATCTGGACCCACCAAACAGCTAATCAGCAGGGCCTGGAGCTCCGATTGGCTGTTAGGCAGTTGGAGTGAGCATGCTTCTCTCGCCCCCCCCCCCACATCAGCAGTTTGGTGCACACACCTGGCCCACCAAACAGCTGATGTGGGGCACTCCTGAGGGAAGTTCCAGCTGGCCTTTGAAAGTGACAAGGACCTGGGAGGTACTGTGGAGGGAGGAGTGGCCTTTGAAAACGACAGGGAGTCGGGCTACTGCTGCTGGGTGCTCACTTGCCAAGTCCGGGCGCAACGTTCCCTGCTCCAGCACCTCGCAGCTGGAGAGGGGAATGCTGCACCTGAACTTTGCAAGTGACAGCATGCCAGCCCAGTTCCCTCTCACTTTCAAACTGGATGGGGCTTCCTTCAGGAGTGCCCTCCATCAGCTGTTTGGTGGCAGATCTTCCCTTCCCAGGCCTGATCCTGCTGAGCAGCATTGGCTCAGGTGTCCTCTTCCGTGTGGACAGTTCCTTGGGCCACCCCGGAGCTTGTAGGCACCTGTGCAGCAACCCCCTTAAGGGTTGAGGACTGCTCATGTGAACAGCCCTCCCTGCCAACCTGAGGAGTGGCAGTTGCAGTGATTTTTCCTGGGGCAGGCTGGGGAGCTGCCTCATCACCATCATGTTTGTTTTCACTCTTAGACAGCCCCAGTACAAGGGCTGATGCAGTGAGTGGTTGGACTCCAAGCAAGTGGTTGTACCCCATGGTTGCATTTAATCCAACTTGCACCAGAGTAAAAGGTCTGCCTTCTGAAGCAGGTCCATATGACGGTGCTACCCTGAGCAAATTGCCACTTGCACCCATAAACAGTCACTATTTGCTAAGGAGCAGAGTATCCGTAGTGTCCTACAGCTAAGGTCAAATAGGCTGTTGGCTTGGACCAATTGGGAGAGGGAATTTTTAAAAGGGCAGTTGAAGATGGACAGTTGAAAAAAAGAGTCTGGTGAAGGGATTGAGGACGGTGCGCTGGTAGGATGGGCATCAGCAGTATCTCCTCAAGGAGCAGAGATGGAACACCCAGTAGAAATGACAAATTTTGGCTTTTGCCAGCCTGATAGAAGCCCGAGAATTTAAAGTGCAAACTGACTGGTTCATGAAGTAGACTGGGAGACAGCAGCTATCAATTGGAGCATAACTGGTTTGGCAAGGTGATCTCAAGCAGAAGTAGCAAGGAGATCAACCATGACCAATATTATCTCTTTGGAAAAGTAGTGATTCAAAATTCAGGAAAATCATATGATAAAATCCAGCTGGGAATTTGGGTCCCAAAGGAGATGACAGAAAAGAGAAACATAATGGACTATATTGCAGAAGTATTTATTTAAGGTTAATTGTAGAAGGCTAAACTAAAGTATTCAATTATTAGAGCATAGAAATTATTAAGTGATTGCTAGTTAGTTCAAATAAGTAGTTAAGTGAAATGTTACTGTTCTTCATTTTTTGATATTAAACTAGCTTATTGCATTTAGTCATTATAGCCTTGCTGACCTTTTGGTGGGCTGCTACCTCCCCTCGCAATTCCAGGACAGGATTATATATGATTCTTATACATCTGCATAATCATTGGAAACCCAGTTCCTGCATGGCAAGAGCAAACTAACCACATATTCCATAATCTGTGTTTATCTTGTCTTGTGCATTCATATCCACAGTAAATGTTTCAGAGACAAGACAATCCGATCACATCTTCTAACTTTAATTTATTTTCAAGTACAAATTTAATAGTAATTTATATTTTTTAACCAAATCCTGCAATTATTATGGTTATATATTTGTGGAGAAAAAATTTAGTCCAAACAAGGATATTTTTGCCCATGGTCAAGGAAATATGAAATTCAGAATCTGACAACACTGATTGCAAGGAAGTGGGACTGAAGCCGCTTTTACACAGGACAAAAATGGATTGTTATAAGGGCTCAAGATAATACCGGGTGTGAGAAATGCTGGAGTTGTGTAATGTGTGAACACGCTATTCCCCTTTTATGCAGTGAGATCTCACAGCCTTGTAAGACCCAACAGATGTGACTCTTACAAGGCTGAGAGATTTTTCTGCATAAAAAGGGAAGAGTGTGTTTGCACATTACAAAACTCCAGCATTTATCACACCTGGTATTATCTCGAACACTTATAAGAACCCATTTTTGTCCTGTGTAAAAGCGGCCTAAGAGAAGTCAACAGTCGTGTGAATGCACAAGACAAAAGCAGATTACAGAATATGTGGTTAGTTTGCAAGGGAAAAGGGGGTTGTGTGAATGAGTCCACGTCTTGCCATAGACTTTACAATCAGATATCGATGACAGTGTAAGGAAACAATGAGACAATGCTGGTCATCAAGATAGGCAGCCTCCATACACCCCCTGCACAGGGTCAACCCAGCCATTTGACAAGTGGAACATTTGTCTAAAGTGGCCTTCACAGGGTGGCATTGCTGCCACGGCTGCAGGCAAGTGGCACCAGCATTCCACAATTCTTCCTGGGATGCCTAACACAGCACTGTTGTTCCCAGTTTCCTGTAGTTGCTGGTTCCCAGGCTGTTGCTGCCACAGGCTCCAGCACCTTCAGTCCTACAGCACCTTACCCCTAGCTAAGGAGGTCACTGTGGAGAGAGGCATGTTCCTGCAGCCCTGCAATGTGTATTTTTCATAAGTGTCCTCTAAAATATGGGGTAGAAATATATTAATTAAATAAATAAAATATGCACATCTGGCCACCCTACCCCAGGCCTCCAGCACAGCAGCAGCTGTCTAACCCCAGACAGTGTTCTCGTCATGTTCCTGAGACCCAGAGAGTGGCTACTGCATGCCTGGGCCTCAGGACATGAGCTAAATGGTGCTCATTGGATGGCGGTGGGGGAGAAGGGTGGCAACATTAATTTTGTCTAAGTAGCAAAAGCAACCCTGGTGTAGCCAATACCTCATTCAGCCCAGCACCAAATTTTGCATAAACTGCAAAAGGTTGAAAATGGGGTATCCTAAAGAGGCTAAGATGTGGATATCCTAAAAGCATATCTGAAAAAATTCCAAATCAGGAGGAGCTTGGTTTATTTACACATTTTTTGTTATGGAACTATGCAAGCATGTCCGTCATGCAGGCTGTGTATTTAAACATTATGCTGGTTCAAAGTTATCCAAATAACATCTACAAAAGTTTTCAAAGTTACCAGTTCAGAAAAACTGTTCTCGCTCATATATTTGTAGTACATTGTTCCGAATGGAAAGGACTCTTGGAGCCTACATTTTAACAGAGCCTACATTTTAACAAACTTTATGTACAATCCCTTGTTTCAGTCATCACATCCAACTGGTTCCCATTCTGAGATCCCCCAAAATAGTTCTGTTCAGCAAAGACACAAAATAATTAAGCCTAATATGATCAGATTGTGAAAGCCTCAGAGTGGAATGCTCTGCCCCATTGCTCCCAATTTGCATAAATGTATATCATTTAAATAAATTGTGCACTTTTAAGATAGCCCCATAACTTTGAGGCAGGGGTGCAAAAACGTTGTTTTTTTAAAGCAACTAGGAAGTAGGTCAATCTCACAGACATGCAGAAACATATTAGCAGTAGAGGCTGCAGAGACAGGGGCCCAGCTCTCAGAGCAGAAGCAGGGTCCTGGCTACTATTTATTTATTCAGTTTTTTTCTACCCCACACCCTCCTGCTGCTCACAGAGCAGCTTGGGGCAGCTATGCCGCCAAACCACCCTGCTGTATCACCCAGAGGGGCCCATCACACTACCCAGAGGTGAAGGCAGCCCATTTAAATGGTCCCTCCTAGGGTGTTTTCAGACGTTACGCAGTCCCAATTCACTACACTGGATCCCCAGCGGTGGTGAACCGAACCCCGCCCCCCCCATGGTCAAGGAAAGCCCCGAACAGATGTGACGGGACCGGGACCACGGCAGGGAATTGGGCCGACAGATCACGGACCGGGGCAGCACAACAGACGTGCTGCCGATTCCTGGCCGTGGTCAAAACACCCACAAGCCACCGGGCAGGGGCGGGACACAGACATGGCCGCCTGAGGGCAAACGAAGCCAGAAGGCACAAAAGGGAACGCCCACACAAGGGAAATGGGAAGGGAGGGGGGAGAGGGAGAAGAGCCTGCCAGGTACCACACACAACAGGCACACAGACAATGGGGGCACAGTGGAACACACAGCACAAGCACACGCCCGGGCACACACACACACCCAGAAGGGAAAGGAAGGGAAGGGGGGACACGGGCAGCCGGACAACACACAAGGCA
>QEPC01011131.1:3046596-3072932 GCA_003113815.1 Sphenodon punctatus
CCCCCCTTCCCCAGTGCCACTGGGGAAGGGGGGGTGAGTGGTGGTGGGGACTCGGGGAGCAGTGCCTCTTTGTTCCCTGCCCCCCACCCCAGCGCGTTTACTCACCGTCGTCGTCAGGTCGGTCAGGCAGGCAGTTCAATGGAGGCGCTCGGCAGCGAGATGGGCTGTCGCGCGCATGCTAAGTCAGTTCAAGCATGCTCGCTGCAGCCCATCTCACTGCCAGAGCACCTCCACCAAACGCCCAGGTGAGGCTATGCATTGAGCCTATAGGGCTCAATGCAAAGCTGCTGCCAGGGAAATTTCATTTCCCTAGCGGCATACTTGGACTGAATACTGAGCCACCTGGCTCGCATTCAGCCTAAGTTTGTCCCTTTTGGGACTCGAGGCTCTGGAGTCCCAGGAGGAGTCCAGGCAGAGACGCTAGAGTGCTCACTGACTGAGCGCTCTCTACCTCTGCCTCGCCGGTGAAATTGACATTGGAGCACCGCGCTGCTCTGACTGCAGCAGTCAGAGCAGCGCAGCATTCTGATGTGCCGCCGGCAGCAGAGAGACAGAGCGCTCGGTCAGTGAGCGCTCAGTCAGTGTGGCTGCGGCACCAGGGGGACGGGGGAGAGCGGGGGCAGGGCACTGTCCCAGGTGCCCCCATGCTACAGCCGCCACTGATCTGCATATTGAAGACACTTCACCCCAAACCTCTGAATGATCTTGCCCAGTGGCCTTGGATACACATTGAACAAGAGGGGAAGACAGAATAGAATCCTGCAGGACCCACAGGGGAGGTCACGAGAGGATGACAAGCAATCACCCATCACCACCCACTGAGAGCTCCCCAACAGGAAAGAACAGAACCACTCATGAGCAGTCCCACACACCCCTGCCAGGTCCCACAGTCATGTCAACAGCTCGTGATCAACTGTATCAAAGGCCACTGAGAGATCTAGCAAAAGCAACAGGGCAGACTGTTCCTTATCATATCCATCTCCAGGCACAGATCATCGACCATGACCACAAGCGCAGTCTCCGTGCCATACCCAGGATGAAAACCTGACTGAAATGGGTCCAGGAATCTGATAGTGTCGAGATGAGCCTGTGTTAGTATTGGGATGGTCCAAAGGGGACCCGCGGACCCAGCAAGCCTGCCTGCTCAGTTCACTCACACGTGCTTTCAACAATGCTCGGGGCTCCACTCGTTCGCAAAGGGAAAAACAACCCCTCAGGATCTTAGGTGGTCCTTTGTTTCCCAACCAGGAAGAGGCCAGATCATCATAGGGGGGAGAACCAGCAACGCCCAGAGTGGAGTCCCTCCACTCTCTGTAACTCTTCCACACACCAGATATTCCCACACGTATCCACACCTTCACCGTGCCCAGGGGAGAAGTTGGTGCAGGGAGCAAGTGAAGGAGTGGGGTTTTAGGCCTCAGGTACACGAGGGAGGAACCCCACAGTGCCCATCCACTATCACACACACGGGAGGGGGATGCACCCGCAGTGCCACGCCCCCTTTCACCCCAATCACACCACTACTTGTCTTATGCCCTAGAATTATCCTAATCACCCTTCCACCCAGTCACTCGTCGTTCTCACCCCTTCCACACACCCCACGCTCTTCTTGTTACGTCCACACATGCACTCACTCACACCTACACACACGCACACACAGTACTTAGCTTAGCTAGATGCTTCCAAATGCACGCAGGGGGCCAGTCTCGCAGCACTGCTGATCACCGGCAGCGCTGTGTTCTTCTGTTTGCCCTTAAATAGGGCCAGCCATGCACCCCCGCGCATGCAGCTGTGCAGAGAAACGCAACATACCAGAGGGGCCTGCCCCGCCCCTGTCATGCAGCACATGTTGGGACTCCGTCCCCGTGCCCGCAGCCCTGCGCAAGTCTGCAGCCTCCACTTCTTCCTCCGCCTGTGGAAGGGCGTTCCCCGATGTCCCTTCACCTCCTTGCTGAGTCCACTGGCCGTTGCCCCGTCCCCTTCAGGGCTGGTGGTGCAGCCAGGCTCTAACAGCCTGGAGCTGCTGGGTAACCACTCATTCAATAACCTTCCCTAAAAAGGGCAGGTTAGAGACAGGCTGATAGCTGGCGAGGGAATCAGTATCTAAGATGGTTTCTTAAGCAAGGGCCAGACAACCGCAGTTTTAAGGGCTTCCGGCACCCTCCCCTCTTTCAGGAGGGGAGTCAGCAATGGCCCCAATGTCTTTTGGCTTGCTTGCAAACCAGCAAAGGCAAGGATCTAATTCACAACTCGTTGCCCTCTTCGCCCCAAGCACCTCCCCTGCATCGGTGGGTGATACCAGCTGAAACTGATCCAAATAACAGGACAAGACTGAGCTTCCATAACTTCAAACTCTGATCCTGCAGTCAAAATGGCAGCACCCAAGTCGTGGTGAATACTAGCGATTTTGTCTGCAAAGTAATTCATCAAATTGTCACAGCAGGCATTAGAGGACTCTATTTCCTGGTGGAGACAGGCTGGCTTAACCATGCCTCTCACCACTCGGAACAGCTCCACCGGATGAGACTTTACAGACGCTAGGATAGTGGAGAAGAAAACTTTCTTTGCCACCATCACAGCCATGGCATAGTCCTTCAAAAATGATCTATGCCACAATCAGTCGGCTTCAGCGCAAGCTGAGCACCACCTGTGCTCTAACCACCTACCTTCCCACTTCAACTGCCTCAGGTCCTCTGTATACCACGGAGACCTGCACTATTGAGGTGGTGGGAGTGGACACCTGGGTGCAACCGTATCAATGGCCATGGTCAAGATGGTATTTATGGCATTGCCCTGCCTCTACTGAGTCCCATGATGCACCATAGGGGGCAAAGTTACAGGGCTGGCCTTAAGCAGAACCAATAGAGCCCATGGCCTGAGGCCCATGGCCAGAGGGTGGTCCCGCAGTGAGGGGAGTCTTGGTAGCCTCAGGCCTAGCAACACTGAGGCTCTGGAATGGGCTATTTCTGTGGGGACTGATGGCTCTCTATCCCTAGGATGGCTGATTCTCACGGGGGCCCGCCCCTGCCTTTTCACTTTCAGGAAATAACCGATCCATGAATCTCCCCTGCCAGAGAGGGAGGGGCAGGGGTAAGAAGAGAAAGGGGGAGGGAGAGAGGGAGAGTTTGTGTATATGTGTGTGGGAAAGCATGTGTGTGTGCGTGTATGTGTCTGAGAACAGTGAACACTTATGACACATTTGTTTTTGTAAGCAAACACCAGATGGCCAATTGTTAATTGGGTGGTGGTATGGAAGGAGCTATTGGAGGGGGGGACCCCACAAATTCTAAGGTCAGCCCTACAGGGTTACATTAGAAAGGGATGTGGTACACCCTTTGCCCCACCCCTGCCAACATGGCCCTGCCCCCAGGGTGAAATCCCAGAGGGAGGTACCCTAGCTGGAAATTTTGACCCTTTTTACACGAGATGCAGCCACGCACAAAGACCCAGAATTCTGGGTGTAAAAGACACCGTGGATACACGCGCAGTGTGTGTGTGTGTGTGCATGCATGCTCCAGCTGGACACACATCCCCACCCACCCCTCACCCATCAACACGCATGGAGCAACCGGCAAAAATGCCAGTTCCGTGCATGTTGATGTGCGAGGGGTGGGAGGAGATGCGTGTGCTTCAAAGTCTGCACTGGCTCCCTATAGCTCTCTGGGCACAATTCAAGGTGCTGGTTTGACCTGTAAAGCCCTAAACTATCTGGGCCCTACGTATCTGAGAGACCTCTAAACCCTCCCCTACCCACCATGCAAGCAACAGATCAAACACCGACACCACCCCCGGAGCATGTAAAAAGGGCCTTTAAAGTGAAACACACAACTGAAAAGAGTCGCTGCTCCCAAGAGCGTCTGTTGCTGGAGGTTATGATGGTCCATGAAAAATGTCCCCCTCTTTTAGAGGAGCTTAACATTCAGGAGTGAACTGAGCAGGGGCAGGGCTTTCCCCCTGATCTCACTTCATCTGTCAGCAACACTACGGAGCAGGGCCAAACATGGGAGCCTGGTGAGGCAGCATGGAAGCCCAGTCCAGGCAGCAGGGTCAGTCATCAGCCTCCAGGGCCTTTCTGAGCCAAGCCACCCATGCTAGCACTATGGGTGTCTTTAGATGGATGTGCGGGCACTCACCCATGGATCTCCTCTGGGGGTGCACCCCCACGCCTGCCCATTTGCAGCCCCACTTGGGCCTGTTTTAAATGGACCGGTGCTGCCGTAGCCCACAGTTCATAGTTTACCCAGCGCCTGCTCCGTCTGCACATCTGGTGGACTGCCCTTAATCAGACAGCCCACCCAGGTGCGAGTCAGAGAAGAGACATGAGTGTGATCCCTATAAAAATACAGTGACTGCCACAAACCTTGACTCTTACAGATTTTGTCCACTTCTCACTAAAGATCCATTGATCATGGTGGAGGAAAGTCTACAGTCACCATTGCAGCCACAGCATAGTGGCCGTCGATCGAGACTTATCCTTAGCCAGAGTTTCCTGCTGCCAATGATCAGCAGGCAGCCTCACTGTCAGACATTTTGTAAGAGTCTGAACCTCCTTCGTTCTTTTGCTCTCTGCTGTTGTCCACCCTAACCTCCATGAGGAGCTCTGTGGGTGCACTCAAGTCCCATCCTCCAGCACTTGCTGCTATTCTGGTAACAGCTGGTGGACATTTGCCACTCAAAACATTTTCAAAATAAAAATAGCATGTATCCGGAAACTGGAAGATTTCCCCTCAAAATGTCAGTTTCTGCCTATTTTTAAAAATTATTTTCCAAACATTCAACTGGAATTTATGCTTGAATCTGTAGAACTTGACAACCAACATTCAGCAACCCCACTCCCCAAATGCACATTTAGCAAATTGGGAAAATATTTGGAAACTCAAATTCAGCAAAAGCACCAAATTTGAGAGTTTGGGGAACCAAACTTTTAGGGGGGGGCAGGTGACCTATATATTGTATCTCTTTTTTATGGTTCAAAATGAAAATATTAGTCACATTTTAAAAAAAATTGAAGACGAAGAATTATTTTGACTAACTAATTCCAGTTCTCAGCTTCTGAACTGTTCTTCCACCACAGCTCAACAATTACTACTCCTCCAGTCCTGGGCTCCAACATAGCTCTGCTAATGTGCATATCTCAGTTCTGAATTTCTCCACCTACTCTGTTAGTCTAGCTCCTCAAATCACCCTGCTCACCCTCACTACCACCTATTGCTCCCAAATAGATTTCCCCTGACTACTAACAAAATATTTCAAAGCTCCAAATTTCACTTGCCTTCCTCAAGAGGGCAGTGAAGCGAAGGACTAAAAGGGTGGGGAACCTTTGACCCATGGGCCAAATCTGACCCTTGACTATTTTTTATTTTGCCACTTTCCTATTTCTGGGATCTGGTCCCTGGATCCAGTCCCTATCCTCAAGCACTGATACGTAGAGATGGGGAAGGAAGCAGAGAACAGGGCATGCACTAAAGGACTGAGGATGGATCAGTGGTATAGATCCAGGATCTGCACAGTCCCTCCTTTTCCTTCTCCCATCCTGAGCACACCCCTGAAGCTCTCCTGCCTACACAGACACGCTAAGGCCGCTTTTAGACGATCGTGCTGTGCGCTCGCGCGGGGTTTCAAAAACCCCGTGAGGAGAGATTACACGGCCTGATATGGCCCCACGCATTCTTTTCAAGCCGTGAATGACCTACCTCGATCAGACTCCCGGTCAGTTCGCAGCTTGAAAAGAATGCGTGGCGCCGTATCAGGTGTGCAATTGCCGGCGGCGTCACGTGTAATCTCTCCTCACGGGGTTTTTGAAACCCCACGTGAGCGCACAGCGTGATCTTCTAAAAGCGGTCTAATACTGATAAAATGGGTGTTATATTTTATTATACATGTTGCAGGGCTGCAGGTGTGCTCTATGGGTGCCCTGCAACATGTATAATAAAATGAAACACCCATTTTATCAGTATTAGCGTGTCTGTGTGAAAAGGGCCTAACTCCTCTCTGGCCTGCAGACCTTGTGCTAATTTCCAGAGTGGCCTGCATGAAGGAAAAGGTTCCCTCCCCACCACTGACTAAACCAGGATTCCCAAATGTTTTACTGTGTGACCAGCTTTGAAGTTTAAATATAGGCCCTTTTAAAATGGGCACACACGGGGGAGAGGGGATTGGTTTGCGCCAGTGTGGGTGCAGTGGGTGAGTGTAGACTGGCGCACACCATCTCCACCCATCTAATCTCATGGAGTAATTGCTGTTTTCGCCAGTTGCTCCATGCATGTGTGATGGGTGGAGGTGGGTGTGCATGCATGTTCACAGGAGCACGCACACACACACACACCACAGCATGTACACGAGACCACTCACCCATGCACGAACACCCACATTTCTGAGTGTTCATGTGTGGGCGCTGCCCGTGTAAAAAGGGCCCTAGTCCTGTGACCCAGGCAGCAAATACAGTGAAGTATATAAAATAACAGCTTGGACTGTGATCCATCTACGGTTGTGATGTCTCCACTTGGTCTTGTGACCTACAGTTTGGGAAGTTTGGGACTACAACAAGCAGCATCTTGCTCACATTTTGCTCTACCTCATGCTCCGTGTGGACCAATTGACTTCAATCACTTTGGCTGTTGCAAATCAAAGCAGAAATATGTCTTTCAAAGGTTTTCTAGGTGTGTAGTGGACCCTTCTGTGAATCACCCAAGTTAACTGCTTTGGGGGATTTCCTAGGGCCACACCTAATGATTTCCATCTCAAGACCTGCTTTCCAGGCAGGCTGTATCTGGATTTCACACTGCCAACTGTGCGACAGGTAGAATCGGTACTCACTTTCAGCAGGCTCTCCTTGGGTGCCCCTGCTAGCAATCCAGAGATCCTTGAATTGTGACACTTGTAAATTCCGTCATCTTCCTGGTTTTTCATCACCTTCCTCCAGGAATCTTTGTGCCCCTGGCTATATCCACCAGCAGGCTGAAATCCCTCCTGGAAGCCTCTGCTTTACCTGTTTGTATTATTGTCACTGACTAGCCTGAAATAGATGAACTTTTGATCCCAAGAGATCTCAATGTCTCAAGGGCCTTGCTACAAAGTAATAACCCTCACAGTAGCTTGGTTACTCTCCCCTGTGCTGGTGAGTTACACCAGATATGTGTAACTGGCAAGCTAAGAAACAAAACGGCATTTCCCTTTCCCTGCTTTGCAGCAGGGACCAGCATCCTTCCCTCTTTCTCGTGCGATGGGTTCTTTGCAGATTTCAGTGGTTTTAGCTGAGTGAGCTGGGGAGGATTTATACAATCAGCTGGCAGCTCCCTCCTCTCCCCCAGCTCTCAACCTTGACTTGCAGCCTCTCTCTGGTATGCCAGCTGTGGGCGGGATCTTCCCACACACAATTTTGCCAGTGCACTCTGCACCTCAGTCTACATCTGTAGTCACTCCTTTTTGTTCCAGCTCTGGTTCTCCCGCACACATATCTATTCCTGAATCCTGGCCACAGTTCTCACCTTGTTATCCCAGTTTTAAGTTGCCAGCACACAGCAATGCTAATGCACCTCAGTCCTGGCCTGCAGCCTCACACTTACTATAGCAGTCTTGGGCCCCTCTCTAACTCTGCCAATGCACCTTAATTTTGTCTTGCCTATTCAGTCCTGGCCTTCCCCCTTCATTGATGCATTTCAAATCCTGAGCAAAACAAAACCAACTTTGGCTGAATTTAGTTCTCAGATTTCAGATTCACAGGCATTCCAAACAATAAGAAGGCTGCAAAATTGTAAGAAATTAAATATACGAGGTTTGCTAAAGACTGAAGCAGCTGCATTCCACCCAACCCTCTCTATCTTCCTGCCCTCCCATGAGACCAGCTGGCTCCCAGCTGCTGACATACCTTGCTGGGTTTGCTACCAGGATGGGATTTCATTCTCAGGTCTATGAAAACCTCACCTCAGACACCGTGAGTGAATGAGTACACGGGCACTCCCTTCTGTGGGAGGGGGCAGGAGGAAGAGGGATGTACTGTCCTGGGACCAGGCCAGCCTCACTGAAGCGTAAAGTGCTCTCTTACTGCCACCTGAGAGATCCTAGCACAAAATTATGTACTATTGCACCTGAAGCACAACTGGGGGGGTGGGGGGGGTGGGTGCTCACTCCCCTGATAGCTGCCCCAAATGCCTGCAGCTCTGTAGTACAAGGAAGATGTGGTGGCTTTGTACTTCTTCAACAAGCACCTATAACCGACATTCATGAACACCTAATAATCTCTTCGCCAGCTGATGAGGCAGTAGGGGAGGTACTGTAGCACCACCTATAAATAAGACAGTACACTTGCAACCCCTCCTATACTTTGCACAGCCAAACCACTTAGAAACCCTGTGAAACCACAATGTTCCAAGGGCCACATCAGAAAGGTGAAAGCCTAAATTGTTTTCCTACCCTTTTCTGACCTAGCTCCCATTCCTTTTGGAGTATCATTATTTATACAGTAGAATTATGATTTTTGAGACAGGGAAAGGTGCAGTGTCCCAGGTCAAGGGTCAGAGTGGGGCTTCTACCTGCCCCCTTAAGGACATTCCAGTTTGGCTTCTGTATGGCCCTCATCTCTGGTATATATACATTCCAATAGTGCACTAAATGATGTGATTCATGTCTGTCAATAGTGGCTCATTCCCTCCTTATCCTTTCCCTCAGGGGGAGGTTGCATGAGCAGTACAGTATTTCCTTTGCTAGGAGTCTTTTTGGTGGGGAAGAGGGGAAATGGCTTGGATATTTTTCAAAAGAGAAGAGGAGCGTTTCTAGGTGTGGTTTTTTTATGAACATGCCACTAAGAATTTGTATCAGCAAAAGTAAGGTCAAAAGAAGGGCACGTGGGATCCCAGGAAATATCTTCTGACCTGGTTGCATAGAGTTGTTTCCATGTTAAGTTATTATACAGTGGCTCCTGCCATCTTATTGTGAAAGCAGAGAGATCTTTCTATGTACAAGCCAAAATTTTAATCAGCAAAAACTGCTAAACCTTTTAAGTTTCCGTTCTGAAAACTGGGAGTACTGTGATGTTTACAGAAAGTCAGGAGAAGTTTGTTGAGAGGTCCCCCAGGTTATAGCACCTCAAAAGTAATGGCTGAGGGACAAAAAAAAAATAGAGTCAATTTTATGCAGGGATCAGCTATCTTGTTTCAGTTTGTATTGATCTGAAAATCTGCATATAGTCTTTCCCACATTTTCTTTCTGTTTTTAATTAGTAGCTCCACAGAGCTCCATAGAACAGAAACCCCACAGTTCCACAGAACAGCACAACTCCACAGAATTCCAAAAACAAAACCTTGGATCTATTCAAGGTAGTACAGCTCCACCGAGCTCTATAGAACCGCTCCATAGTGCTCCATTGAACAGAACAGCTCCATAGAACAGACACCACCGGTCCCATAAACAGAACTTCACAGCTCCATAGTTGTCCTGATTTTTGCAATTTTCACCTGTCAGCCCTACAGAAGGTAATTTAGGGTGTGAACATTTTTGGAAATCTGACCCTGAGGGTACAACAGTTTCCCCAGATGGTGAGGAAACCTCCTCAGTCTGTCTTCATAACAAGCCCTACACTTTCGTAGGCCCTTTTCACAGAGACACTCTAACACTGATAAAATGGGTGTTACATTTTATTATACATGTTGCAGGGCTGCAGGAGAGCACAAAAGGTGCCCTACAACATGTAAAATAAAATGTAACACACAATTTATCAGTGTTGGAGTGTCTCTGTGAAAAGGGCCATAGTCAGTCCAAAATAACTGAAAGAGTTGTCCCAATCACTTCAGTGGCATGAGTCATTCCATATACCCTGCTCAGTTCACAATAGGAAACAAATTAGTCCCCAGATTTGTGGACTGCACCCTTTGCCCACTGGCTGTGCTTCTTCGTAAGGCCGACTGGTTACAGGACAGAAGCTGTAAATATCCCTGCCTTGCCTGTGACACTGATTAGGCAAAACAATCCATGCATTCACATGTGGGTTTGTGCATGTTTATTTTCTCTCCCTATTCCCTGGTCTGGGGTCCTAGGCACAGAGCAGACAGTGTGTGGGAAGCAGAGCAGCATGATTTCTGATGGGATTACCCCAATAGGAATGGCTTGCTCAGATTGCTGTCCTTGACATTTACTAGGTGAGAGTGAAGGGGTGTGCCCCTGAAACCCTGCAGGAATGTTAATCGGCTAAAGCTGTGGCCAATACAAACTGGCCCGGCACTCTGCTTGCCATTAGCTATATCGTACTTGATTTTGTATTGATTTTTATGGATGCTGCTCTTCACACAGGGAGAATGACAGGAGACAATTGGATCTGGCATCTTTATTTTCAAGGTGTGGGATTTAGAGGTTTACAAAATCTTGTCCCTCTGTGATTTTTGAATAGTCATCCTTTGCCTTTCTGGAAGGCCTGTCATCTGAGGACTGAATCAAGGCCTTTGCAAATACAAGGGAGTTAAACTTCACAATATCCCCGGGAGGTGACCAGAAACAAAGAATGCTTTTAGATAGACCCAGGAGTGACCACCCCTGGGTCTGCTCCAGTAGCAGTGGGTTTAAACAGAGCCCACTGCCAGCACCCACAGTCCGCCCCACCCCCTTGCCATAGAGCTGTGGGAAGATCAGCAGCCACTCTAGGCTGCCACCCACAGCTCTATAGTCATTGCCGAGGCAACCTGACACTGGGAGCGGAGCTGCGGGAGCCATCTGTCCTTTAGATGGACCACTGCTTTGCCCCTGGCCAGTGCTTTGGATTTGGGTGGCCTGTTCTGCTTACAGTGCCCTGGGACATTCCAGAGCACTCCGCCTCACCTCAGGATGGCCCACCTCTACATAGACAGGCCACCTGGAGGTGGCTCACAGCAGGTGTCTGTCTAAAGGCACCCAAAGTAAAGATGATACGTTTTACTGGAGCGACTCCTATTGGTGAGTGTGTGCAAACTTTTGAGCCACACAGAGCTCTTTTTCTGGCATGCTGCTTGAAGAGAAGCCACTCCACTGAAAGGGATCATCTTAACAATTTTAAGCTTGTTCCCATGAGCAGGGAGGAGGAAGTTATGGTTAGGATAAAATGGAGGTACTTACCTATCCAAATAAATATGGTTAAAGCAGGGAGGGAGATGGCAATCTTCCATATGGGGTGATTCCATCTGAGAAACAATCAGTCCTTCCTACTTTTGTGTTTTTCCTTTGAAGCAGCTTTTCATTGCTGACTAATTGTAATTCAAATTCCCACTGCTGGCAGTTATCAGCAAGTTCCCAAGTAGAGAACTTCAGTGAAGGAAAGAGCTATTTAACATCTGGGTTTCCCTGCTCCTATTCAACTTCGAGAGCAACCATCTTTATTTATTTGTAAGAATAAGCCTTTTGCTTCTCTTTTACCAGCATGCACAAGTCACCCTGGTCTGAGAGGTAGGCAGAGGCATATATATATATATTCCATTTTATATATATGGAATATATTCCATTTTATTCTAACCGTAACGTCCTCCTCCCTGCCCATGGGAACACGGGGAAGGTTAAAGTAAACTAGGAAGTATTTACCTCCACCAGGAGTGCTTGTGAGAACAAGCCAAAAAACTGTATGTGTGTGTATGTCAAAACAACCCAGTATGTGCATTCCAGCACATAAGCAAGCTTACCTAAACACAGTCCTCATAACAGTCCTTATTCAGGAGGAACAGTCCCTCCCTGGGTGTTGAATCCCACTGTCAGTGTCCCTCCTGCAGAGGGTCAAAATCCCTCAGACAAAAAGACCTATATTCAAGTCTCAGGCACCTCTTTTCTGGTTGCCTCCCAGGAAAACCATTATTAGAGGACCATGGGAAGATGATGGAATAACAAGAAGCTAAGCTGAATGAAAAGCAGGGGAGCTTCTGCCCCTCTTTATGCACGTGGAATGTTAGGAGGTGTTTCTGTATGTGTGTAAGTGCACAAGGGGCGACTTCATGAAATGTTGGCAGGTATGTAAACGCCTCCATGTCATTCCATTCTGCTGTGGAGGTTTCTCTCATTGGTTATTCAACCTTTAAGGAGGCAGGGATTCCCTGAGGAAACGCTCCATCACAACAGGTCTTTTGCAATACATATAGTAACAACCACAGCAGAACTTTGGCTGCTCAGAGAAGCTCTAAACTCATTGGTCACAGTCTCAATGGCCCCAAACCACAGTACTTCCTTTTAACTCTGACTGAGCTTTACACACGGCCTAGGTCCCATAGCGGTTGCCCACGCAAACTCATTCACACATTTTTTTTTATAGTGGATAGCGCCACAAACCCACATTCTGAGTGTTGTATGAAATGCTTACCACTTCTTGTTCTCCTTGATGAATCGGTGTTCTCTGCCATCTTATGCAAGGGATGGGCCTCTGAAATGAAGAGAAATCGGCTGCTATGTAATGGACAAAGCAAACACAGATTACAGAAAAAATGTTAAATTTGCAAAGGAGAAGGGTGTTGTGTGGCTGAACCCTCAGGCTGGTCCCTGAGCCTGAACTCCAGCTACCAAGCTCCAATTCTATGCCTGCGACACCCCTTCAGGAGCATCACATGTTCTGTTGAGCCTCAGCTAGGGTTGCCACCTCTTGTGGTTTGACCCTCAGGCTCCCATAGGCCAAAATGGGAGTCTCAGGGTCAAACTGCAAAAAGTGGCAACCCTAGCACCAGCAGTTTCATGTCTGGCGACACCTTGCTTTTCCGAGAATTGGCAGCAGGTAAGAGCTGTGGAACCTCATGTCAGCTCACTAGCCAATCAGGGTTCTTCTTTTTGCCCAGCCCCTAGCAAAATTTGGACCCCAGAGGGGGAGGGGGGGCGCAAATCTGGCCTTCACTGCACTGCTACTGATAGTGAAGGCGGAGAAAGGGGTTTTTCCTCTGATGTGCTCCTATTGCAATTATGATTGAATCAAGGCAGAAGGTGTAGAAGCTCCTTAAACTTACAGCAGGTCTTACTCAGAAGACAGGTCTTATGGGTCATTCATCTCTCACAGATAGTATAGAGCAGTCCAACACTATTGGGTGACAGTCAAGTGTCTCCTCCTTGAAGGTAGAAAAATCACATGCCAAGTGAAACTCTTCCCCCCTTGTCTTATAAGGCACTGGGTCTTTTTGGCCCTGTTACCATGGTGACCTACTCTTGACACCAGCGTAGCACAGCTTCTGACAGTGACTGGCTGCTGCATTCCTACCTTCTCATTAGCTAGTAAGAACAAGTCCTGATTCTGTGTCAAGCTGAAATGAGTACCATGGGAGGGGACATAGTGGCTGTGTGCCACCCTGTGTACCCTCTGCCACTGGAATTTGGAGATGGCCTAGACCATTCTGAGGGGTTCATCATTCAGAGGTTGTGATGGAACCTAGAAATGGGGCCATACTTCCTTGCTTGGGCAGCTGGCTGAGAAACAGAGGAAAATTATTATTATTATTTATATAGCACTAGCAATGTACCTGGCACTGTACAGTCAGTAGTTACAGACAGGTCCCCACCACGAAGGGGTACAGTCCTCCTTTTTGTGTCAGATCAGACTCACGGGTGATCTAGGTGGTGAGTTTTTTAGCATCTTTCTGGGTCTGGGGGAAGGGAGCTAAGCTGCTCTTCACCTTTGTCAACCCAGAGTTCGGTTCCCTTTTGTCCTTCCTGACCAGCTGCAATAGGCACAAACTAGAAAGCGGTGAAAGCTTATTCCAACAACTGTGCAAAGAAAGAGGCAGCTGATAGCAAGTAGGATGGAAACAGTCATTTCTGCCTCCGATTTCCCCCAGAACACCAAAGGCCTTCGACACATTGTGAGGTCATGTTGTGCTACTGAAGTTCTTTGGTTACTAAGGTACCTTGGAAATAGGCTAGACAGGTAGGTTGCCCTCTTTGGTGCTCTAAGAAGCTTGGGTATCCCAGTTGGTGGTGCTGCTTTGGCTCCCCCTGCTGGACAGTGTTCTGTGTGACTCACCACTCTGGAAGCTGGAGGGTGCTATACTTACTGTTAATGTACAGCTATGTGTAGAGCATTGGAAGAAAGGTCCCTTAATTTTGCCTGTCTTTCCCCATTTTTATCCTTTGCCAGCTGCCTGAGTGTTCCACAAGCTACATTGCCATTGCCCCAGCTGTTCAGAAACACTGCCACCTGGTGTCAGTTTCAAGATAACCATCTAGGAGCCTCACAAATGGTGCTGCCTTTACAGTACTGTTGGGGGGGGGAGGGATTCTGCCCTCTTACACTCTGAGGCACCCCTTCTAAGGCACCATTAGCTGGGACTTGCAGAAAGTAAAGATCAGGGCTGAGTTTTGTCCTCAGGCCATTATTATGAACAACTTCTAAAGCCTTTTCAGTATTCAGAGTGCTTAACAATCTTTATCTAGTTCATCCTCACAACAACCCTGTGAGGTAGGTCATTATTACTCCTATTTTACAGATGGGGAAGTGAGACAGAGATAGGGTGTTATCAGACATGATGTTGGGCAAGGATTAATCCACTTTAGCGTGGATTAATCGGTGTCCAACGTCACATATAAAAGTGGCCGCCAGATGTTGGCCTGAGCCATAACACGGGCCATGGCGGCGTTTAGCCTGGGTTGTTCCTTGGGACCATCCCCGATGAACATCCCAGGCTAAGCGCTGCCACGGCCTGTGCAACAGATGCTGGACAGGGGTAAAGTGAGCTGTCAAGTTTGATGGCCAGCTTATATTTACCCCAGTCCAGGTCCATGGCACTCCTGGTCAGCCATGGCAGCCATCAGGGAGGGGGGTAAGCCACTCCAAGTCGTGTGGGGTGGGGTTATGCAGATGCATGTCCATTGCTTTGCCCCGCCCTCTCCCCTCCCCCAGCCAGCCGTCACACTTCTTTGGTGGCCCAGCCAGCTCTGACAGTGTGACAGGTCCCACCATGGCCCAGAGCAGACCGTGGCACATGCGAAAACACCCATAGTGACATGCCCATGGCCACCCAGGGAGTTGATTCATTTTATTTGTTTGTTTGTTTGTGTTTGTTTGTTTGTTTGCATTTCTTAGCCACCCCCTCATGCCCATGGCATCCCGAGGCGGCTTACAACAAAATAACAATACTTTAAAATATCAATATCAATACAAAAATCACACATCTAAAACCACCTAAAAACAACCCCCCATACCTTTTATCCCACCCACCCCCCTCCCCTCCTCTGAAGGCCTGGGAGAACAGCCAAGTCTTACAGGCCCAACGGAAGGTCAATAGACTTGAGACCAGACGGGCTTCCTCCGGGAGAGTTCCATAATCGCGGCCTGGCCACCGAGAACACCCTCTCTATCGTGGCGCCCTTGGTGGACTGGAAGGGCTGCCCTGGGGCACGGAAAGTGAGGCAGTCCCTGAGGTACGAAGGGCCAAGACCGTGTAGGGCTTTAGAGGCCAAAACCAACACCTTGAATCTGGCTCGGTATGCTATAGGCAGCAGCCAGTGCAGTGCATGGAGCACCGGAGTAATATGCTCCCGTCGGCTCGTCCCCATCAGGAGACGAGCCGCCGCATTCTGCACCAGCTGCAGCCTCCGAACCAGCATCAAGGGAAGCCCCACATAAAGCGTGTTGCTGTAGTTCAGCCTTGATGTGATGAAGACATGGATGAGGGTGGCCAGGTCAGGCCTGGAATATATGGATGCAGCTTCCGCACTAGATACAGCTGGCGGAAGGTGACCTTCACCACCATCTCCACCTGCCAATCCAGGTGGAGATCTGAGTCCAATAACATTCCCAGACTCCAAACTTGCTGGGCTATGGGAGGGTGGATACCCTCTACGAGGGGAGCTGACACCTCCCTCGTCCTACCCACCGCCATCACCTCCGTTGTATCAGGGTTGAGCGTCAGTCTGCTTTGCCATAACCAATCTGCTATGGCCTCCAAACATTGGGACAGTACTGAGACAGCAGGACCTGGGTCGGTTGAAAAAGAGGTAAAGCTGGGTGTCATCAGCATATTGGTGGCAACGCACACCAAACCCTCTCACGATTTCCCCCAGAAGTTCATATATACATTAAATAATAATGGAGAAAGAATTGAACCTTGTGGCATGCCACAATCCAGGGCCTGGGGGCTAAAAGACTCAGCTCCCAGGACAACCCGCTGGCTTCTTTCCAAGAGAAATGAATGGAACCATCCAAGGACAGTCCCGTTCAAGCCTCCCAGGGCTCGCAATAATCTCAACAGCAGCCCATGGTCCACTGTATCAAAAGTGACCGAGAGATCTAGCAGGACCAGAAATGTCAAACATCCTGTGTCCATCTCCCGGCAGAGATCGTCCTCCAAGGCCACCAGCACCATCTCTGTACCATAGCCAGGGTGGAACCCCGATTGAAATGGGTCAAGAAAACCGATGTTGTCAAGATGAGCCTTGAGCTGCAGTGCCACCGCCCGTTCAATAACCTTCCCTAAAAAGGGGAGGTTAGAGACAGGTTGGTAGCTGGCAAGTGCGTCCACATCCAAGGATGGCTTCTTCAGCAGGGGGCGCACCATGACCTCCTTGAGACCGGGGAGCAACTTCCCCTGCATTGATTACCTTCACCAGCACTGTCCCCAATGTCTCCCTGGAAGCTTTCACTAATCAGGGCGGGCATGGATCTAATTCACAACTAGTGTCTCTAACAGACCCCAGGACATCCACAGCATTGGCTGGTGTCACTTCCCGAAACTCAGCCCCAAAAGATGGACCAGACAGGGCCTCCATTACCTCGCGCTTCATCTCTACTGTTCCTAATACAGCGTCGAAGTTGCTCTGGATCTGAGCGATCTGGTCTGCAAAGTAGATGGCAAACTCCTCACAGCGGGCCTGGGACAAGTCCCCATCCAGGTGGAGGGAGGCCGAACTGACCAGCCCCTGCACCACCCAAAACAGCTCCGCTGGATGTGACTTTGCAGATGCTATGAGGGCGGCAAAGAATTTTTTCTTTGCCGTCCTCACAGCCTCAACATAGGACCGCAAATGGGCCCTATGGAGAAGTAGGTTGGATTCAGCATGAGTCCGACGCCAGCATTGCTCCAGTCGCCTACCTGTCTGCTTCATACACCGCAGCCCCTCAGTAAACCAAGGGGCCCTGTGGTGACGAGACAGAGGTAGGAGATGAGCCACCCTGCCAATGGCCTCCCTGAGCCAGATGTTCCAAGCCTGGACAAGTTCATCAACAAATCGGCCATGAGGGTCTAAGGTAAAATCCCCCAGGGCCTCCTGGAAATGTTGAGGTTCTATCAGCCTCTGGGGGCAGACCATCCTGGTTCATTCCCCTTCTGGAGTTGGCATGCTAAGAGACTGGCCTGTAGGAGGTAATGGTCTGTCCATGACAAGGGCATGACCCTCACATCCCCCACTACCGGATCACCCGCCTCAAGGTCAGAACAGACCACCAGGTCGAGGGTATGCCCCCCCACATGAGTCAGGCAGTTTACAATTTGGGGCAAGTCCATGGTTGCCATGGCAGCCATGAACTCTCGCTCCGCTCCCACAAGGCTGGCATCGGCATGGGTATTGAAGTCCCCCAGGACGGGGGAGTCCAGCACCACCGCCGAGACCAGCTCTGCTAGAGTGGCAAGGGATGCTGCCGGGCAGGAAGGGGCCTGGTACGCCAGCAGCACCCCGAGATTGCCCCCAGCCAAATCAAACACCACATGGAGGGCCTCGATCCCCGGAATCTCCTGAACTGGATACCGCCTAACAGGCCATGTTTCTTTAAAAATAATAGCTACACCACCTCCCCGGCCCCAGTGCAGGGCTGGTGCTGCACGGCATACCCAGCCGGAATGGGGTTGGCCAAAATTGGCCCCGCTTCCTCGTCCAGACAGGTTTCCGGTTGAATTAATGGTTGAAACAGGGTTTGAACCCTGGTCTCCCACATCTAAGTTCAACAGCTTATATGCTAGGCTCAAGGACATAGCTATGTGCAACTGCACCAGGGCTCGCAAGCTGGGGGTCAGGTCAAGAACACATTCCCTGGTGCAACTGTGTCCCCTGTCACTGGGAGGGGGCCCTATTCCACCACTCTTTTTGGTGTCTTTTTAAAGCAAGAAACTGCATTTTCTGCAGTGGGGCCCATGCCAACCTACGTACACCCCTGACTAAACTATGGTGCTATAAAGAGGGGGAGGGGGGAGATGGGTGTGGGGAAGGACCTCTCTGCCCTTGTGCAAATGTGTGCTCTCCTGGAATTGCAACATCCAGCATTTCACCCACATTTCCACAGAGGTCAATATCATTCTCCCCCTTTTACAGATAGGTAAACTGAGACACAGAGAAACAGGATTTGAACTTAGCAAGGCCAGGAGCACAGCTGAGGACAGAACCCAAGTCTCCTGGTTTTGGACACTAACCACTAAATCACACTGCCTGCAGTAAGTCACATCAGCAAACGGCTGATGCAGACAAAGCAAACTACAGGAATAAGCTTCACTGTTTCCTCATACACTGCCCTGCATGATGGTTTTCATTTGGGTCATTAGCTCCTCATTGCAAAAAGGTAAGGATTTCTCCAAATAGGGTGTTGAAGTTTAGAAGCCTTCCCAATGTCAATCCAGGTACTAAAGAACTTATGCTGTTGAAAAACTGTGTGTATAAATGCATGCACACACTCACATGTAAAAAAAGGAACCATACGACATTCTATCAATGTGCCATGGTTTTAATTGCACTGATTAGCACATGGGAAGAAAAGGGAAAAAAGGGGGGGGGGGGAAAACAGCTGCAAGGAATGCCAGCAATGGCAACAAATGGGGAAGGGGGACTCTGTAACATGGGGAGAAATCTAAAGGTTGTGATTTGTTTGGTGAAAAATTTACAGCCAGCAAGTTCATAAAATCATTTGACTGCTGGCTGTGTCACTGCAGGCTGCCTCCTTTTATAGGGGTTTGGTTTCATTTTTATAATTGAGAAAGGCTTCAAAAGAATCGTCGGCAATTAGGGCTCACTCTGGGGATGGAAACCAGATGCCATTGTGGGCAGTCTGTACACGCAGCCGCGGGCAGGGCGGGCCATAAAACAAGCCAGGGGGAGGGGAAAGAAGAGGGCAGAGTCTTGCTACACCACTAAAAACAGGCCCCTCCATCAGCAATTGCTGCCCAGGTGGGATTGGCCTACCTCTAACCCCCTTCTCCTTTGGGTGGGATGCTGGTTTCACCTCATATAGCAAACTCCGGGCTCCCACAGTGACTTTCAGCTGGGAAGCAGAGGGGTTAGTCAAGCTGGAGAGATCCACAGGGGAGGGGGAAAGCTAACCCAATCTAATGCTGATACTATGGGGGAATGAAGCTGTTACAAATTCCTTCCTTCTTTCATTCTCCCAACTTCAAGTGATGGCTGACATGAATTGAGGCTGTTAGTCTGCTCATCCGCCAACAGATGGCACTAAATACCAGTTTTCTCAATACGCCACCTCTAGCAAGTGCACCTGATACCAAATGGTTTGGGGCTTGAGTTATTCTCAGATGTTGGGTTTTATGGCATTGTGTAATGTGCTGCAATATCCATTTTGTCCCTAGTCATGAAAGAGTAGAGGGCAAAGTGAAGGGAAAGGATTAGTGACTATATGCAAAATCAAAGCAAATTTGGAAAAAGTCACTCTTTGCAGGATGGGCAGAAGACTGACATTCTGCATGGGTCTGTCCTGTCCTGTCCTGTCCCTGACTGGGTGCCAAATACTTCTTCCCCATCTGATGGTGTAACCAGCTGGGGGGAAGCAGCAGCAGATGGTGTGTTTAGAGCTCCCGTTTCAAGCTACGTTAGCACGAAAAGAAACACAATCCAATAAGAATTCAAGATAGCTCGATTCCAGTGAGGGATCAGAAGGCCTTTACCAAACTCACTAATGGCAGCACAAAGGAGACCAAACAGATGAAGCTAAGACAGAAGCTAAAACCCTAGGCCATGCTCTAGTCATCTCTCACCTTGACTACTGCGGTCTCCCCTGCTCAGATCTCAACCCCTTTATCTCCGTTCAAAGCTCTGCTGCCAAAGTCATCCAATATCAAGAGAAGTTTCTGTGAGATATTTAGGCCAATGGTGGGGAACGCCTTGTCTGCAAGCCAAAAATGTCCCATGGCTGTGTTTTTATTTGCCTCCTCTCCAGTTCCTGAACCTGGACCCCAGGCCCAGCTTCTATTCTTTAGTGCTGAAGAAGCATGCAGAGACAAGGGTGTGTAGTCAAGGGCTGGATCCACAGACCAAAAATCCATGATCTGGATCCTCTCCATCATGCCCTGAGTGCCAGCCAGCCTACCCATGCATCCTCTCAGCTGTCTTCCCTGCATCTCTTTGCTACACCCACATCTTTCTGCAATCCACACCCTAGAGCCCCTTCTCCATGTCCTGCAAATTCCTCCTTGCTGTCTCAGATAATGCTTCTGCTTTGGCAGTGAAACAACTCAGATTCTATTGATTACAAATAAATATGAAATGTGAGAATTTTGGGTGGTGTAGGTCAGCATCTCTCTGTAGTTTTTGGTGTGGCCACTGGGTATTTTGAAATTACTAGCATAGCCCCCCATTTCTTAGGCTCTAGAACAGACTGCCCAGAGAAGTGAAAGAAGCCTAACTGTTTGAGACAGTTCCTGACCTAAATAAATGGGCTGTAGGAAAGAATCTTGCCCTGTCCAGGACAGGATACTGACCTCCTGGGTCTTGTCCATCTCTTGGGATTAACCACCATAATAGACAATAGATTAGCAGCAGGCATGTTGCTTTTGATGTATCAGGCAGGAGACTGCAGGGAGATTTTCTTCCTCCTCCAGGGTTAATCCTGCCTTGCCTAGCCAGCTCATTGATTGCAGAACCCTGCCACTCTGGCAGATAAACCGTTTTATTCATGAGGCGATGGCAGGCATGAATTTAAGAGTGGAGGACAGGGAGCTGGGGCTCTGCTGAGAGATAAAGGGGGAATTTCCCTGAAAAATCAAACTGAAAGGAAATGATTGAGGGTGAGTTATTCAGACCTACAAGTGGGATGGAGGTGCTGGCTGCAGTCCTGCAGCTTAGGGTGGATTCTGCCTTGCACATAAAGCAGGGGGGTGTTCAGCCTTTTAGTTTCATCTGACAAATCCTGCATATTCACCCCAGATTAACGGCACTTCATCCTGTACTAGAGAATGAATGGCCTAAGAATTTACAAGTGAAACGGACTCAGTGCTGGCTGTAAGAAGGGCCAGTAGGGGCCATGGTGATCTGGGCCTCCCGGTCAGAGGGGCCCCCCCACAGGGAAGCAGTCCCAGCAGCCTCAGGACCAATACTCCTGAAGCCCCGGGACAGGCAATATCTGTGGAACGGAACGGTACTCTCTCCTCATTTGTGACTCTCAGTTCCTGGGGCAACTGCTTCTTGTGGGGGCCCTGCCCCCTCACCTCACCAGCTAGAAACCAGAGGCTAGCTGCAATGAGGAGGTAGCAAGTACAGTCTCCTCTGACTTAGGCGGTTTTAAAATGGGCACAGCATCGAGCACACACGCACCTCCAGTGGGGGGGGGGGGGGGAGATTTAAATGGGCTGTGATGGGAGTGCGCTGACTGTGCGGCCCTACGTGGGAGTGGACTTCAGTGTGACTCTTGGATCATCCCAGGGTGTTTGGTGGGGCTAATTTGTGCCAGGCTTGCTAGGTCTCAGCCCCAGCATTTCTTTCAGACCTTGTCACTGCTGCTGCTCTGCCTCAGCCCTAGTGTCTCTCCCTTAATTGGGTTGGGACTGGTCAGCTGTGTCAAACAGCTGATTGGTAGTGACAGGCCCAGTCCCTATCAAGTTTAATCCAACCATAACCATGGGTTGGCAAAGTAAAGGTGGGGACAGGGACCTGGTAGGGCAGCTCCACTAGCCCCTCGGAACCTCCCTCCCCTAGGATTACCATACCTCCCCTTTAACAGAGGACACTTATGAAAAACACATGATGCAGGGCTGCATTGGTTCCAGTGCAGCCCTGCAACATGAATTTTTCATAAGTGTCTGCTTTTAAAGAGAAGAGTATGGTCACCCTCCCCTCCCCTGCCATGTTTCTGGGATTAAGGGACCAGATTTCCAAAGCAGTAGGGATGGCTCTCTTGGTATTGCCGAGAACCGAGTGTGGCCGATAATGGCGTTCTTGGTTCTAATCCGATAATACCGATAATTCTCTGTATCAGCAATATCAGTTCTTTTGCATTGCTTTTTTCTTGGATTTTTAACATTGCAGTTTTCACCATTGAAGTCAATGGGGAAAGTCACAATGTTAAAGATCCAATACCGATAGCTATGATAGAATTGATAAAGGGAGAACCAAGAACCGATAAAACCGAGAACTGAGATTTTGCCCAAAATCCCATCCCTACAAAACAGCCTAGAGCCACAGCACCTCTTTGTGTTCTTTTACAAATGAAACACTGGTATTTGGCATCCTGGTATGCTCTGAGAGTCACATGGACCTCTCAGTGCCACCCCAGGGGGCCACCGATAGGCCAGCCCTGTTTAATAGTCATGAAAACCTTGGTCTGTTAAGGAACTGAGAAACTGTGTCACTCTCATCTTTGTCCTGAATGTTCTTAACATTTTAATTGTTCTAACTGGCAAGTCACTTACTCCTGAGTTGATTTCAATGGAATTACTCTGGAGTAAGTGGTTTGAGAACTCCAGCCATAGCCTGCACAGACAGGCTTAGTAGGTTACCATGGCAATAAAGGCAGCTCAGCAAGTCACAATCTTTCCTCTCCAGTAATTGGCACACAACCATTCTGGGCACATTTAGACACAACAGCAAGGGGTGGTGGAATGTGTGTTGGCACCATTCTCTGACCCACATTTGCCCCTGATTAGCCCCCACTACTGTTTTCCATGTCCAGGGGTTAATCAGTGTCCTACCCGCTGCTTACACCGGAAGCTCTCCTGGCAGAAGCACTCCCATGGAATGATGGGAGCTGTGGTCCATGTGGGGGAGCAGTCGGGTCTGCTTGATCCTCTGCACTGCAGCTAAATAGCTGATTCTCACTACTCAACCCCTCCCCCTTGGGTGCACTGGGAGAGCGTCCGGAGGCTGTGCAGCAAGGAACGAGGTGTTTGGCAGAGGCATGGAGTGGAGGATTGGGGGCAGACAGGCTGGAAATGGCTGTGAACACACCACCTGATTTCTTTAGCCATGTAGTGGGACAGGGGAAACACTCAATTGCTGCCCTCAGTACATCCGTGCAACCAAGAGTCAATCGGAGGCTAACGGAGGCTAATGGGGGGGGGGGGGAAGAGAACCGGTGGCCAAAAATAGTGATGGTGCTTGAACAAAAACACACAGCCATGCAGCAAACGTCTTAAGCACCCAATCACCATTCTGTCTAAAGACACCCTCTGTCACCTGTTGCTGCACTAAAAAAATCTTAAATCCTGCAACCAGTGAAGCCAAATTCTGTAAATTCACTGCAAGCATTAACATTTGCATAATTCAACTCAATTTGCATAATTATGCAACTATTTATACATGCAAATTTGCTTACCAGCATGCTTTTAAAACAGGTTTGACATAGAATCACAACTTTATTAATCAAACTCCACTCAGATCCTCTCAGCACCCCAGAACCCCACCTCATGCTAAAGCCCCACACCTCCCTCGCCAAAACATAGGGCCTTAAGACCCCTCCCAAAATTCATCTCCCCTGGGCCTAGTCACCCTCAGGGGTCGATGTTACACCTCCCTGACAGATGGCAGCTGCAGCAGCAATTTTAGTTTGGGGTCAGGTGACAAGTTTATGCCGGAGTCAGGATTTAAAGATCCTGCAGACAGCTCCCACTGCAGTTGCACTGCAATTTCAACTTGTCACTGCGAGGATTGAAATCACTGCAAATTGCAGCAATGCAGTCAACACAGGTCCCTGCCTGTAATCAGGGAACCATGTTCACTGCATTTTCCTCATTGGTAGCAATGGGGAAACCACAGAGAACTTGGGTCCCTCCCTGTAATGCAAAAGCTCCTAGACTATGGGTCAGGACCCCAAGGGATGTGGGCACCATCTGCAGATAAGGTTACAATCCTGACTGATATTTGCTATACTTTTCATGGTTTTGTTGCTTTTCGGGGTGGGTGGAATGATACGTAAGTTTCAAAATAGGGTCACACAGGCACAAAGCTTGGGAATCACAGCTGCAATGGCTCAGGGTCATGAGGGAAAGTTGAGGCACAAGAGTGTGAGCTACTAAAAGCATGCCAATGTGGCCATGTGCCCACCTTGATTGTGTCTCGTAAGAGCTATCGATGCGCGCATGCCTCCTGCAACAAGCCCTCATAGCTACTCTAGCCTGCAGCCAGCCCATGTGACAGAAGCACAGGAATGAATCTGGCCCTTTAGAGCTTAGCATGTACAGAGTCAGAGCAAAACACAGCTGAGTGGGAGCCTAATCATTCTGCAGCTTAACAGAGGTGGGGCAAGGCAGTGAAGAATGTGGAGTTGCTTTACTTGTACTTCTCTTTGGTAGAGTGATGGGCTGCCAGGATGTTTGGGGTGGGCTTGTGTTTGGTGCACAGGTGTGTTTAGAGAGAATGTGTCCCCGCACAGTGTCAGACAACCCCATATTCACTTTTGGGATTTTTTTTTCTCAGAATTTATTTACTTAGGAGAAATAGAAACATAAGGTGTTTTCAGACAGATGTGGGGTTGCCCACCCCGGAGCTACTTTGGGGGTTCACCCCTGTGTCCATCCGCTTCCAGCCCCACCTGGGTCTGGATCAGATAGGCCTGGTGGGTCCCCCGGCCCACAGTCCTGCTGCACAGCGCCCCCACACAAATCATAGAGCTGTGGACTAGAGCATCCAGAATGCTATGGTGTTGCCCAGGGCAACGGACAGCTGGAAGGGGAACAGCAGCCAGGTCTGCTGTGCATTAGATGGATTGGGCTGGTGTCCTGGGTCTGGCTGGCTTGCTCCGCCAGTGGCACTTTGGGATGTTCTGGACCATCACTGGCAGAGCTGCCAGAGCAGGCATAGTCTGTGATTCAACCTCTGGCAGGGCCGCCTTTAGATGGATGGGCCACCCGGTGGTGAAGCAGGCTGGCATGGCCAGCACCGGGGGCAGCCCATCCATCTAAAACCACCCATAGAGGCAGCCAAGGAGTGCATGTGTGATAAAGTAACATAGTGGCCGTCAACAGACAGACAAACAGACAGAACAACATAGTGTCTGCAGAACAGAATCAGTGCTCCGTCCCCAGTGCATACCCTTAAGTTGAGGAAGAAGAGACCATGAGTTTGACTTTCAGTTCCATTGACTACAGCTCCTATTTCTATACTCCTCCTCTCTCTTATTTCTGACCCAGTTCATGTTGCCCTACTCTACAAATGAATCAAGTATGAGCTAATGCTTCATTTTCCAAATAAGCAAACAGACCAGGTGGCAGCTGTGACAAGGAATGCATTACATCTGGTGTGACGGTTACGGCTTTATGTCTCAGACTGTGACCTTGCCACCATCATCGATGCCTCATCACCTCGAGGCTTGATTACCATAATGCACTCTATGTGGAGCTACCCAAGGGGACAGTCCGGAGGCTGCAGCTGGTGCAGAATGCGGTGGCCCATCTCCTGATGGGTACGAGCTGCCGAGAGCACATAACACCGGTGCTCCGTTCTCTGCACTGGCTGCCTGTTGCCTACTGGGCCCAATTCAAGGTGTTGGTGTTAACCTGTAAAGCCTTACATGGCCTGTGCCCCACCTACCTGCAGGACCGTCTCACTCCCCAGGTTCTGGAATTACCATTGAGTTCGGCTGGGGGCGCCCTTTTGGGGGTCCCCTGTGTTCGGCGGGGGACCACATTGGAGAGGGCATTCTCGGTCGCCGCCCCTCGGTTGTGGAACTCTCTCCTGGCAGAGGTTTGTTTGGCCCGGGACCTTCCTTCCTTCAGGCGTCAGTTTAAATATGGCTGTTCTGACAGGCGTTTGGTGAGAGAGATGGGTAGGGGGAGGGATGGGATAGGGTTGGGGGGGAATTGATGGTTTTATTGTTATTTGTTTTAAGTTATGTGTATAGTTTATGCTTTTATATTGTATGCTGCCCTGAGCTGCCATTGGCAGGAGTGGGTGGGATAAGAAATGTTTATAATAATAATAAACAAACAATCCCAGTTTGATCTCTCTCTGTGTGTGCATCTGAGAGAACGCGCACAAGCATATTTTCATCCATTTATTGCATCTTGTCCCGGGCCTGCTGTGAGGAGTTTGTCATCTACTTCGCAGACAAGATTGCTCGGATTCAGGCCGATTTCGACGCTGGGTTGACAGCAGTAGGGGAAGAGCGCGGGGAGGCGGAGGGTCCGTCTGGTTCATCTTTATGGGGTGAGTTTCAGGAAGTGACGCCAGCCGATGTGGTGGATGTCCTGGGGTCTGTGAGGGCCACGTGTTGT
>QEPC01011131.1:3075033-3110007 GCA_003113815.1 Sphenodon punctatus
CGGGATCCCCCGGCACGTCTATTAGGGCGTGACAGGTCATCCCGGTGGGAGATCATTTCATTGATTTCGTGACGGGGCCAATTGGCCCTGTCACGTCTGAAAATACCCTTTGCCTTGCTCTCTAGCAGGGTTTCCACTTCTAGGGGGAAATTCCCTAAACAAGGGACAATAAATATCTTTGGGAGGTGGGGAGGATTATGCAATAGGGAAAAGAAAAGGGGGAAATTCCATCAATTACTTGTTCCTGAACATTGTAACATTTTAATTCATTCTAGCGATTATTCTTTTGTTTAGCAGCCTTGTAATCCATTTCATCAGCTGGAGCTTTAGTGCAGCACCATCCATATTCTTCATTATGATATGTATCTTTTCTGCAGCACTTCCAATGAGGAAAATCTGTGTAATATCCATGTTTTGGAGCAACCTTGGAATTGATTTTAGCCCTGAAAAATGGACTTTTAATAAGTTTCTCTCATGCTGGATATTTTGTTGCACTCACATTCTCTATTTTAGAGGGAACCTCTCTCTTTAGGGACATTTCCCTCCATTTCTATTTCAGCTGCCTTTCCCCTCTCTCCTGTAAAATTTGTTTTCTGCTACTATGTAGAGAGATATTCAAATGTAATCTTTGCAACAGTTAATTTTTGCAAAAACAGAGTTGCTTATTAAATTATAAATTTCCATGTTTTCCTAGTAAATATGATGCTTGAAAATTGGTTAAAACGTCACCTGTTGACAGTTGTGTTTATCTAGGGAAATTCTGGCGGGAGCAGTTGCTACAACAAGGGGGAAGGGAATTTCTTTCTCCTGTTTAGGACGAAGTGAAAACCCTGCTCTCTAGTGACGCCCAGTGGCCTAATGAGTGAGCAGCATGGATGGCAAGTTGGAAAAATGAAGTATATATATAGTATGGAATAAAAATCCGTGGCTCTCTGGGGTAGGCCTGGAGAAGCAACTGGCAGACCATCCCTCATGGGATGCTCTGAGGTACTAATCCAGTGAATGCAGCTGAGCAGACATGTCCATATGGAGACAGTGTATTGCTGAGGTAGCCTATGCTCAGCCCAAAGGGTTGCTTGCCCCCTCCTTAAGGCTGAATCACAAGAGGTTGACAAGTTAGGGATAACACAGCTGGTGTTTTAGTGCAGGCAGTAGTGGCTCATGCTTCTAGGTGCAGGGTTCAACTCCCCTTGCTGACAGCTTTCCTCTCCCTGTCCCCTCCCTGAGGGTGTGAGGCTACAGTGGCAATAAGAGATGGACTTAAGCCAAAGCCTCAGCTCAAACCACACCTGAATTTGGGGGGAAGGTGATCTCTTAATATAGGTCTGAATTTTGTGATTTGAGTCAAGAAGAGAATAAAATAGTAAATACCCACAGTTGAACTGTTTCGGAAATTTGGGTTTGTTTGCAGGAGCTCTGAAAACACCTAAGGAGGAGGTCCCTTTTTACATCCTCACATCTAATGATCTTCATTAATGAATGTTGTTAACAGAAGTTCTCATTTCAAGTGAAAAAAAATCACATCAAACTGTCAAACAAACTAGCTTCCTCCTGCCCTCCATCCCTGTTTAATCATTACATATTTCCAAACTTAAAGAGTGCTGCAGCAAATCAATAACATGCCTGAGAACATGCGGCTTGGACTATGGGGAAAGCTGCATATTCGGGGCGCTAGCCTTACTGAAGTTTTATCACATCTGCATAATGCTGTAATAAAACTCAGGCTGGAACAAGAAAGGTTGCTTTTGCAGCAGTGCTGGGTTTTCAGACTTTAATAAGCCCCAGCTCCTCTTTAATTTTTTCTCTTTAAAATGCTAAAAGGCACCAGCCCAAAATGAGTTTTAGAAAATTCCTATAAAACAGCCTTTAGGTTTTTAAATAGCTCCGAGGTTCCTTCTGCTGAAATTAGAAGGCAGCCTCCTGAGCTGTTTTGGCAAGGGGTGCAAAGGCAATGGGATCATTTTATTGTATGCTTATTCATGTATTGTCCATCACTGTGATATCTGGCTTAAGTCTGAGGAGTGGGGCTGGTTGAAATCAAAGATGTCTGTAAAAACTTAACAGTTGTCATACTACTTCAAACCCATGGTCCATCTAGCCCTGTATCCTGTCTCTGAGAGTGGTCAGCACTGTACTGCAGAGGAAGTGCGCAGAAACAAGGCATTTTTAGACGTGACACAGTCCCAGGAGATTGCAGGTAAACATGCAAATTACCTGCATGTTTAAATACTTCTCCCAGAAGCTATGCATGCAAACTCCAGGATAAGTAAAACCTGAATAGGGGAGCTTTTATTCATCCACATGTTTATGTCCTGAAGGTTTCCCAGGAGGCCCAGAGCAGTGCGCACTCTCCCCGGCTCCCCGACAAACAGCTGATGAGGAGAGGAGGCCCGGAGCAGCCTGCCCCCATCACTTGTTTGTCAGGGAGCTGGGGAAAGACATGCTGCTTTGGAACCCCCTCCCCTCTATCACTTGCACAAGTGGTCTGTGCATTTAAAAGCACGCTCGCTATCTCATGTATCCGGGGGGGACTGTGGTTGTGGGAATTGTTTTAACCAGCAAATTCCTGCCCTCATCTAAAAATGTCCATAGTGTATAACTGGAGTGGTCCACTCCCTGTCATTAATTTCCAGCCTCTGGCAGCCAAACGTTGCATCCTCCAACCAATTTGGCTAACAGTCACTGATGGACCAATCCTCCATGTATTTATATCAAATCCTTTTTATACTATTGGTCCTCACAGGATCCTCTAGCAGTGGGTTCCACAAGTTGTGTGTGTGAAAAAGTCTGCGAGAATTTATTTATTTATTTACTTATTCAATTTTTAACCCATCCTTCCCTAGAATTGTGGGGCCCTGCGCAAAGACTCTGGATGGCTGCTTCCTGCACTGGGCCCCTTGTGGGTAGGTGGATGCACTTGGGAGACCCTGGTGTAGATCTCCATGGAGCTGCATTGGCTACACATGTCATGGGCCCCCTGGTTGGAATTCCCCCCCCCCCATTAAACATTTTAGAATGATAGAATTGTAGGATGAGGAGGTACCTGAAAGATCATCTAATCCAAACCCCTGCTCCAAAGCAAGATGACCTCTGACTATAGAGCGGGAGTGGCCAGATTTATGGTGTACACACGTCAGCCTCAGGAGATCTACCAGGGCCCTTCCTGCTGGCTCCCAGCTCCAGGGAACCTCAGTAACTGGTCTCAACATCAGCAAACAGTGGTGGTGGCAGGAGCAGCGGTGCTTGTCTGTGATCCGCTGCTTGTCCTGCCATTACGGCTTGCTGATCCCCAGGACCTAGGGGACAGGCAGGGAGAGAATCGCAGCCTTCGCTGCTGCTCCGGAGAATCTCTCCTAGCTCATCTCCTCCACAGAGACACTCCCTGGGGCGCCGGTCCAATTCTGTTCCTCTGAGAGGCTGCTACCCCTCCCCACACCACGATCTGCTGGAGACTAGCTTGTGATCTACCAGTAGGATTCCAGTCTACCTCTTGGCCAACTCAACCTACAGCATTGCAGACAAAAACATCCAAGGAAGAAGACGCCACAACTTCCCTTAGCAACTCCATTGCCCAATTGCTCTTTCAGGTAAGATGTTTCCTAATATTTAACCAAAATCCACCTTGTAGCAATTGAAGCCCATCCCCTCTTGTTCTATCTTCTGTGGATTATACATAGCCAGCGTGTTGAGGATCGCCAGTATGAGCAATTCTGAACATGTAGGGGGCAGTGTACACACACATTAACATAATAGCTTATGGGTAGCCAGCGAGCTGGGGGGCAGGGGGAGTAGCAGGGGTGGCTTACCAGTCCCAGGGAATAGGGAGCAGTGGTGTGCCCCAGGGGCTGCTGCTGCTTCCTGTCAATGCTGCTTGCTTCACCCCAGGACCTGCCTCCCCAGCAGCAGCAGCAGCAGCAGCAGCAGTGGGTCCCAGAGAGCAGCAAGCAACAGCAGTAGGAGCAGCACTAGCTCTGAAAACACCTAAGGAGGAGGTCCCTTTTTACATCCTCACATCTAATGATCTTCATTAATGAATGTTGTTAACAGAAGTTCTCATTTCAAGTGAAAAAAAATCACATCAAACTGTCAAACAAACTAGCTTCCTCCTGCCCTCCATCCCTGTTTAATCATTACATATTTCCAAACTTAAAGAGTGCTGCAGCAAATCAATAACATGCCTGAGAACATGCGGCTTGGACTATGGGGAAAGCTGCATATTCGGGGCGCTAGCCTTACTGAAGTTTTATCACATCTGCATAATGCTGTAATAAAACTCAGGCTGGAACAAGAAAGGTTGCTTTTGNCCTGCCTCCCCAGCAGCAGCAGCAGCAGCAGCAGCAGAAACAGCAGTGGGTCCCAGAGAGCAGCAAGCAACAGCAGTAGGAGCAGCACTAGCTCCTTGGGACACATTGCTGCTGGGGGGGCAGGTCCTGGAGAGCAGCAAGTGGTGGTAGCGGCAGGAGTAGCAGTGGTTTTCTGTGACCTACTGCCTCTTCTGCCATTACTGTTTACTACTCCCTAGGGCTGCTAAGGGGACAGGGACAGGCGGGGAGAGCGTGGCAGCAGTAGCGGCTCTCTGCTGTCACTGTGCTCTTCCTGTTTACACAGCTCAACAGCTACATGCTAGTGCTTGCCCTGCATGGCTGGCCCAGATGGCCATTCGGGCCCATCAGGCAGGGCAAGTGAGCTGCAGAATTAGGGTCTAAAATGCATAGGTGGGGGTTAACTACTGAACTTGCATTAGCACGCAGTGACAGTGGAGGCCAGCTGCTCTCCATCTTTTTTGTGGCTTCTTTTTAAACGTTTGCAAATTGCTATCATGCTTATATCATATCTCCTTATCATGGGCTATCAAATCTTCCTTTCTCCAGGCTAAACATACCAATTCCTTCAGACTTTCCTCACATGGCGTGCATTCGGGCTCCTTTTATCATTTTCGTTGCTCTCTGAATGCTCCCCAATTGGTTGACATCCTTCTTGAAATTCCATTTTCAAAATATAACTCATGCTTTCATTTAATTTTTTGAGGTTCCCCGAACTCTGATTTTTCAGTGTTCCATATATTTTTGTTTCCAATAGCTAATCTCCCCCCACCCCCAGTTGTTAATACATAATGGCTTCCAACCCTGCTCCCCCCCTCAAAAAACCCCTCCATACAATTGTTGTTTCTCATAACTTTTAGTTGACAAAAACTGAAGAGCAGAAGAAGGGGGGAAATCCTCCTAATAAAATTTAGATGAAAATGATTGAAGCAGCGCCACTGAGGAGTCTCTCTGCAGCAGCCAGTAAGATAAACCTCAGAGCCAGCTGTTTTACTGCCTCATGCTGTGACTAGTACTGGGTGGGGTGGGGGGAGGCACTCTTCTTCAGCACTAGATTCAGGGAAATTGGGGCCTTGTGCAAAATGGTGGTGTGGGCCCTCTCTTAAGGTAGGAATGTTTACTCAGGAGCAGCCCCCGTGGGTTGAAGGACCCCCCTCCCAAATCACCACTCCCCATCTACAAGCTGGATCCCTGCCTTTAAGCCCTTGTGGTGGGCCCCTATTTTATACCAATGGGTCTCGCACTCATGTTATTTCAAATTTATTCATGGACCCCATGTACTGGGGTTCCTGTGGGCCTCTCGATTCATGGGGCCCTGTGCAATCACAAAGCGTGCACATGCTAGGGTGGCCAGATATGCACATTTTAGAGAACACATGAGGTGCCCATGTGGCGGCAGTGGCGAGGAGCGCATTTCACCAGTTACATCTGGTATGGCGGCTTTGAATCGGCTGTATGTCTCAGACTCCGACCTGACCACTCTCATCCATGCTTTCATCACCTCAAGATTAGACTACTGTCTGTAATGCTCTCTCTGTGGGGCTACCCCTGATGATGGTCCAGAGACTGCAGCTTGCTCAGAATGCAGTGACCGGTTTGCTCATGGGGACGGGTCGTAGGGAGCACATTATGCCGGTGCTCTGATCTCTGCCTAATGCCTATAGTCTTCCAGGCCCAATTCAAGGTGTTGATTCTTACCTTTAAAGCCCCACATGGTCTGGGCCCCACCTACCTGCAGGACCGCCTCATCCCTAGATCAGGCCCTGCAGTCAGCCAGGAGCACCCGCCTTGAAGTCCCCTAAGTGTCTCGGGTGATGATGCTGGGAAAGGCGTTCTCAGTGGCCACCCCGAGGCTGTAGAACTCCCTTCTGATTGTGGTCTGTTTAGCCCCGGACCTCCCCTCCTTTCGGGGCCAATGTAAGACCTGGCTGTTCCATGAAGCCTTTGGTGAGGAAGGTGGGTAATGGCTGGGATGGTTGGGTGAGGTTTTAATGGCTCCAGTCATGTTGTTTTTAAAGTTTTAATTGAATTTTTATTATGTTGTTTTATGTGTTAACAATCTTTTGTATAAATAAATAAATAATACAGGCTGCAGGGCCGCATTGGCTCCAATACAACCCTGCAACCTGTATTTTCATAAGTGCCCTCTAAAATTTGCATATCTGGCCATCCTAGCAGATACCTGCATCAGGCCCTGTTCCTGCTTCCCACTGATTGCAGGGGAGCAGGGGTTCATGGCCCCTGGCCCAGCCCTTAAGGGGCAGCACTGAGAGATCAGTGCAACTCTGGACCCCTTAGTGTCACCCTTAAAACGCTGGTGTTCTGGACAAGGTGGTGTCCATCAATGTGTGGGCTGACGCTGCAGTATAAAAAAAGTCAAATTAAACTAAAAGGACCCAGCCAGGTAGTTCACACCTGAAATATTGGCTCCCAAAGAAGGCAGGAGATGTCTTCTAAACAGAACAGGCAAGTTTTCAGGGGTTTCTTTCTTGTTCATTTCCACATTCCTGGGGGCAGTGTGAGAAGCCCAAGCAGGTGACTGTCATTCTGAGACTCTGTAAGTGAAACCGACTATCAGTCTTAAGGAGAAACTGGCCACCCTAGCTTCACTGTCCAAGCTCAGTGAGGCATGGAAGATAAACAAACAGCATAAGGGGAGGCAAGTTAATTAGGTTTTGAAAGAAAACTTTGAGCTAGATTCCACCTATCACTGGAAAAGATTAGTACAAGGTCTATGCACCCTGGGAAATACAACATGGCTTAATGCTATCAAACAAGCAGTGCTACCTAATTCCATAATGAGTATTTTGAGTACTTTGTTAATCAAAGTGTAAGAAATTCCATATTTGAAAACTTTCATGCGCATCCAAGATGCTATTCTGATCCATCCAGCAAAGCTTCTAAGCACATGCTTAATTCCATTGAAGCTAATGAAGCAAAGTGTTATACAAATCATGAGTTTGCCCCCCTCCCTGTGCCCTCCATTCATGACATTGGTAATCATAATATTTGAAAAACACCATCTTTGTGTGTTGTTTTTAAAAAAAAAAAATTCCTTCCAGTTTGAGAGGCATGAAGGTGTCTGACTTTTACACCTTTCTCCACAACCAGGAGGGCTAGAAGCTTGGGCCATGATCCACGAACCACTTACTCCTCTGGAGTTCTACTGGAGACCATAGGGTTTCAATGGCACTTGTCTGGAGTAAGTGGTTTATAGATCGCACCCGTAAACTGCTTCCATCATAGAGACAGTCTTACTTTAAAACAAATAAAAGCTTGAGACTGCAGTTAATCATAGGTTTTCAGAAGTAATGGGACTATTCACATGTTTAAGTTAAGTGCATGTTTCAATGTGTCCTGGATCAGGGCCCTGAGATTTGGCCTCTTTTGACTTTAATTTCAGTGCTTCTCTTTGTAGAGATGGATCAGGGTAAGAAACCAGTCGAGATGTGAGCTCCACCAGTGTTTTATCAAGGGGTCACTAAGCTTGCCCACACCCTCCAGTTTTTAATCCATCGTCTCTGGTGAAGTCCTGATATCTTCAAGTCTGGGAGAAATCGAGGCTTCAGCAGGTGCAGGGGAGGGATGGGCCATGTCAGAAAGAGGCATGGCTAAGTGGCTCTCCAGCCCCCTTTCTGATGTGGCCCCGCCCCTTTCAGAGCATTGCGACATCATGACGCTCAGAAGGGTGTGGGGCCACATCCGAAAGGGATGGGAGATTTCTTGTGCTCGGTTCCCTTTTCCACGAGGCTCCCATCCCCTTCAGGTCAAAGTCTGAGGGAAAGTAGCAGCCCTAGGGGTTCACTCACCAATATTAAGCAACAGCTCTGAGGATTCAGCAATACTGTCCCAGCACTCAGTAGTGCTTAGAGTGGTTGGAGCATTCTGGATGGATCATTCTGACTGCTCACACCTTGGGATGGTCCCAGTTCTGGCCAAGAACCCAAGTATGTCCTTAAATCAATGCTTCCCATCCTTTTTAGCTGAGGGACCTTATTTTAAAGCTTAAATAAAATCCAGCAAGAAAGGGTTAAAACAGATGGGGCTAGAGCTGGCTGGAGCATGGGGTCACTCTGTGGAGCCCCCATGCAGCCGCCACTCCCTGGGTTGAGTGTGGCACTCCAACAAACGGGCTGGTGGTCCACCACCAATGAGATGTGGTCACTCCCCAGACTGGTCTAGGCTCTGCGTCCAGGACTCTATGGTCCTGGAGGACCTGAGCAAGCGTAAATGCTACATGCACCCCAATAGATAGGGTCAACCACAGGGGTGCACCGTGTCCCACCCAAACAGACAGAAAGTGGCCACAGGGAAGCGTGGTACCCCGGGCTGGCCTGCATGGTGTCATCAGCCTTCTCCAGGACAACGCTATGAGTAGCAGCCCTGGGGTGGGGAAAATCTGGGGGGCAGTGGGCACCTAATAGATGGGTTTATGGCCTTGGAGCTGCTGCTAGCTATTCCAGGTTACTGTCTTGTCTGTTAACACCGAAAGACAATACAGAATATATGCAGATCGTACCCCCATCCACAACTGCTATGACCCCATTTGGGGTCACAAGTTCCAAACAACAGCCTGGAAACCTATGGCTTAATTCAGGGGTGTAGAACCTTTTCCACCCAGGGGTCACTTTGAAAATTAGTGAAGCTCTGAAGGCCACATAGAAGTTGAGGATAGAGCTGTTTAAGGGATGATCTCAGGAAAAAGAGGGTCCAGATCATGGATTTCATCCATGGATCTGTTCCCCTATCCTTGTCCTCATCTCTGCTCCCTTGCCCTGAGCTTGGTTTTTCCTGTGCTTGGGGGTAGGAACTAGATCCAGGGTCAGATTCAGGAACTGGAAAGCGGGTAAATAAAAACTAGCTGAGAGTCACATTTGGCCTTCAGGCCAGCGTTTCCCACCCCTATCTTAAATCCAAGCTCTTTGCAGAATCAGGGCCTCAGTATTTTGGATTGTAACATTTTTGTGGAACTATTAAGGTTCATGAACTTTGCTTGCTCCAACATTTGTGGTGTTCTTTCCTGATCATGTCTTTTACCTAACAGGATACCAGCATTGTGTTATTTTTCTGTTATCATCAAGTGCCTCATTCAAACAGAAGGGAAAACAAACTGCACATAGAATCTGAGCAGGTTCATGAAATTTAGAGTTCCCTCCCTCCCCCACCTTGTTCACACATGTTCTTCTTTAAAAAGTGACTCAGCAGTAGCCTAGCTGTTTTTACACAATCACAGTTAATCCAAATTAGTTTTTAATCCAGATCCATTAATTTGGGGTTATTATTCAGGAATAACTATTTACACAATCATTTTAAATCAGGAATAAGAATTAATCCTGATTTGCAGTGTTAACAGGTTAATCTGGATTAGGAGTCACAAGGAAGCCTGCGAAATCCCATGGTGCAGCGCAACCAGATTTCAGCATCTTCTTCCGCTCTGATTTCTAGGAGTACAGTGACAGCAACAGATACAAAGTCACCTTGAAAAATGGAGGGGTCTTCACCATGGTGGTGAAGTGGATTTTAGTGGGAGTGGTGGATTTTAAATTCGGCATGCCAAGCAGAGATGCTGGAAAAACTGGGATACCATAGATATATGGATGGCTAGAGGGGAGACATGTCTATCTGCAGCACTCTATCGTACCTGGGACTCAGTCCGGATTAATTGTTCATGCGATCACTAATTCAGACTGAGCTTAATCCACTTTAAAATTAATCCTTGAAAATTAGGTTTCCAGAACCCAGTTTAAATTTTAAATCCAGGGTCATTAATTTAGACTGAAGTGTTCACACAATCAACTAAATCCACATTAACAGCCACATAATTCAGATTAATGCTCATGTAAAAACAGCCAGTGTGACATACAGTGCCTTCTGGTGCTATGTTCAAAAGGAGTCTGTTCAGACGGCCCTTTTTACACGGGCCGCTCCCATTCATGAACACGCAGAAATCCCACCTAACATGCATCCCCACTCACCCCCACGCATGGAGCAATTGGGGAAAACGGAGGTTGCTCCGTGTGTGTGTGTGTGTGAGTAGATAATGATGATGATGATGAAAGAATTTATTTATGTGGCCAAAGGCCATAGCAATCTTACAAACACAATATAAAACAATATAAAAATATGTATACAAATAATTATAAAATATAAAAAAACAAGACCATAGGTTAAAAATATCTATACAGTAACCTTGGTCCTTTTACACAGGGCAAGGGGGGCTGGGGGGAAGAACCCTCTTGCCGTAGACAAATTTATTTTTAAAAGAAAATACCCCTGCTTCAAAATTAAAAGACGTTATATTGATCTAGAGCCGTATCTCGGGCCAAGCTAAAAATTCAAGGCTCCTCCCCCCTGGGTGAGTAGATATGAATGTACGGCCGTGTGCATATCCTGCCCACCTGCCACACATGCACCAGCATGCCCATGCACCCCCATTCGGTGACGCCATGTAAAAACACCCAATATTTCAGCCTGGGAAATCCCATTGTCCAGGCAAGAGGTTAAAGCTTGCCAGCTCCAAGGGTCAACAATGGGCATTTTTACACACACCTTAAAGTGCTGGTCTTTCAATCTTCTGGGTTTACAAGTCCACAAGTAAGTTCTGGATGCATTCTTCACACACACATACACTACCCTGAGGCAGTTCCTGGATTCATTCTTCACACACACACACACACAGCCCTGAGGCAGCCTAAAGTAGCCGCAGCTGTAGACGTGACAGGCTGCCATGGAAACCAAGTGACCACAGCTGCCTGGAGCAAAGCAGTTTACCAGGAGAACTTTTTTACACACAAAGGTTCTGGGAGACGTTCTGTGCAGAAGTTCAAAGAGCCAGATGTTTAAGTGAGTGATTTAGGCACACAAAACGTTCAGGATGTAACAGCAAACATGCAGGAGAAATGCGTGTGTAAAAACACTCAACAAGGATTCTCAGGATCTGTGAGATTCTTATCTAAGGAGTTATGTGAAGCGGTGGGGTTCTGAAAGAAGGGAGATACCTTAAAAAACAGGCCCCTAAAAGGAGCTATTGTTAAATTATAAGCAGTCCCTTCAAACTTGAGCACTCTAGCTGCTAAGACTATGATCCACCAGCAGGTAACATACACACACAATTCCCCCTCTCCCTCTGCCTTCTCCACCCCACATCTCTGTTGCTGCAGAAACTCCTATCCTAACTCATCTAATATCAGTGTGGTTGTGCTGGGGAGATTCCTGAATAGCACTGGCATGTCCAGTTCTGAAAGATGAATTTTGATTGGTGGCTGCAGCATCCAACAGAATCTGTGTTTCAGGAGAGGTGGGGTGCTACTGCACCAGCATTTCTTGGGAAATTCTCTCTAGCTCAGTCAGAGCAGAGTTTGGGGTTTAGTAACTGTGCTGTTTCTTATACCCCTCCCCCCATATATATGCTATGCCCTCCCTCCCAGTTTGAGAAACACAAGCCAGCTTTCGGTGTCATTGCAGGGTTCTGCACAATTCTATCACAGGTCTTGTGATATTCAAGGCCTTATTTAAAGCCCCAGTTGCTGGAGTCATGTTAAATGGGTGAAAATCTCAGCTTTCTTTTTGAAATAATAATAATAATAATAATTAATAATAAATTGATTAATAACCAAAGCAAGTTTCTACTTTTGTGGAGAAAAGCTCGAGGCCTTAACCTCAAAGACTTAAAAAACCAGGGGGTCTCTGAGAGCACAATTCTCCATCCACTAAAGCCAATGGGAGCTGAGTCATTGAATCTTTATTTCATCTCTCAGGTTTTTAAGTCAGTCTTGTGATTTTTGATGTCCTTGCTCAAGATTTCTGAATGGCTGGGTTTGACAATGCTGTTCTCTATATTGTGGTCCTAACTTTGAGTTTGGGCTTAAAATATTGGTTTGTTGTCCTTTTTTCTTCCCCAACTGTCTCTCAAATAATTCTATTCTCAAGGATTCCTGCAAAGCAACTAGGGGAAGGCAGCAGCTAAACAGGCATCAGAGCAATTGTAAAAGTGCTCGCTGCCAGCTGCTAGACTTCTTGTCACCAATCTGATTGGTAGACTAAACAGCTGGGACCCAGTCTGATCTCTCGCTTTCTTTCTCCCGAGTGAGGCAAGCATTTTAGAAGCAGACGACTAGGCCTATCTAGGAGAAATCAGCATGACGGCACTCATGCTGACGAGAGTTTTGGGGGTGCGATGGTTAGCATCAAAACTGGCAGCAAGTCATAACGGAGAGAGCCGAGGGTATTCATCAGGCTGCTTGATTGGGGATGGAGCGGCCATGGGGGACGCTTCAGCCCCTGTCTGAGACCCAAGAAAACAGACCCTTTGCCGCGCCGTGCAGTCAAGAATCCTCTGTTTCAATGAATGCTCCCCTGCTTCTCTACAATGTGATGGATGGCATTGCCTTGCGCAGCTGCCATGGAATGCTCTGGGGTTACTATGGACACAGGTCCAGGCGTTTCTTGAATTCATCCATTTATGTTGGCCACATCCCCAGTTTCTAGCTGAGATACATTGTAGCCTACCAGCTAAGTTGTTGGACTTGTACCTGGAGAACAGGGGTCAAATTGCATCTTAGCCATGAACTCATTGGAAGGCCTTGGGCAAGTCACTCTCTCAGCTTTGGCTGTTTTAAAATTGTCATGGCTGGGTGGTGGGTTCGTGAGTGTTGTGTGGAGTATCAACACACATCTGGTGAGTGGTGGGAGGGTTAAATGGATCAGGATGAGTGTGTGCCCCTACCTATGCACCACCCACTCCTACCCCCATATGGAGCATTCTGGATTTGCCCCTGATGCTCTGTTCATGGGTATATGAGTGGGCGGTGCATAGGTCTTAGGAGTATGCGCCCTGTCTCTTATACACATCTCTCTCTGTGGGGCTACCCCTGATGATGGTCCAGAGACTGCAGCTTGCTCAGAATGCAGTGACCGGTTTGCTCATGGGGACGGGTCGTAGGGAGCACATTATGCCGGTGCTCTGATCTCTGCCTAATTCCAGGCCCAATTCAAGGTGTTGATTCTTACCTTTAAAGCCCTACATGGTCTGGGCCCCACCTACCTGCAGGACCGCCTCATCCCTAGATCAGGCCCTGCAGTCAGCCAGGAGCACCCGCCTTGAAGTCCCCTGAGTGTCTCAGGTGGTGACGATGGGCAGGGTGTTCTTGGTGCCCCCAAGGCTGTGGAACTCCCTTCTGGTGGAGACCTGGATGACCCAGGATCTTGCCTCATTTTGATGATAGTGCAAGACCTGGCTGTTCCACCAGCCTTTGGTGAGGAAGGTGGGTAATGGCTGGGACGGTTGGGTGAGGTTTTAATGGCTCCAGTCATGTTGTTTTTAAAGTTTTAATTGAATTTTTATTATGTTGTTTTATGTGTTAACAATCTTTTGTATAAATAAATAAATAATACAGGCTGCAGGGCCGCATTGGCTCCAATACAACCCTGCAACCTGTATTTTCATAAGTGCCCTCTAAAATTTGCATATCTGGCCATCCTAGCAGATACCTGCATCAGGCCCTGTTCCTGCTTCCCACTGATTGCAGGGGAGCAGGGGTTCATGGCCCCTGGCCCAGCCCTTAAGGGGCAGCACTGAGAGATCAGTGCAACTCTGGACCCCTTAGTGTCACCCTTAAAACGCTGGTGTTCTGGACAAGGTGGTGTCCATCAATGTGTGGGCTGACGCTGCAGTATAAAAAAAGTCAAATTAAACTAAAAGGACCCAGCCAGGTAGTTCACACCTGAAATATTGGCTCCCAAAGAAGGCAGGAGATGTCTTCTAAACAGAACAGGCAAGTTTTCAGGGGTTTCTTTCTTGTTCATTTCCACATTCCTGGGGGCAGTGTGAGAAGCCCAAGCAGGGGACTGTCATTCTGAGACTCTGTAAGTGAAACCGACTATCAGTCTTAAGGAGAAACTGGCCACCCTAGCTTCACTGTCCAAGCTCAGTGAGGCATGGAAGATAAACAAACAGCATAAGGGGAGGCAAGTTAATTAGGTTTTGAAAGAAAACTTTGAGCTAGATTCCACCTATCACTGGAAAAGATTAGTACAAGGTCTATGCACCCTGGGAAATACAACATGGCTTAATGCTATCAAGCAAGCAGTGCTACCTAATTCCATAATGAGTATTTTGAGTACTTTGTTAATCAAAGTGTAAGAAATTCCATATTTGAAAACTTTCATGCGCATCCAAGATGCTATTCTGATCCATCCAGCAAAGCTTCTAAGCACATGCTTAATTCCATTGAAGCTAATGAAGCAAAGTGTTATACAAATCATGAGTTTGCCCCCCTCCCTGTGCCCTCCATTCATGACATTGGTAATCATAATATTTGAAAAACACCATCTTTGTGTGTTGTTTTTAAAAAAAAAAAATTCCTTCCAGTTTGAGAGGCATGAAGGTGTCTGACTTTTACACCTTTCTCCACAACCAGGAGGGCTAGAAGCTTGGGCCATGATCCACGAACCACTTACTCCTCTGGAGTTCTACTGGAGAGACCATAGGGTTTCAATGGCACTTGTCTGGAGTAAGTGGTTTATAGATCGCACCCGTAAACTGCTTCCATCATAGAGACAGTCTTACTTTAAAACAAATAAAAGCTTGAGACTGCAGTTAATCATAGGTTTTCAGAAGTAATGGGACTATTCACATGTTTAAGTTAAGTGCATGTTTCAATGTGTCCTGGATCAGGGCCCTGAGATTTGGCCTCTTTTGACTTTAATTTCAGTGCTTCTCTTTGTAGAGATGGATCAGGGTAAGAAACCAGTCGAGATGTGAGCTCCACCAGTGTTTTATCAAGGGGTCACTAAGCTTGCCCACACCCTCCAGTTTTTAATCCATCGTCTCTGGTGAAGTCCTGATATCTTCAAGTCTGGGAGAAATCGAGGCTTCAGCAGGTGCAGGGGAGGGATGGGCCATGTCAGAAAGAGGCATGGCTAAGTGGCTCTCCAGCCCCCTTTCTGATGTGGCCCCGCCCCTTTCAGAGCATTGCGACATCATGACGCTCTGAAGGGTGTGGGGCCACATCCGAAAGGGATGGGAGATTTCTTGTGCTTGGTTCCCTTTTCCACGAGGCTCCCATCCCCTTCAGGTCAAAGTCTGAGGGAAAGTAGCAGCCCTAGGGGTTCACTCACCAATATTAAGCAACAGCTCTGAGGATTCAGCAATACTGTCCCAGCACTCAGTAGTGCTTAGAGTGGTTGGAGCATTCTGGATGGATCACTCTGACTGCTCACACCTTGGGATGGTCCCAGTTCTGGCCAAGAACCCAAGTATGTCCTTAAATCAATGCTTCCCATCCTTTTTAGCTGAGGGACCTTATTTTAAAGCTTAAATAAAATCCAGCAAGAAAGGGTTAAAACAGATGGGGCTAGAGCTGGCTGGAGCATGGGGTCACTCTGTGGAGCCCCCATGCAGCCGCCACTCCCTGGGTTGAGTGTGGCACTCCAACAAACGGGCTGGTGGTCCACCACCAATGAGATGTGGTCACTCCCCAGACTGGTCTAGGCTCTGCGTCCAGGACTCTATGGTCCTGGAGGACCTGAGCAAGCGTAAATGCTACATGCACCCCAATAGATAGGGTCAACCACAGGGGTGCACCGTGGCCCACCCAAACAGACAGAAAGTGGCCACAGGGAAGCGTGGTACCCCGGGCTGGCCTGCATGGTGTCATCAGCCTTCTCCAGGACAACGCTATGAGTAGCAGCCCTGGGGTGGGGAAAATCTGGGGGGCAGTGGGCACCTAATAGATGGGTTTATGGCCTTGGAGCTGCTGCTAGCTATTCCAGGTTACTGTCTTGTCTGTTAACACCGAAAGACAATACAGAATATATGCAGATCGTCCCCCCATCCACAACTGCTATGACCCCATTTGGGGTCTCAAGTTCCAACCAACAGCCTGGNCCTGCCACAAGAGGGAGGCCACCAATCCCACCACCACCCCAAAAATCACCCCAAAAACCCCCTCCCTGCCCCCCCACACTCACAATTCCCCGCACAATAAATATAACACCCCACCCTTCAGTCCATCCCCATGGCTCTTTGACACGTGGCACACGGGGCGTGGCACCTGCTGGAGCTGGGGCTGCTCTTCTAAGGGCGGCCCCGGATATAAGATATTCCTAGCCCCCCCCTCAAAGTATCCCAGGGAGTGGGATTACCAACAGCGGCGGTGGTAATGGCAGCAGGGGAACAGAGCCCTCTCAAGTGCCTTCACCCCCTGCTCCCAGTCAGGCAGGGGGAAGGTGAGGGCGCGCTCTGGGCAGTTGTGGCTGTGCTTAGATCACTTTGCAAAGTATAGACGATAGCCACCTCCACTGCCAATGGCTCTTCGCCCTTCGGCAAAAGCTCCCCTTTCTGTTGTTACCTGGGGGTGGAGCAAACAAAGCCACAGGTGTGCGAGGGGTCCAGGCAGCAATCAGCACGCAGCACGCAGCCCACTGTCGCCACCCCCCTTCCAGGCCAGCATGAGTGCAGCCCGTTTAAAAAAAGCCTTTGATTCCGTGCCTGTAAAAATGGAGATAGTAAGGACCTACATCACAGGGCTGTTGGTTGTGAGGGTGAACTAGATATAGATTAAAGACTATTTATTTATGTAAATTCATATCCCTCTCATCTATAAAGGCTCAGGGCAGGTAGGAACATAATAAAAAATATATAAGAATAAAAATCTATAAAAACAAAGTCCCTTATCCAAAGCCTCTATCCCAACTTTCCAAACACTTGGCCAAAAAGAAAGGTCTTTTATTACCTCCTGACAATAATTAGGCTCGGACTTTAAAATACCAAAAAATGCTATACAAATAATAATTTACAGTCTTCAGCTCTGCTGTCAGGAGGTAGAAGCCTGAGGGATTTCAGTGGGACCTCCACTTGCTTATGCTTATACCATTCCTGAACTTGGTCTGGAACGCCTATCCTTGTCCTATGCATAGAGCTGCTAGTTCCTGCTTTTGAGGAGAGGCCCCACCACAGTCTCCAAGTACAGCTTCTCCTTCCATGTGGGACAGGGGTCTGCACTCCGAGATGCCACTGCTTCCTGGAAATACTCAGTACTCTACCTACCATGACTAGAGAGCATGAACTAGTCTCAAGCATCCTGACTAGCAAGCTCCCTGCTGTGCCAAGGGAGCCAGTAAGAAACAGCTGATTGTTGTTGTCTGGAAGTGGATCTCTTATCTGACTTCCAATTTGAGCTAATGAGGAATAGGAACATATCAAGTGAGGATGGTTTGTTTATCATCCAGCCCCTCAAAGGGGAGAACAACAGGGGACATTATCCGTCTGGGCACCTTGTTGTTTGGAGAAGCACATCAGGACTAGTATACCAGACATAGATAGAAAGGCAGCCTGAGCTAGCATGAACAGACTAATACCGTATTCACACCTTACAGCAGCATGGCAGCGACACTCCCACAAGGAGAAAATGTGGCGGGGGGAAGGAGGTGGAGCCCGTCATGACTTCCAGTGACTTTGTGCATGGCCTTTGGCAAATCACTCATCCGATCTGTGCCTCAGTTTCCATGTTTGAACAACTGGGATAATCAGGGGAGTATCTCAACACACATCAGTTGAGTGGATCAGGTTTTGTTGGGCCATGTGTGTGCACATCAGGTTTTGTGGGGCTATGTGCAAAGTCTTGATGCAGGGCCCAATTTGCATAATTTAAATAAAGGGCCAGGGCTGCTGCCCACAGAAACAGGGCCCAGGCTGGCACAGGGCCATGTGCAACTGCACATGTTGTACATGCCTACGGGCCAGCCCTGGGGATAATGACTTCACCACCACTTCTTCCTTCTCCATTCACCTGTATCTCTGTACCTCTCATTCGTTTCCATAGTCTTTTGAAAAATCAGAGGGGATCCCAGTGAGGGAATTACAGGCTAATACACTGATGGGACTTCACTTCCATCGAGCCCAATGTACCCCAATGGACTGGCTGGGCCTGTCACTAGCAACCTATTTTTTATAGCTGAGGAGCTGAAGCTTAGAGAGAAGTGACGTGCCCTGTGTTGCCCAGTCAGGCCATCCATCAGTTCCAAGACCAGCAGGCTCCCCATAGGCCCACCAGTAGAGTGGTGTTGCTTAGTGTTCCTTTGGGAACCCTCTAATGGAGCTTCCTGTGGTCTATATTTAGAAGCTGGCAGAATCCAGGTGGAGCAGCAGTTAGGTCCTGCCTGTTTCCGTATGGGTTAGCAAACACAGTTGCAAATGCAGACCCAGCTGCATGTAGGTGGTTTACTGCATGCACATTGGTCTGTTGTGTAAAGAGCAAATGCACAACCCCAGCAGCATGCTCAGGCTTCCTGCTTCTTGTCATTTTACTAACAAAGAGTTTCCACTGAGGTAAAATTACCCAACCCAGGCCGCTTTTAGATGTGTGTGGGGCACTTGCAGTGTAAAATTCCATGGGTGGGGTTTAGATGAGACTTCTCGAGCATTATAGCTGCTTGCGTGTTAAAAAAAACCCCACGAACTAAACACTGCACCGTATTTAGTCTGTGGTTTTAAAAGAATGCACGAGCAGCTATAATGCACGAGAAGTCTTGTCTAAACCCCGCCCGTGGGATTTTTACACGCCACGTGCCCCACGCATGTCTAAAAGCGGCCCTACTCAGTTTAAAGCAGGGGTGGGGAATCTCAGGTGGCAGGCCCGGGTGCGATATATGGCCTGCAGGAAGTTTTTATGTGGTCCCTTTCCAGTTCTTGGATCTGCCCTCTGACTCCAGTTCCTACCCACAAGCACTGAGAAATAGGGGGTAGAGCCCCATGACATCAATCCAGACCCTCTTTTTCTTGAGTACACCTCTTATGTATACACCTGCCCCCAACTTGTATGTGGCCCTCAGAGCGTGCACTCATTTTCAAAGTGGATCCATGACTGAAAAGGTTCTGAAAATGGTTTAAAGCTATGGTCTCTGTCATAAAGCTTGGAGGTACTGAGAGAGCTGTGCTTGCCCTTGAGCACCTTAAATGGCACACTGTAGTGGCTTAGACCCAGGAGAAGACAATCTCCACTCTGTGGCTTCTTGTCCATTATGTGATTCCTCTGTCCATCGAATTGGGACTCCTTTATTTAATTTATATATTTATTTATTCACATTTTTATCCCACCCTTCCCATAAGGCTCAGGCTCATTTGGTCATGCTGGATATATTAAGCGGCAGAAGTGCTGCAGATAGCTATGCACCATCTACTGCTCTTATCTCCATTCTCCTCCCAGCCAGAGGAGGAGAGTTTCTCATAGCTCTGTGTGTGGGGGGGGGGAGAGGGGGGGACACTATGCACACTCCTCCGGGAGACAAGTTTGCCCATAAATCACGGTGACTCTCTGTGATTTATACATCGGCTCACAGGTTAGGTAACTGCAGTAAACAGAATAAACAGAACTCAGTGTGGATTTATGGGCTGACAAAAGGACCCTTTAACCAAGGAAGAAAGGCACTTTATAGGCCTACAGCCCCCACTTTGCACGGTTGGCTATTTCCCTCCCCACCCTCACCTCTGTAATGGGTGGCTTAAATATTTATATCAATGCTGAAGGGAGAAGGAAACCATTATCCCCATTAGCTACATAAAGCATTTGACAACTAACTCCTACTCCGTCTAATCATCCTCTCACAAACAATCACAAGTAACCAGGCAGCAGAACAAGCCCTCTCCTGGGATCGCCATGTTAGCCACAATGGACTTCAGCGAGCAGGACATTTGGCCCAGTGCTTTGGCTAGGGGAGCAGCCCTGTGTCAATGCTGAACAGCTGTAGGGGGGGATTTTTCAAAAATGACTTAACCAGCTCACCTCTGGCTGCCCCACCCCAATCGAGGGGATGATTCCCACCCACCCCACCATCCCCAAATTGGACTCACGCCCCCTCCCTAACCCAATTCCTTTCCATAATCCCCATCCCCCAANCCCCACCTCAAGGCTGGTGCAAAACTCATGGTCTAAGGTATGTCCCACAGTGTGTCAGGCTGCTGACCCTCTGAAACAGGCCCATGGTTGCCATGGCGGCCATGAACTCATGTTCTGCACCCCCAAGATTGGCGTCAGTGTGGATGTTGAAGTCCCCCAAGACTATCGTCTTGGGGGTTCGCAACACCACTCCCGACACCAGATCCGCTAGACCATGCATGGAGGCCACCATACAGGTGGGCACACTGTATACAAGCAGCACTCCTAGACTGTCCCCTGCCACATCAAACACCAGATGGAGACCCTCAACCCCCATTATGGATTACACTAGATACCTCCAAACAGCCCAACCCTTCCTAAAAATCATGGCTACACCCACCCACACCCACACCTGTCCCTCTGACCATGGTTGATGCTGCACGGAATACCCAGCTGGAACAAGGTCAGCCAAGATAGGCTCCGACTCCGTGCCCAGACAGGTTTCTGTGATACACATGAATTTGGCTACATGATCCAGGATCAGTTCCTGGACTGTTGTTGCTTTATTTGCTACCAACCTCGCATTTATCAGCATCAACACATGGTCAGGGACTCTCTGATCCAGAACCACCTGCCCCATTGCTAGAGGGGTGATGCAGGGAACAGATATTAAACACCTGTCCCACCGCCCAGCTAGAACATACCCCCCATACGGACCATACCTCCCATGACCCATCACGACCCCAATAGCTGTGTCCCCTCCCCTCCCCAGCCCCGGCTCCCCGCTGGCTGTCCCGCCCCAATCAAGGGGACGATTCCCACCCACCCCACCATCCCCAAATTGGACTCACGCCCCCTCCCTAACCCAATTCCTTTCCATAATCCCCATCCCCCAACCACCCCTGAGTTCTCGCATCCTCATGAATGTTGCATCCCTTCTCTCCCCTCCCCCTGTCTTTAGATTGTAAGCTCTCGGGCAGGGACCGTGTCTATCTTTTTCTCTGTAAAGTGCCAGGTACATCGCTGCCGCTATATAAAAGCTTATAATAATAATAATAATAAGAAGAAGAACAAGCCCTATAGACTTCAAAATCACTTAGGTCTTTTGAGATTCCCAGCCTCTGTTACCAAATGCATACGTAGAGGATTTAGACTTCATAATAATTCAGCAAACCCCAGTTTGATCCCTACATCTTGCAGTATGATGGAAGGGGAGGGCCAGGAGTGAGGCTGAGGCAGTTCACTCAGGTGATTTTGACAGGCTTCCAAGATAAAAACATGTACATAGGAACCAACAGACCAGTCAGACCTATGGTCTATCAGAACGCCGCTAATGCAGGAGACAAATCTGACTTGTGACTGGATTTTATTTGGCCCCATTCCAATTCCTGGATCTAGTCCATGAATTCAGCTCTTATCCTCAAGCACACACAAAGCACACTTAGGGGGAAGGGAGCAGGAATGAGGGCATGCATTTGAAGATAAGGGATAGCTCCCCATAGCACAGATGACAGATCCATGATCTGGACCTTCTCCTTTATTCTCCCACCTGAGCACGTGGGAGTTCCCCCCACAACACCAATCTGGCCGACGTACTAATTCTCAAAGCGGCGCCTGGGAGGGAAAAGCTTCCCAACCCCTAGTCTATCCAGTCCAACATCCTGTCCCCAACATTACCATCACTTGAGGCTTCAGAGGTCAAGAACATAGTACATTGGGCTATGAAGAGATGAGTAAAAACGAAGCTATCTATTAACGGCCAGAACACAATATGGCTTTATACTTGTTCACATCTTTCTTACAAATGCACAAGTCCCTCTGAAGTTTCCTTCTGTTGGAAAATGGTTAGTGTCTGAAGTGCTTTAAGCCAGGCACCTCTGAACCCACAAGCCATTCGTAAACCGCAGGGTGAATCAAAGCCTGAGTAGGCAATGGCACATCCTGTCTGAGCCACATCCAGCAGGAGAAGACGGGAAATAGCTTTGGCCACACAGCCCAAACGATGGCTGCCTGCTCAGCACCTCATGAGCAGGAATGACACAAGGAAGGGTGGGAGGAGCCCCTCTCAGATATTTCCTGCTACCCCACCCACCGGGGAAGGAAAATAGCTTCACGGTGTGGGTGTTTTTAGATGAACGCGGGGGCAGTCTGCCCGCGGAGTTGCTCCAGGGATGCACCCCCATGTCTGCCTGCTTCCAGGCCTGCCTGGGTCTACTTTAGATGGATCCAGCAGGTTCCCCTGGTCGCAGTCTGCCCCTCCCCCCACCCACACCATAGAGTTGCAGGCAATTGCCCAACGCTGTAGGCTGGTGCCTGCAACTCTATGGTGTTGTTGGGGCAACAGCCAGCCAGGAGTGGAGTTTCAGCTCTACTCCAGGCTGGTGTCCTGGGTTTGGCTGGCCCACTCTGCTGGTGGTGCTCTGGGATGTTCCGGAGCATCACAAGCATGGCTGCCCCAGAGCAGGCACAGCCTGCTTTGCTTCAACATCTGGTGGGCTGCCTTCATATGAACGGGCCAGTCCAGGGGTGAAACGGGCTAGCACAGCCACCTCCGAACTGCCATTCATCTGTTTACACCCAAAGTGTAGCAAAATCCTTGCTCCCCCAGTAATGGCTTTCCCCATCACTTTGCTCCCATCAATCAATGACTCTAGTGTTGATCCTGCTCAAGAGCCTTTACTGCATGGAGGAAAGATTGAAGCAGGACTGTCTTGTGCTTTCTGCATTCTTTACACCTTGCAAATCAGAACTGACTCAGTTCTTATAGTAGCAAAACCTTTTATGACTCTCCAAACACCTATGGCCAGCACCACCAGCTTTGTCTGGTAACCTGGATGCATTCTGCCTCAGCTCAAATCTCTTTGCCTTCAGATGAAGTTGTAAGACCTGGCTCTTCCATCAGGCGTTTGGCTGGGGGTGGGGTGGGGGAGGATGGGATGGGTTGGGAGGGGGGTTGTGTATTGAGTGAATTTTTGTGTTTTGTTCTTATGGTTTTGTATTTGTGTATTTTATATTTTTATTGTACTTTTTAGTTTTATTGTGAGCCGCCCCGAGACACTTGAGTGAGAGGGGCGGGGTAAAAATGTTTATAATAATAGTAATAATAATAATAATAATAATTTATTAAACTCAAAACAAAAGCTGCTGTTGTTATTGATGAGGATGATTCAGTAATCATCCCCAAAATGTATATAGTGTTTCCTAAATTCAGATCCCAAAGCACTAGGAGGAATGTAAAATTAATTAAACAGAGTAAGAATCTTTTCTCTAGCATTATAATTGCTCAGGACTTGGTTCACCTTGGAATGTACAAAAGTTGCAGTGAGGAATAATGTCATTACTATAGATGTAAACCTGGATAAATAAAGTGTTGCTGATGGCATTTATTTTCTCTTATTTTTATTTTTTGTAGAAAATACCACGTTTCCCCAACGTTTTACAAATATTCCACCTGTATTTTTCTCTATTGGTCCAGCTTCAGTCTATGAATTCTCCCCCACTCATATGTTTAGCATGTAGAGTCTAATTAACGGGCAGCCCCCTGCATGTATTTCTTGTGTGTTTAGGCAGCCCCAACTCACAGGTTTAGTGTGAAAATTGAAAGCAAAAGTAAAAATTGAAATTGAAAGCTATCAGTCTTTGCATGTTGTCAATTCGGTTTAATGTATCCACGGCTCACAACGATATACTAGCAGGTAGCAGCACACAGTTTTATTGAGATCTCATCCAACATGGTTTTGGAAATCCCTCTTGGTTTGCATAACCCCCCCAGTAAAACATGTGCCTCTTTTACCCCCTCTATATCATCTTCTACATCACCATACAGTTGGGGCGGAAAACATCTCCGCTCGTGAGGGCACTTGGCACTTCTCCAAATGTCTAAACCTCATACAGGGCAACAAGATCTCCTTCAGTTGGTTTACATTCCCTGTACCTTGAATCACTTGTTTCCCCAAAGAGATTCAGCTCCTCAATCCAATCAAGATACTCCTGGTGGCCCCGCAAGCATCCTCTTGATGTCATCAAGGCAGTGATGCGAAAAAACATCAGGGAAGGTCCTGTTTCTGTTAATAACTGCCCTACTTCTGGCAGAGCACAAACATCCATAAAAGTCATGGTCTTGTTTGGATCCCACTCTTTCATCTCATTCAGGGATCCCACTCTTCCATTCTGCTGAACTTGAAACCGTAGCAGGGTTGTGCACTCCATCATGAATACATAGAACACAACCATTGTGTGCGTGTGCCACCCTATGAATGCATAGGCTGCCTCAGAAGATGGGTCTGACAGTTCTCTCTGTACATCAGGTGTCACCCAAATATCAGCAAGGGTCAGGGTATATCCATTACCACCCCCCCCAAAAAAAAATCCCTGGTTCCCTCACCTCAGCACCCACAGACAGAAGCTAAAGCCATTTGACTTTCCTGGAAAAACAACCTGCAGCAATAGTTTTCTATTGCGTTATGACCTCTCATGCTAGTTGCAAGCAAAAATTGTTACTTTCAAAAGAAAATATTAGTAAATTTTAACCAATGGGTAGCTCTGCTCCCACACACATTCTGAACACAGTGACCTTCACTGCCTTACAGATCCCCCACCTGTCCATTTCTTAACATTCAGTGGTTCCCCTCCCAAACTTAAAAAATTCCATGATTCCCTGGTGCTAACACCTGTAACATTTTTAGATGAGTTGGCGTGTGCATAAACATGCTTGTGACAGAAATGTCTATGCAGTAATAATAATAATAATAATAATAATTAATTAATAATATTTATTGTGTGACCATAGGTCATTGCACAAAAGACCACAATTAAAACAGAATAAAACATGTAATAACAGTTTAAACAAGCAAATAAATAAGTAAATAAATCAGCACATAAAATAAGAATTTCATTTAGACCTAAACATAGGCCAATAATTGAATAAAATACATCAGCACTCACCAATTTCCCATTAAGTATGCACTAAATTTAAAATATATAATTCTTACCTCAAAAAGGAACATCATTCACTGTCAGGGTCAAAGCATGGTTGTCTCATTAAACTGAGACAATTATATACTTATAATAACAGTTAAAGGCCCCGAAGCTATACAGAACATCTTAATACATAAATTCAGCATTTACTAAGCTGGAACGCCATTTTAGCTAAATTATGTAACATCTCAGGAGAGTTACACTGCAGTCAAGATTGAAGCAGCTGTTCAGGAACAGAGTAAGGCCGCCCAGCAAGCCAAGGAGCAAGATAAAATTCCCTCCAATACGAAGTAAGAATACAAGTAAACAGTAAACGTAATAGGTCCCCAATTTGGCCAGAATTGCCGAAGCACAACCTATCTCCATAGGGAGTACCATTGCACCTACCCTGTAACACTCTTGAGGGGAGAAAGTCAAATCATAGTAAAGTCAGAGCTCTACGAAATTTAGGATCATAAACCAACTTTAAATATATCTCACAACTCGGAGAGCGCTTAAATAATTTATAAAATGGCGCACGCCTAAGTACCTGGATTGCCCCCAGATCCCGCTGTATAGTTTGATCCTCAAGCGGTTTCCTAATAATCAAGCTTCTTTTCTTAAATGGAAGGGCCTGGAGCATATCAAATGTCAGTCCCAGATCATGTAGATGGTTCAAGACTCTATTTAACCATGACTTGAGCACAATCCAAGTATTAGATTCTTCAAGACACATACGAGGGAATCTATCCTCCGTCATATCGCCCACTTTCAGCCAATAAGCCAACGGGTTACCAAGCATCTTCATTCTCAAAGGTTTGGTACCTGTTTCTAGACACAGGAGACAAGCTGGAGTACCTTTGGGGACCCCCAGTAGTACTCTCAGAAAATAATTTTGGAGCAGCTCAAAGATATCAAGAGCAAAATGGCCCCATAATTCTGCGCCAAACACCACACAGGGTTTAGTCTTCAGATCGAAAAGTTTCAGTGCAGGTGGAATGAAACATCCCCCATGAAGTCTCCAAAACCTTAAAAGAGCTAACACCACTTGCCTCATTTTTAATTTAAAGGCCTCAATATGGGTCTTCCAGGAAGCAGAAGAGTTGAAAAGCAATCCTAAATATGAATAGCGATATGAAGATACTTGCTCCAGCCTTGCCCCCTCAAAAGACCAACTATGGTTAGTGCGACACCTACCCGCAATTACAACTTTAGATTTATCATGATTAATCGACAGTTGTGATTGCTTGCAAAATTGCCCGACAGTCACCAGTATCCTAAGCGTACCCAACACAGATGGAGAAACAAGCACCATATCATCTGCGTACAGAAGGATGGACATTCTTCAGTCTAGACCCAATCCTGACTGGAAGGAAAAAAATCTCCCTCCAAAGCAGCTACAACCCCGTTGATGTAAAAATTAAATTAAAAAGGGGCAAGTACGCAGCCCTGCTTGACCCCATTAGAGACTGGAACCAAGTTAGACATTTGTCCACTACGCCCTGCCCTGACTCTAAGCACAGTTTGCCTATATAATGCCTGAACCAAAAATAGCAATCTCTAGTCCATGTTAGTTTGATATAGTCTATCCCAGAGAATATTTCTGTTTACAAGGTCAAAGACAGAGTGCAAGTCCAAAAATGCCATAACTAACTTGCCCTTCCTGAGCATGACATATTTTTTCCAAGAGATGCCTCAGAGTATAACAATGATCAATCGTCGAATGACCTGCTCTAAAACCGACCTACTCCTCAGGAAAAAAGTTAGCCTCTATAGCCCAGTCCTCTAGTTTAGTTAACAGATATCTGGCGTAGATTTTAGCCACCACACACAACAGACTGATAGGGCGGTAATTCTGAGGGAGATTCCTATCCCCCTTTTTATAGATAGGCACTACAATGCTAACATTCCATCCCGCTGGAAATGAGCCACAACCGTTGATAATGCTAAACAAATTGGCAAGGATGGGGAGCCACCAGTCCACATTATGTTTAAACAGATCTACCGGGATACCATCCATCCCCAGGGCTTTCTTGGCCTTAAATTTGGCCAATAGAGGTCTAATATCCTCGGCCATCACGGGGGACCATCCCGGGCTACTCACAGATAAGTCCCCGTTTAAGATAGAGATATCGGGCATTCTATTAAAAATACCAGAGAAATAGGATTGCCACACACCGAGGTCAAGCAACATCTGCACCAATGGGGGTTTAAATTCCTTCTTTACCAGTGACCAAAATTGCGTCAGATCCCCTTTCTTAACTGCAGAACCTTAACAATCTCCAAACATTTTGATAGTTTCTTTTTGCCTTTGACCATATTTTTATAGATACACTTTTCCCTAGCGTATTGGCTGGCAGAAACTTCACTACAATCTAACTGAAATGCCCTATCACTTCTCCTGAGACGGGCCCTTTGTCTAAAACAATCCCCATCAAACCACTTAGGAGGGGGAATAGAGTCTGTAGCAACATGACAGGGTGGCTTTCTATCAACTAGAACTTCCCCAAACTGCCGTAATAATTTGGCAAATAATCTGTAAAACATCAGTGAATCCGACAGGGATAAAGCAAGAAGCTTCTGCTTTGCTTCAGCAAAGTTATCCTGGGAGTATAACGCCAAGCATCTCTTATCCACCACTGTGGACCATTGAATCCTAAGAAAAGTAGCAGAGAAGTTATCCTCAGTACAAGTAGAAGGGAGGTCACTAGAAGGATTGGGGCTCAAGGATGGAACATAGGTCATAGAGATAGGTTGATGGTCACTAAAACCTTCAGCTAGGACCTGAAATTCTAGGCAAGAATCCAAAAATATATCCTGAATGCAGAAATAATCAATGATGCCCCTACCAGCATGGGAGATAAAAGTGAATTGGCCATAATGGTCAGAGGCAGCACTTCCATTTATAATTTTCCAGCCACCGGCAAACACAAACTTAAGAAACTGCACCCCATTAGAGTTCACCTCACTATCCCATGATCTACGAAGGGGAAAGAAGAACTCATCTGAGTCTTCAATGCCTAATATTTTAGCTTGTCTAGACACACAATTACCAATTCTAGAGTTAAAATCACCAGCTAAAATAATCGGGTGGCCAGGATACTCATTTTCAAGCACAGCGATGAAATCTTCCAACTGGGACCAAAAGCTGCTGTCCCGCATTACACTAGGGGGAGTATAAATGTTTAAAATAAAAAACGTATAGTTGATATTAGACGAAAACACTATTGCGAGTACATTACTTGGGGCCTCAGGAAATAATTTGCCCTGCACTGAAGCTGGTGACTTTAACATAGTTAGAAGTCCACCAGAAGCACGGCCAAACTTATCTTCCCTAATGGCAGGGTAATGCCAGATCTGGAAATCAGGTAAAGAGAGCAGAGAAGGATCCTCAAGCCAAGATTCCTGTATACAGAGAATATCAAAAGCGTTTAGCAAAGTCTGTACATCATGATTCAGCAACCAAGACCAGTCAGCAATATTCCATGACAGAATCCTAAATTTATGTTCTGCCGGAATACTAACCCGGTCGTTCCAAAGTCAATCCTGCCCCTGTGTACCACAGCCAGAAATCAATTGAGGATCCTGTCCAGGTGGCACATCAGGCAGAACCTGGCATGGGGGGGTAATATTAATTAAAGGTTTGATTTGAATCAGCAGGAGCCTCGGCCTGCATGCCACCAATACTCCTAAAGCTGTCCCACCCAGCCCCTGGAGCATCACCCTTCCAACATCCAGCCTCAGAATCAGGACCCTCGGTGGCCGTATCTACTACGGCCACCAGAGGGACCCCAACTACAAAGGTCTGATAGGGGGTTACTCCATCAGTACCCTCCTTTCCATGCGGCTGGCCAGAAGCCATATTTATCATATCTCCACTCAGCCTATTACTTGTCTTTATTTGCCCTGAGGGTTCCAGCCTATGAGGAGCAGTGACCCCCAGCTTAGTTGAGGGCAATGCCCGGAAGGAGGCTTCAAGGATTGCCTCGCCTTCCTCAGTAATGCTCTCCCTTGCAAGGAGTTTGTCCTGCAAAGAGAACAATCTCCCAAAGAACTCATCTTGATCTTTGAGCTTCAATTTACCAAACAAAGCCTCAATTTGGGAGTCATCCGACTTCAATGGAGTGAAGTCTAAGCATGCTTCAAAAAACTTTTGCCTAAAGTCGGTTTTAGGAGAGCATATACTCATACCACACCTAGTAGAGATAATATCATCCTCCACATCCCTATGTAAATCAGGGGAAGTTCTAGGCTTAGCCTTAGATTTAGAGGAGCCAGACCCACTAGATAGCCCTACGGGAACAGCCATTTGGACAGCCACTGAATTTCTCCCTAAAGGGGCCAAAGTAGAGGGACCATCTAACTCCTTAGATTCCACAGCAGCTTCACTAAAATATAACTTGTACCCCTGCACATCAGAGGCAGGGGCTACAGGCCTGAATGAGGAGTAATAAAAGACCCTATCGATCGACACGCCCCATTGTTTTAGAAAGCGTCTCAAAACGAAACAACCTCAAGACCCAGTCTGGATCACCATAAGGAAGGTAAGATTGTGGGCAATCATTATTTTCATAGCCCAGCTGCAAATAACCCCATTCCATAAAGGTCCAACATCCAGCTGAATGGCAGATTTCTCTATTACCATTCATCAAGGTCTAGTGGGCCTACCCCCTGCCAAAAGACTCATTCTACCACGGGAGATACGGCCCTCCTATCGCGCACTGCAGTGAGCCATGGGATCAGGGTCAATATTCTCAACCTCACCAGGATCATTAGCTCTAATAGTAGCTCCAATAATATCCCTCTCCTCCTGAGGAGTCATGCAATAAACTATCCTCTGACCATCGTGAGTAACACCATTTAAGATAGTAGTAACTCCCTGGAGCGGATGATGAATTTGATCCAGCATTCCACCCCACTTATTAACATTAACCTGCCACAGGGAGGCAATCTCCAATAATTGGGCACAGCAGTGCTTTAACATAAGATCCCCCTGGGACCCCTCCAGTTTCCTACCAGCCCCTGCAGTTCTGGTAGACATCCCCAGGGCAACAGATGTCTGAGAGAGCCCTTCTATGGGGCCCTTAGTGGGGGAACTGCCACCCAATTCCACCTCTTCCCCCTCGGCTTCCAAAGTTTCAAATCTATTTGAGAGGGGAATATTAATAGCATGGTGGGTAAAATCCAGGATCTTCACCTGCTTGAGACATGGCTGGTTCAGTATACCCAATGGAGAGTTGGACACTCTACCACACTTTTTATCCATTGAGGAAGTCTGTCCACACCAAAACCACCCTGACCCAGGTTGAGGTAAAGGATACAATAATATACAGAACTAAACCTCAGAAAAGGACCAGCCCTCAGCCCGACCTATGCCTAAGGCTGCGCGCACAAGGGTGCGCCCTTGCACGCGCAGCCCTTAGGCGCACTGCTCCCGGTGCGTGCCTCCGGTGTGGCCATAGGTGCTGCTCTATTCAAATAGTCCCGGGCCAGAAATGACGTGGGTGGACTCCCCTCCGGCTGGCAGATCAGCTGTCACTGCCCCCTCTCAATGAGTGCTCCGAGACAGAAAGGACTCGGTATACAGGCCATCTCTGATAGTCCCAAGGCAGTCCACGGTCCGAAGCTGCTCTCGCTGGAGCTCTCCACCGTGATCCCACTGACCAGCTTGCCCTCCAAATGCCATCACCAGAAGCACCGAGTCCCATCTATGCAGTTTAATAGCAGTGCCACTCCAGGTGGCTAATAAACTGCATAGACATGTCTGTCACACACACATCCAACATAAGCTTTGCAAAAACCTTTTCAACAAACAGCCTGCCTGTAACCAACAGCAGCCAATAGCAGCTCACGCTTAGCATGCAGCCAGTCCTGAAAGGACACTTGACCAATAGTGGCCAGTAGCTGCTCATGTGTGGCATGGAACCAGTCCTAGCTAGGCAGCTGCCTAGCTCTTTAAGCTGTTCAAAACATTTGGCATGTGATCTGCACAGTTAATGAATGCTGGAGTCTCAGTCATGGAGATGCATGCCGAGCACTTTTTTGTGCTCATTATCATGCCCCAGGCCTTCCTTTCTGCTGCTGAGCAGAACTGTGAGCAAGCCAACAGATCCAAGCCTTCTGTTGTTATTGGTGCAATGTGATGTCAACACACAGAAAGGCTTTCACTCAATCTCTGGCTGGGATAGTCAGGTGAACCACACTGCAAACTTGGCTCCTGCTTTGGCACCCTGAACTTGCTACCTCTGGCAACAATGGACCACATTGGAGAGGATTGAAGCCATGCGAGGGGGAAGTGATGTGTACAGAGAGGTACCTATTGGGAGACGTGATTTCAAATCACCGATGCCATGCACAGGGTTGTACCCACCGAGAGGCTGGTCTGGGTCAAGGAGAAAAGCACAGACTGGTGGGAGAATGTGCTGGCCTCATGGGGAGACACTGAGTGGGTCACAGACTTCAGGATTCCCGTCTCCTTGTCCTGCAGATAGCCAAAATCCTCAGACCTCAACTGGAGAAACAGAGCACGGTGATGCAGTCGCCCAACCCTATGGAGAAGCATGTTGCCATCTCCATCTGGAAGCTCACCACTTCAGATTCCTGTTGCTCTATTGCCTGAAATTTGGTGTTGGAACCTCCATGGTGAGCACCATACTAGTGGAGGTTTGCACAATTGTGGAAGTGCTGCCGGGTGGTGCAGTTGGCTGACCCTGCAGAGGTAATGGAGGACTTACGGTAGGAGGGGTTCCCAACTGTATAGGAGCAACTGATGGGAGCCATATCACCATCATCTGTCCACCTCATCACAAGAACGATTATCTAAACTGAAGTCCATGGTTTCTTCATGGCTCTTCAGGCAGTAGTGGACCACTGTGCCCAGTTCATGGATGTGCTAGCCAGGTGGTCAGGGAAGAATCAGAACACCCACATCTTCCATCAGTCCCCTTTCTTTGACTACACATACACTGGAGACTTTGGACCCTCCACTGAAACATACATTGAGGGGGTGCTCATAAGGCCTGTTGTTCTCTGGGACCTTCCTACCCACTGAAATCCTGGCTCATGAAGGCATACAGTATTGCCCACACCCTGGAGCAAAGGTACTTTAACCAGCAGCTCAGTGGGTTATGGAGAGAGCTTTTGGGCTATTAAAGCAGCACTGGCGATCAATTGCAAACAGAAATGATTTCCTAGTAGAGACTGCTTCACTTCTATCACCACCTGTGTTCTCCATAACATCTGTGAGATTGGTGGGGCCATGTTGGGGAACCGACACCAGTTAGTTGCGGCAAGCCAGTGCTCTTGTTCTGGGACCAGTTGAAGCAAGCAGAGCAGCGCACAGCCAGAGTGATTGGGACACTTTGTGCTGGTACATCACCTGCAATGCTAGCCAAAACACCCACCATTAGTAACAGTTTAATGAGCATTAGTGAACTGTTTCAAATTTTCTGCTTTTTTATCAATAAAGTCTTTAAAAATATTTCCTGTGTGTCACTGTGTTTTCCTCTGGACCATCAGGCTTCCCCCACCACCAGGATGGCATACTTCCCCTTCTTTTCCCCTTCCTCCACCCCCGTGCTATTTCCCAACAGGTGGCCTTTCCCTGTGTGTTCCCTATTGGCATTTGCAGAGCTGGCTGCAGGCCTGAACCTCTGCATTTTCCTATTGCCATTTGCAGGCTAGCCGGGTCTGGGAATGGCAATAGGAAGCACAGAGGCACAGACGTGCAAATGGCTACTATGCCACACACACACACACACACACACACACTCTGCCCTAAGCGTAAGCACATGGCCAACAGACTCCCCACCCCACCCCCATTTTCAGTGCACCGGCCACCCCTTCACTTCACTTCCAACCCACAACCCCCAAAGCAGCTTATTGCTATGCCATACCACCATTCTCCACACATACCATCTCTTCCCGCAAACTTCCCTCCTTTCCCAGAGGAAGCACTAAAAACATGGATTATGAAAAATAAAAGAACTTAATTTTTTTTTTTTTAAAAAAAAACCTGTTTAAGATTATAAGAACATAAGTAGTAACATACTGGGTCAGATCAATGGTTCATCGAGCCCAGCACCTGTCTCCGACGGTGGCCAATCTCGGTTGCTTAGAAGACGTACTCAACAGGTTACAATGGGGAAATCCATTCCCTGTTCACTCCCAGCTCCTGACAGTAACAGGTCATATTCCCCAAACCTACCTGGCTAATAGCTGCTAATGGACCTATCCTCCAGAAACGTATTCAACCTTTTCTTAAATCCAGCTGTACTACTGTCCTTGACCACATTGTCTGGCAACAAATTCCACAACTTAATTGTGCATTGAGTGAAAAAAACCCTTTCTTTTATTTGATTTAAATCTGCTACCTGTTAGTTTCATGGAATGTCCCCTAGTTCTACTACTATTTGAGAGGGTAACTAACCGTTCCCTATTAACGTGTTCCACACCACTCATGATTTTATAAACTATCATATCCCCTCTCAGTCATCTCTTCTCTAAGCTGAATCGCCCCAACCTATCCAGCCACCCTTCATAGTGGAGCTGTTCCATACTCTTGATCATTTTTATTGCCCGTCTCTGTACCTTTTCTATTTCTACTATATCTTTTTTGAGATGGGATGACCAGAACTGCACTCAATATTCAAGGTGTGGTTGCACTATAAATTTATATAGTGACATTATGATATTTTCTGATTCTCTATCCCTTTACAAATTATTCCTAACAGTCTGTTTGCTTTTTTGATGGCTTCCACACACTGAGCTGAGGATTTCAACGCACTGTCCACAGTGACTCCAAAGTCCTTTTCCTGAGTGGTAACTCCTAATTTAGAACCCATCACTGTGTACATAAAGTTTGGATTGTTTTTCCCTCTGTGTATCACTTTGCACTTGTCCACATTAAATTTCATCTGCCATTTAGATGTCCAGTCACCCAGTCTCACAAGATCCCCTTGTAATTCTTCACAGTCCACTTGTGTTTTAACTACCTTGAATAACTTGGTGTCATCTGCAAATTTGATCACCTCATTCCTTACTCCCCATTCTAGATCATTAATGAATACATTAAACAATACCAGTTCTAGTATAGATTCTCTGAGGCACTCCACTATTTACTTGTCTCCATTGTGAAAACTGACCATCTAGTCCTACTCTTTCTTTCCTATCCTTTAGCCAGTTACCAGTCCACAATAGAACACTACCTCCTATCCCATGACTTTTTAATGGGTCTTTTTATACCAGTCCACAATAGGACACTCCCTCCTACCATGGGCGTGCTCACTTGGGTGGCGGACTGGAGGGGAAGGGAGGGCCGGTGTGAGGCCGGAGCGAGACCCAAACCCTGCAAACCTGGCCGCTCCACATCCCCCAATCTCTCCACATACCTTCCCCGAAACCAATTACCTTTCTCCTGCTCCCTCTAGAACTGCCGCTCTGCGGTGGCTAAAGCCCCCTTCATCCATGATCTCTTCCTCTCTCGCCCCTTTCAACTCCTTGTTCTTACAGAAACCTGGATCTCGCCCTCCAACTCTGTTACCCCAGCCACTCTATGCTCTGGGGGCCTTTCGTTCTCTCACCGACCCGGCCCTGAGGGCCAGGGGGGTGGTGTGGGTTTCCTCCTTGTCAAGCCCTGTCATTTCCAAACCTTTTCCCCTCCTCCCTCCCTCTCCTTCCCTTCCTTTGAGGCCCATTCTGTGCGATTTTACTCCCCCCTACACCTTCGTGTTGCTGTCATCTACCGCCCCTCGGGTTCCCTCTCCTCTTTTCTCCCAGACTTTGAATCCTGGCTCACCTTCTTCCTCTCTGATGACACCCCC
>QEPC01011131.1:3118831-3142132 GCA_003113815.1 Sphenodon punctatus
AGGCGGTCCTGCAGATAGGCTGGGCCCAGGCCATTTAAGGCTTTAAAGGTCAACACCAACACTTTAAATTGGGCACGGAAGGCTATCAGCAGCCAGTGCAGAGAGCGAAGCACCGGTGCAATGTGCTTGCGTCGGCCCGTCCACTTTAGGAGACAAGCCGCTGCATTCTGAACCAGCTGCAGTCTCCGAACCAGCACCAAGGGTAGCCCCACGTAGAGTGCATTACAGTAGACCAGTCTCGAGGTAATAAAAGCATGGACGATCGTGGCCAGATCCAAGTCCGAGACATACGGCCGAAGCCGACACACCAGATGTAATTGGCAAAATGTCACTTTCGCCACAGTCACTACCTGAACATCCAGGCAGAGCTGCGGGTCCAGGAGCACCCCCAGACTCTGAACCTGAGATACCAGCGGAGGATGAACCCCATCAATGATGGGGGCCACCACTTCTCCGGCCTTTCCCACAGCCATCACCTCTGTCTTGTCGGGTTTTAACTTCAGGCAGCTCGCCCTCATCTAATCCCCCACAGCCGTCAAACACTGGGTAATCACCGAGACTGCCGGGCCTGAGTCGGATGAAAAAGAAAGATATAGCTGGGTGTTGTCAGCATATTGACGACACCATATGCCAAACTCCCCAACAGCTTCCCCCAAAGGCTGCATATACACATTGAACAAGAGAGGGGACAGGATAGAACTCTGCAGGACTCCACACGAGGCCCCGGGTAGAAGATGAAAAATCACCCAGGACCACACGTTGGGTTCTCCCAGCCAGGAAACAGCAGATCCATTCAAGAATGGCCCCCCAATCCCTGCCCGATCCCGCAGCTGAGTCACCAACAACTCATGATCAATGGTATCAAATGCAGCTGAGAGATCTAACAGGATCAACAGGGTCGAATGACCCCGGTCCAACTCACAGGAGAGGTCATTGACCAAGGCCACAAGTGCAGTCTCCGTGCCATAACCCGAATGAAAGCCAGACTGTGAGGAATTGAGAAAATTAATCCGGTTCAGATGCTCTTGCAGCTGCCGAGCCACCACCTGTTCAATAACCTTCCCTAAAAAGGGAAGGTTAGAGACTGGTCGATAGCTGGCCTCCTGGCCAATGTCCAATGTACAATGATGGCTTCTTGAGCAGGGGCTGCACCACAGCCTCCTTGAGACAGTCTGGCACCCTGCCCTCCCCAAGGGAGGCACTGACAATCCTCGCCAGCAACAACCCTAATGTCTCCCGGCTGGCTTTGACCAGCCGGGACAGGCATGAATCTAGTTCACAATAAGTGGCTCGAACAGTCCCAAGAGCATCCCCCGCATCTGAGGGCGACACATCCTGAAATTCATCCCACAAAACAGAACAAGATGGGGGTTCTACTGCCTCTGGTTCACCTACTGCTAAAAATGTTTCATCAAAACTGTGGTGGATTTGAGCAATTTTATCCACAAAAAGGTCCACAAACAAATCACAGCAGGTATTTGATGACTCTAAATCCAGGCTGAGGGAGGCCGGACCGACCAGCCCCCTCATCACCTGGAAAAGCTCTGCCGGGCAGAACTTAGCAGACACAATGAGGGCAGCAAAGAAAACTTCCTTTGCTGTCTGCACCGCCACGGCATAGGTATGCAACCAGACTCTATGCTGTAATTGGTCAACTTCAGCATGCGAGTGATGCCACCATCGCTCTAACTGCCGCCCTTCCCGCTTCATCTGCCGCAGCTCCGTATACCACGGGGAACTGCGTTGTCTGCGGTTCGGGAGCAGACGCCTGGGAGCCATCCAGTCAATGACCTCCACGAACGCAGAATTCCATATGGTCATGAAGCCATCGAGTGAGCAGCCATTGAGATCAGAGGAAACTATCATCCTGGGGGACCGCAAGACCACCTCCAACACCAGCTCAGTCAGTGCAGGCAGGGAAACTGCCGTACAGGTGGGTACCCGGTATATCAGCAGTATCTCTACTCTGTCTCTGGCCAAATCCAACACCAGATGAAGGCCCTCTATACCCATGATAGTTTGCAGAGGAAATCTCCTCACAGAGAATGTATCCTTAAAAATAATGGCTACACCGCCCTCCATCCCCCAGCCGAGGCTGATGCTGTATGGAGTACCCAGCTGGAACAAGGTCAGCCAGTATAGGCCCCAACTCAGCATCCAGCCAGGTTGCCGTAATACATGCGAGGTCGGCCGCCTGGTCAAGGATCATCTTCCGGGCCGTAGTTGACTTATTGGCTACCGACCTCGCATTTACCAGCAGCAAACCAAGGTCAGGGGCCCTCTGATTCCCAATCACCTCACCATCTGCCTGGGGGCCATTAAGCGGGACAGGAATATAACATTTGTCCTGCCTCACAGATCTAATTTGCCCCCCAGAAGGACCATAGTTCCCCTGACCCACAACAACCCCTATAACTGTGGACTCCCCCCGGGTCTGCTCCTCAACCCCCCCACCTGGAGGCCATCCCACCAGTCCCCCGAGGGAGACCCCCACCCACTAATACACTCCCTACCCTCCTTTTGCATAGAAGGGTAACCCCCCCTTCCCCAGGGGGCTGCACCCCTCCCTCACACTGAGGGTGCGTATGATCCACTTGATCCAGGTGTCAGCTTCAGGTGATGTACTAGGACTCCTCCCACTGGATCCGACATTCTAGACCAGGACCCCTCCAATTGGATCCCAGCTCTAGTGCATCTCATCAATTCGTCTCAGGAGTGGAAATAATTCCTCTCAGAGATAGCCTTCTCCACCACACTGAAGGTGCCCTACTAGCCCTTCTCCCCTCCGAAGACACCCCCTGGGGCTCCAGTCCTGCTTTTCTCCCCAAGGCGATTTTGAGAGGCTAGTCTCCCACCCCACACTATGATCTACTGGAGACTAGTTTGTGATCTACCAGTATATCGTGATCTACCTCTTGGCAGCCCTTGCCTTAGAAAATAATGGAAGTCCCTTACTTCTTAGCCCCATAGCTCCCTGGAACAGAATGGACATCCCTTTCTTGAGAGTCCCACAGCTCCATAGTATCACTTATTTTTTAAATTTTGATTTAGCAAACCTAGACTAAAATCACACAGATGGGTATAATATTTTCCAGTTAACCTGTTTCATGTTGCCAGGTTCACACAACAGCTCCATTAAGGAATGCTGTTTGCCTAGTGCCACCACAGTACTGCCCTGGCACTGCAACCATTGGAATGGAGGGCTTCAGAAGCATTTGTTCTGAGTAGTGATGAGCGTTATTAATTATTATTATTATTATTTTTAAAATGTATTATCCCGCCCCTCCTGCCTCAGGCAGCTTGGGGCAGCTCACATCATGTAAATATAAAAACATTTAAAACAACTTAAAACAACTTTAAAAGGAGGTACCAAATACCCACCCCTGCCCCTGCCCACCCCACTCAAACCGAACCCCCCACCCATCACCCATCTCCCTCGCTAAACGCCTGGTGGAACAGCCAGGTCTAACAACTTCGTCGAAAAGAAGGGAGATTAGGGGCCAGCCGAGCCCTCACTGGCAGGGAGTTCCACAGCTGTGGTGTGGCCACTGAGAACGCCCTCTCCTGTGTGGCCCCCCGGAAGACTCGGGTGACCTCAAGCAAGGTGCCCCCGGATGACCGCAGGGGCTGATCCAAAGCCTGGGGGGTGAGGCAGTCCCACAGATTATGGCTTAATCCTTGCCAAACCGCAACACACCTGTTGTGGTTCGGTTTAATCTATCATTTTATTTATTTTTTTAAACTGTGCATGTGCAAGATGGCTGCCAGATGGTTCAGTGCATGCCATTCAGATGTGAGTTACTCATTCATGTAATGCATGAATGCTCATAAGCATAGCAGTTCTGCTGATAGGGGGGAATGTGTGGTAGCTAATCACACTCTGCCAAGTAGTCATACGGTCAGATATACCACCAGGCAAATACCTCATAGGTTCGTTACCAAGGGTATTGGACTCTCCTACAACACATGAACAAAGCCTTAGTCTTTTGTTAGTCTGCACTTGGGTGTGTATTAGTGGCAGCAGCTAATCCCAATTACAAACAAGGCCTGTTATTAATTAATTAAATGTATTTATTTAACCAGATGTCTCTTATTTTATGTAAAATCCCTTATTTTCGGGGAAATACCTTATTTCAGAGTCCTACAGCTCCGACGAACATAATGGACATCCCTTACTTTGTAAGGGACTTTGTCCTTACTACGTTGCCACCATTTTGGAAAAGGGCAACCAGTCTGCACATGTGCAGTTGCCATTTTACGCATGCATAGACCAACTTCCCTTTTCCAAAATGGCAGCAATGCCGCCACCATCATTTTGGAAAAGGGTGTGCATGTGAAGAATGGTCCGCTGGCCATTTTGCATATGTGCAATCGTTTTTTAATTGTTTTAATTTTTTAATTATTTTAATTTAATTTAAATATAAATCTGTAATATAGGGCATTTTTAGACACACACATTTTTACCAGGACTTAAGAGTCTGGGTTCTGCAAACTTCTGCATGGGGAGTTTAGATGCTCCCTCACCTTGACTGGAAGTCACTGAGGCGCAGTTGCAAACAGCGGCGCCAGTGACTCCCACATGTTTTGAGAAGCGGACTTGGTAAGTCTTCTGAAATCAGAGACGTACAAAGTCTGCTTCTCAAAACATGTAGGAGTTGTCGGCACTGCTGTTTTTAATGGTGCCTGGGCAACTTCCGGTCAGAATTTGCAGAACCCAGACTCTTATGTGTGTATTAAAATGCTCATAGATCCATAATTAAATCCAGAAATTAAAGATCCAGATCCGTAATGGATCCAAATTTGTAATTTACTCTGGGCGCCCACCCCTGGTGCTGAGTGACTCACAGTTTAACAGACAGGAAGCCATTAAAGAGCTTCTCCGGCCAAATAACAAAGCAACTGCAGTCAGTGGACCAGATCCCCAGTTCATGTAAACCCAATGGAATGGGGAAGGAGAGAGCGGGATGTGTAACCAAAGTGGCATTGGACAAGCTGCCTTGCCTAAACAGACCTGGCATCATTCAGCCATTCTATGATCAGGGTCAGGGACCCATGTTCACTGCGTTTTCCAGTTCTCCATTAATGGCTAAGGGGAAACCTCAGTGAGTGAACACAGGTCCCTGCATAGAATTCCACTGAGATACTGATGTTGTTATTAATAAAGAGGAGAGAAGGGAAGAGAAGCAGATATAATAGATACAAAGAAAAATGTTTTTATTCTTACAAAAGCATTATTTCTCCCAAAATATCCCATAGAGATTAATCACAGTCCTTAATATTGAACACTGTGCTTCTTAAAGGGTCCTAAGACTTTCATGTACTAGCGTGTATTAGAGCTGGTCAGAATTTTCCCACTGACCTGCTTCCCATCAGGATATAACATTTTCGTAACCCTGAGAAACTTGGTGGAAAATTTCTCCTTCTGCCAATTTTTTAATTTTTTGAGTCTACACATGTTTTCATCAGAGTTTTTGAGGTCCACCTCCAGAATATGTTTGCTTTATTCTTTAGGTTTTGATGACTGAAGTTTATCAAGAAAATAAAATTTAAAATTGATTTTGGGACCCAGGACAAAATGAAGAATATTTCTGTTCTGAACATTTTGAAATAAAAATATTTTTTGTGTTTGAAAACAACAACAATTGAACCAGCTGTACTGCATGTATGTAGCATATTCCTCTGGCCAAAATCCTAATTTAAAAGCCAGATTTAAAGCAAAGTTTGGTCCCTGACAAACGTCTTCACCTTTCTGACCCTTGCAATGAGGTCATAATGCTGCATTGGTGATATCACCATCGTTTCCAGGACAACGGGCTGTGATGCCATAAACACAGGATTAGGACTCATCAGCAGAATCAGGCAGCAGTTAAAAACAGAGTCTGAAAGGGGAAGTAACCATTCAAGCACTAATATAAGCTAGTCCGTTTGGCACCATTTAAAGGCAGCAAGCAGCCCTGGTTAGTACTGTCAAGCTAGTAAGCACGCATGTGCATCTGTCTGCATAGCTCTTTCTATAGTGTGCTTTAGCCAATTTGGCACTTTAGAAAGCTCCTCCAGATCCAATACATGACAAGCCAGGATCCTCCTCCTACAGGTCTCTCCACACATTGCCCTGCACTCTCTTCTGCTATCAGCCAGAATGATAGTCAATGCAGGGACAACACGTCATCACCCAAGTCTACACACCTCTTACCTGTCAGGAGCTGAGAAGCCCGCAGCATGTCACAGGCAGGAGCTGATGAAAGCCACGGGCACCGTTCATTCCACTGTGAGAAACAGAATCAAATCCAGAATCACTTCTAGCTGGCCAGGAATGCAAAGAAAAGAGCTATAATTTCTTCTGGGCAACAGTTTTGTCCCAGAGGGCTGGGTACAGATGCCCAGCAGACGTGTGTGTGTGAGAGAGAGAGAGAAAGTGAGAGAGAGTATCTTAAAATACAGTCTTTTTGAGATAAGTACAAAATCAACTAGCAAATGACAGTGGGGAGGGGGCAGCTTTGGGCAGAAGGAAGGATGGCCCACTCAGTGGTTAAGGTAGTGGCCTGGGACTTGGAAGACCCAGTTTCTTGCTTTGCTACATACTTTCTGCATGACCGTGGGCAATTCACTTAATCTTTCTGTGCTTCAGCTTCCCCATCTGTAAACATGGAGATAATACCGCCCTTGTAGTTACTTTGCAAGGTGATCTGAGGTGATTAGACACTAGCAGAGTGATTCTCAGAGCATTTAATGCTTACGTTAGCTGTTAGTGTTTGCCTCGGTTTCACTCTCGTTCACTTCAATGGGAATCAGGCTGGTGTGACACAAATGCCATTGAAGTGAATGGGACTTGTGCCAGTGCAAACAGCTAGCACTTGTGCTAAAGGCCTTGAGGCTCATGCTGCAAAGGGAGCCATAGGATGAAAATAAATGGACAATGCCTGCAGGAGTCCTGTCTTTGGTCAGGGCAGCCCGCATTCAGGGGGTTTCATGCAACAAACACAATATATGGGCAGGCACCACACTCCACCCACCTCCCAACCCCTCACAACTCACAGTTGTGGGGAATTCTGGGTCCAGGAAGTTCTCCCGGCTGTTTGCTTCCTATTTTTTGGTTTTGCCTTTTGGAGCGCCTTTTTTGAGCACTCGAAAGTGAAATTAAACAGTAGAAACCCCAGGGCGAGTGGTGAGTACGTTCTCTGCTCTGACCTCTGGGACTGCTCTAGGTGCTTTACCTGCGTGGAGGCTGGGCGGATGCTAATAGATGGGGCGGACATGTGGGCGAACATTGGTCTGGATTGGCCCACATGGTGGGGGCCCCGCCGGGCCTCAGGACTCCGCCATGAGTGGAGGTTCTGTGGCACACAGGAGTGCGGATCTCATGGCCACCCTAATAAACAGGCAGTGAACATGGGCTGAACACCCTCATGGTGTGGGCTATCATCTTATTTATAAACACCCATAGAGTATCACTGATTGATCTAGAAGGGGGTTTGCTATTGCTTAACTATTCATTTTTAAATGCATTCTTTGGATTGTGGGAATGGTGGTGACAGAGGATTGATACAGGCTTGGAGAGGATATTATTTATTAATTTAAAGTTATTCCCCACCCTTCCCCTAAGACTCCCCTATTATATGGGGGGGGGGACTTTCCCAGATAAGATGGGGAAATGGGAGTGGGTGGGATGGGGTGCAGATGGTTGGATTTTTGGGAGGAGTTATATTTTGGGAGGAGTTATACATATATATATATATATATATATATTGTGTGTGTGTGTGTTATTTGTTTATATTTGTTTTAATTTGTTATTTTTACTTGTTATAAGTTACACCAGGCCTTTAGGACAGATTTATAATTACTTTTAAAAGATACTCTAGGTATGATCCCTTCATGCCTTGCTCCTGCTGCAGCCATTTCTACCTGTGCAAACTGCAAACTGGACAAAAGCGGTCACCAAACCAGCATGATTCTTTTACCGGGGACACTTTACTAGGCCATGGTACCAACTTTGACGAATCCATGCACCCGTGAGCAATCTGATATCCTATCTGGGAATGCAGTTTCTTTTGCCCAGATGGAAAGGATGAGGGCAGTGGAGAATCATGCCTCTCCGTATTTGCTCTTGGCTCTTTACGCTGTGTCTTGGATAAAGTGGTGACACAGTGGGTTATGTTGCACAGCTTTGCCGGGAGGAGCATGAGCAGAGGGTTGGCTACATGCTGAAAGGGAATCTTGTCGACATGTGAGCAAATCACTGCAGCCAAAGGGTGCTGAAATCTGCTATCGAAGCTGGGCTGAGGGTCCATCTGTGTTTCATCCGCAAAAGTGTGTGTGCGTGTGGGTGTGGGTGGGGGGTGTAGATGAATTTCCCCCACCCCTTTTAACTTCACTGTTTTCCAGCTTCTAAACCAGCATTCCGGTGGGCTTTGGAGCAGCTAGACAGTCTCGAGCTCCCAGGAAGCCACTGGGCCATAGTGGAGCCAGCCTTCTCCCCATCCATCATCCTTATCAGTGGTCTCTGGCAGCACTGCAGTCCCTGGCAGCAGGGCCTGCAAGGACAGAAGGACTGGACTAGATTGAGAGTGCAGCCCGCGTTGAGACAGGGAGGGGCATTAAAGTGATAAGCAACACCACAAACAAAAACAACTGTCCTCATTGGGAACTTCAAAGTGCAAAGGCCTGAAATTTATGTGGCCGAAGAATGCACGAGGCTGTATCAATACCTTTGCTGGGAGTGGCGGCTGGAGGGACACAGCTTTTGGGTGTGAAACTGCTAAATAATATGGGGACGTTGTGACAGTGGGAGTTGAGCAAACAGACAATTGCCCCCTGCAGCCAAACTGAAAAACCAAAGTGTTCTAAGAGGTGCCAGGATAGGTGCCCCTAGAGGAAGGATTTTCTTATTTACTAAACTATTGAACATCTTGGCCTGTGTCTCCTTTACCTGTGCATAATGGAGACCAGATCCCAAATGGGGCCACTGGGTGATCTAGCAATAGAAATTGTACACCGAGTCTAGTATGTACTGTATGCGTATGCTACCTGAGGATTGCCAACTCGGAGTGTTAAAAACCATGAGTCAGTTATTCCAAAATCGTAAGATTAGCGTTTTAATTTTTAAATACACGTTGACTTCTTTGGATTTGTCTTCCAGTTTCTGAACATCTGTTTTGCAGTTGGTTCACTTTCACACTTTCCATTGCAATCATGGCCATTTTTACATGGATTGCCCCCCCCCCCCCGCCGGCCACTCAGTGTTTGGGCGGGTGTGCGGGGGAGGGGCAGTCCATGTATAAGGCCACCAGTGGGTGGGGGGGATGGGTGTGCGATGGGTGTGGGCCCATGTAAACACCATGGGCGGCAGGTGTCTGCGTGTGCGCTCCTGCTGCACATCCACTGCACACCTACCCACACCCACCTCCACCCACGGAGCCCTCCGACAGAACTGAGGATGCTCCATGGGTGGACCCCCCCACCCACTCACCCCGGGCTGTGTAAAAATGCTTATTTTCTTAAAATGAAAAATGATCAGGATTTTATTAAGAGTCTCATCAGTTTAGGCCCCAAGGAACACATGATAAAAATCACGAGATCTGGTAAAATATTCTCTTATTACAAGGGTGGGGAACCTCTGGCATGTGGGCCAAATCTGTTTCAGGAATTGAAGCCTTTTCCAATTCCTGGATCTGAGTCAGGCCTCCCAAAATCATAAGATTAGTTTTAAAATTGAAAGGGTTTTGTTTGTTTTTTAATTAAAAAAATACACTGTGAGTTCTTTCAAAGTGGATCCAGTCAGTTCTTACCCTCAAGCATTGAGTGAGCTCAGGGAAAGAATGTGAAGATGAGGACATGTATTAAACGACAGGGCATGGATCATAGATCCATGACCCTCCCCTTCCTTCCCCCATCCTGTGCGCAACCTTAAGCATCCCCACCCCAGCTTCTTTCTGGCCCATACATTTTCAAAATGAACCATGGAAGGGAGAAGGTTCCCCACCCACGTCTTATTCCGATTGCTACTATCCAGGCTTGACCACCTGCTGTAATCTGATTGGCTGGCTGAAGTTGGCAAGAGCGGAAGAATCTACCCAGGTCTTTGCTGCCATGGTCTTAAAGGGATGGTGTTCCTCAAACTTTAAAAAACCTATTTCCATTTGGATAGTCTAATCTGTCCATTTAGGTGATACAGAAACTACCAGCAGTGTTCTCTCCCCTTTCTATTGAGCAAACACATACCTATATATATTCATACATTATTATAGCTTGTTTTAATTACATTAAAGCAAATGACTCTCTCCCCCTATGGTTTATATCAGCTCTTTAGGTTTATAATTTATCTTGGCACAGTCTAGACGGGAGCCACTTTGAAGCTTTTTCAAACAGGATGAGAACAAACCATTTTTCCAAAGTGGCTGGATTAGGAAAACTGTCTGGCCATTCATCTTGCAGGGGAGGATTGTGTCATGGTACTGTCCGAGCTGGAACCAGGCCAACTCATTGCTGTCTCTCTACTGTACTGGGAAGAAGAGGCCTGACCTGCCCCCCCGCCCCCCTCCATCCCTGGGGAGAGGAAGAAACCAGCAAGCCTGGGCTACTGACCATGAAAGGGTTTAGTGGAGGAAGATCAGGCCTGTACAGTGGGGGACCTGGTTTACTGCTGATTGTTTACACTGAGTAATTTATTTCAGAGCAGCAGGAGCAGAGGCAGTTCTGCAAAGCAAACATAGGGCAGGCGGCCACACAGAAAGCAACGTGTCAGCCAGCACAGTGGGCTGGGTGGAAGAAGCAACTGGATTGGTCCGAGCCATCCTTGTGAGAGGAAAGGTGCGAGAGGTCCTTGTAAGAGGAAAGGTGACTTAGTGACCAGGTGATTAGCTTGGGGTTCACAAGATGGGATTTCACTTCCCACACCACCATGGATTTTTTTTTTTTTTTATAACTATGGGCAAATCACCAAGGGGTAGGTTAAGGGTTCAAGCAGGCTCACAAACTAATCATGCATGCTTTCCCAAGAGAACTCAATGCGCAGTGTAAGGCCTGTCTCTTATACACATCTAGATGTGTATAAGAGACAGGACATACGCGGCCGGAAAAGAATGCGCGGCGCCGGATCACACGCACAACTTCCGCTTTCGGTTCGTCTAAAACAGTGCCGCGGCTGTTTCGCCGCTCCCGCGCCTGATCCAAGTGCACGTCTAAAAACGGCCTAAGTCAGGAATGGACAACCTGCAGCCCATGAGCCAAAAGGTGGCTCACAGCTCTTTTTATTTGGCCTCTTTCTGATTCTTGGATCCTGCCATAGAGCCATTTCCTACTCTCAAACACTGAAAGGGTGAACTCTACGAAAGGGAGCAGAGATGAGGGCATGCATTCAAGGATAGGGAATGGATCTACAGGCATTTGAATTTCCCAGGTTACAGCAATCCGCCGCGGTCAGAAGGATGCAGCAACATTCCCGTGAGTGTTGTTTACATGACTGCCCATATTGTGAATGGGGGGCGGGGGGAATGTCACATGGTACCTGCTCATCTGCATTTACCCCATCCTCGCCGCTGATGGTCTCAGAGAGAGAGAGCGCGATATTGGACAAACCATACACATGGTGAGCAGAGCTGAGCACTTCTCCAGGTGCCTGTGTATGGTTTCAAAATGACGATTGGAGGAAACGCAACCTCTCATAATCTCACGCGAATGGCATTCATGTCTTTATGGTGTGAGTTTTGGAAAACATTAATAAACCACCAATGTCGGGGTTTTAAACACCTGGATTAAGATGCGGAAAATTCCACATGAAAGGCAGGAGAGTCGTTCACATGTGAACTTGATTCACGGGTTTAATTGCCTGCTCGTGGGAAATAGGTTTGTATGTAAAAATACCGTATGGCATAGAGCCATGATCTGGAACCTCTCCTTCCTAAGAACTCCACTTACGCTCCCATGTCCCTTACTACTATCCAGCCTGCCGAGCATGTACTCATTTTTAAAGTAGTCCATGGAAGGAAAAAAGTTCCCCACCACTAGTGTGAGTCAATGGGATTTTTTTTTCATCTATAAAAGGGGGTACATTACTCTTCCTTGTAAATCTATTGTTAAGAAATTTTGGCTCTCCTTACCTTGGGGTCTTCTGCACCTCTACCAAATTAATTTGGTTCAAATTAACCTGCAGGTTGAACAACTATTAATGACTGACCCACTACACATAGAGGTAATTGTATATTTCTTCTTTCTATAGGAAACCAGACTAAAAATGATTCTTAGGGGTTTCAGTGGAAGTTTGGTGACATTTTTGGTCTTTATAATCTACCCCTTAGGGTGTTAAACAAGATGATAGCCTGCTAGAATCCAGGTTTGGTCTGTGCAGCCCCCACTCACATGTTTAGTCTGAAGACCCTAACAAACAGGCAGTCTCTGTATTACTTGTGTGCATGTGGGCAGCCTCCACTCATCCCCCACTCATAGGTTTAGCACAACAAACCTAATACACAGGCAGGCATTCTTCCCCAGCCACACTCTGCCCACTACCTGCCCCTCCTTCACACTATCCTGCCCCGTCATGACTCACAGCTGTGCTAAGTCATGGGAAGAAGAAGCCACACCAACTGTTTCTTTCTTCTGGGCTATTATGACTCTGGGGAGTGGTCCAGCTCCTGCTCTCCCTGCCCACCTAGAGGGGTTCATATCTGCCTTTATAAATGCCAACACTTTTGCTATGCACAGAATGCTGTGTTTATTGATCAAATTGCATACTTTATTGAGCGCCGATAGTGAAAACTGAAAGCAAAAGTAAAAATTCAAAGTAAAAGTAAAGCAAGTACGTGTTCACGTGCAGTGCACAGCCAATTCTTGCTAGGCAGCCCAGCTCTTTAAACTTTTAAAAGCATTTGGTGCTTAGTCTGCAGACTTCACGGACGCAGGTACTGAAGCCATGGATCCTGAGAACTTCATGATGCTCATTATCTCACCCTGGCATTCATGACCGTTGAAGAGCAGTGGTTCATGACTGTGAGCAATCCAGCAGATCTAAGCCACCTGCTGTTGTTGGCTCAATGAGATTTCTAGGCACTAGGGATGGATGAACGGGGTTCGGAAGTTCAGAGTTCAGCCCGAACTCGGCCTGTTCGGATGACCAAACCAAACTTCCAAACCCAACGCTCGAACTTCCGAACAGTGACTTTGGGCAGGAAAAACGTGACTGGAAGGGGGAGGCAGCTGAGGAGCAGACTTCCTGGCACCAGGGGTGGTTTCAGGGCCAAAAATACTGATACCGAAAAAAAATAGGTTTCGGTACCGATAGCACTTTTTTGAATGTTCGGCCAAACCGAACTCCGCCCAACCCAACAGCCGAACCCGAACTCTGGTTTCAAACCGAACGTCCGAATGGTGTTCTGTTCACCCATCCCTACTAGGCACAGACAAGCACTTATTTGAACTGTGGTTGGGGTAGTGGCACACACCACAACATGGAGGCGGCTCCTACTTCGGTGCCATATGCTTGCCTTCCTCCAGCAACAATGGACCACAATGGTGAGAATCGAAGCCCTGCAAGGGAAACTGATGTATGCTGAAAGCCAATGCCCTGCACATTGCTGTACCCACCAAGAGGCTTGTCTGGGTGAAAGAAAAAAGCACAGACTAGTGGGAGAACATGCTCTCCTTGTGGGGAGATGTCGACATGGATCTCCAACTTCAGGTTGCCCCCTTGCCTCACACAGCTGGTATCCGAGATCCTCAGGCCTGAGCTGGAGAAAGGGAGCATGATGATGTGGTTGCCCATATTGGTGGAGAAGCGTGTTGCCGTCGCCAGACTTCTGCCGCTCTATCACCCAGCAATTTGGCATTGGAACCTCCATGGTGGGCACCCTCGTTGTCAAGGTTTGCACCGTGATTATGGAAGTGTTGCTGGACCAGGTGATGCAATTGTTTGACCCTGTAGAGGTAATGGAGAGCTTTTGGTAGGAGGGGTTCTAGAACTGTATAGGGGTGATTGATGGGAGCCATAGCAGCAGCATCTGCCCACCCATACCAAAGATGACTTCACCCGCAAGAGGTTCTTCTCCATGGTTCTCCAAGCTGTAGTGGACCACCGTGCCCAGTTCATGGATGTGCCAGCAGGGTGGTCCAGGAGGAACCATGACAACCACATCTTCCACCAGTCCCCCTTCTTTGGCCACATGTATGCCAGGGAATTGGACTCAACACGGAAACTGGCATCTAGGAAGTGCTCATCTCGCCTGTTGTTCTGGGGATCCTGCAGAACAAATGAAGCCCTTGCTTATAAAGCCTTGCAATGTTGCCTGCACCCTGGAGCAAAGGTACTTCATCAGGAAGCTCAGCGCCACCTGCTCTGTTGTGAAGAGGTCAAATCCTCCCTGCGCCACTAGTTGCAAACCCACACATTCATGTTGCTCTGGGTGCTTGTGGCTGAGGGTTCTGTCCATGCCCATTGCAGTGGCAGACTTGTAGCAAGGCAGCAACGAAAGCCATTAGTTCAGACTGCCCCTCTCGCACCTTCCCACCCTGGTGTTTCAGCCCCCTCCCCTCAAATGCAAGTGATTCCAACCCCCAGCCCCCAAAGCAGCTTATCACCATTCTCCATGGCCTCCCTACCCTTCCTGCATTTGTGTTTCAGCCCCTTCCCTCCCTATGTAACTGCCGTCCTTCCCACCTGAAGGGAACCAAGAATGAGTACCTGGCCTAGGCTGCTGCTGGGGCAGTTGCTGTGGCTGGATCGGAGCAGCACATGGTTCTCCTCCCATGATCACTGCAGTGCACAGGAGTGATGAATATACAGAAATCAAGAACTGCCATTAATGCCCTTGCATTGCCTCCCCCACCCCACCATTTTGGCTTCCACCCCCACCCCCAGCCCACTGTTCCAACATGGTGCCTTTTACCTCTGCCAGCCTGTGGGCCCACCGTGGTGCCTTGCCACCCACTTTCCATGCTTCCCATTCACGCCCCATGCTGCTGTGTTCTGGGGATTTTCAGGTTACTTCCCCACACCCCTCTGGCCACTTGTCAGCACAGTAAAGACCCCAACACACACATAAACAGAAGCCTTTATCATGCTTCTGTGTAAACACAGCTCCCCTCAGGTGCATTAGCTTACCGTTCTCCTCCACCTCCTTAATAAAGGGGACCTCCAATTCCTCCATTCCCTCCATAAGTACCTCCGGAGGTTCCTCAAATAAGGGCTGTCTCTTCACCTTGAGGTGGTAGATCACGAGAGTCACGGTGTCCATGTTCTGGTCAAGGAGTGCTCGCTCCGGGGTGGAGACAGGCATGGAGGAATCTCCACAGTCCATGGAGCGGGCAGGAGCAGTTGGAGCGGAAACGGGCAATGGGGGAGCCGTATCCACCTGCTTCTGGCCCCTGGTGAAGGCAGAGCTGTAGAGGCAGGATGCCACAATGGCTCCATCTACTCAGAGGAACAGGTCTGGCAGGACATACTAGGGAGATGTTTGCCTTCTGTAATCGGAGGTGAAGTTGTTGTTCTTGATACTTCTGTAGCCCCTCTAGAGGTCCTTGGCGCGCTGTCGGCACTGGTTCATGTCCCTGTGGTATCCCTGCTGCACCATCTGGAGAAAGATTTCATGGGACACCACCTTGTTTCCATAGCACTTCACAAGCTTGTATTGTATGTTCTTCTCCCCCAGTCCCAGAGGGATGAAGGCCTTAGTCTCTTCCTCGCTCCAGAGAATACACCTCTGGTGGGCAGTTCAGTAGGTGGAGAGTGGAACACCGGAGGTAGCAGTGCTGGTAATTGCCTGCGAACACAGTAAAGGGGAAACACACAATTAGACAGCTGTATGATAAATGTTGCCACCCTCATTTGTGTGAATCAACCCACTGATACAACTGGAGATACTGATCAACAGAGTTAAAAATCGAGAGTGGGGGAACTTCCCCCATAAATTTACAGAAATTTTTGGAGGGGGAACTTCCCCCATAAATTTGAAATTCAAAATTTCATAAGAATTTGAATGTTTTGAGTTGTTACTGAAATTTGAAAGAAGAAATTTAAACCAGTTCTGTTAGTAAGGGGGCAGCAGCGAGCTGTTAACTGGCAAGACCTCAGATGACATTTCTGGGTTTCTACTGTAACACATAGGGTGTCTTTAGACATAACATCAACAGGTATCTGAATGTGTGTTTTGACCTTGATATGAACACCAGTTTGGCCCTGTGTTCACCATGTGGCGCTGCTTAGATACACAGCCCATTTTGGCATAAATAGCTGTTTTGCTCGCCACCCAATTTCAGCATGCAAGTGCTGCTGCCTCGTTTCCCATGTTGTACCTGTTAACACATCACACAATATAATTAGACACAACATTGGACACGTGTTCAGCCAGAACATGCAAATTGTCCTTATGATGCAATGGTGTTCATATCGCGTGCTCAATGGGTGGTCAAATCAGTGTCAGGATTGTTATGGTGCTTACACACAACGGCCAAACACGTGCTTAGGGGTTTTGACACCCGATCTTTGTTATGTCTAAAGATGCCCATGGAGACAAAGAGTGGGTGATTTCAGACGTGACGGGCACCCGATTCACCACAGTGGATTCCCAGCGGTGGCGAACCGGCTAACCACCACCACCCTCCATGGGCAAGAGAGGCCCCCAACAGGTGTGATGGGAGCGGGACCACGGCAGAGAATTGGACCGGCAGACCACGGCCCGGAGCAGCACAACAGACGTTACGTCGATCCTGGGCCATGGTCAAAGCACCCGTAAGGCGCGGGGGGGCTTGTCCCGGCTGCTGCTGCTGCTGCCCCTCCACCACCTCCATGTGCAGCATGAACACCACCTCCTCCGCCTGCACCTCCTCCACCTGCCTTGCTCTCTCGTCCTCCGCTCTCCTCTCCCTTCCGCCTCTCTCCATCCTGCCACATCCCCCTGCTGCTGTGTGCCATTTAAATCTCCCTCCCCAGCCTGTGTTGTTGCTCATTGCCTGGCAGCGATGCTGTGTGCTTCATACCCAGCTGGGAATCATGTTGCTTGATTCTGGCCGGTGGTTGCCATTCAGTCGTTACTTTTTTTTGTTTCCTGTTGGGAATCGCTTTGATCACGCTTTCAGAGATGGTCCGGGCTGGAGCTCCAGAAGCGTGGTTATTTTTTATTCCTGGTGAGGATTGACTGTGGTGAACATCTGGCACCCGCGAGACAGACGTTCAGGGTGCTTTGGCTCCGCCGCGGGATTGACCGTGGTTCACTGTGGTTGACCGTGATCTCGTAACGTCTGAAAATACCCAGTGTTAACAAATGAGACCATACCCCGCTGGAGTCCGGGTTTGTTCCGTGCAGCCCCCACTCACATGTAATTAGTGTATAGAGTCTAATGAATAGGCAGCCCTCTGTATTTCATGTGCGTTCGTGCAGCCCCTGCTCAGACCCCACTCACAGGTTTAGCATAACCAGCCTAATGCATGGTCAGATGTTCTTCCACACCCTGCTGTACCACCACCACAACCCCTTTCTCTGTATCCCGCCCCTTGTCATAAATCCCAGCCGTGGCAAACCATGGGAAGAAGAAGCTACCCCAGTTGTTTCTTTTGTCTGGACTATTATGACTCCAGGAGGCGGTCCAGTGCCTGCTATCTCCACCCAAGCCCCGCAGTTCATACCTAGGTTTATACCAGCAGCCAGCACTTGGCAACTGTAATTAACTGGTCACTATACACATAATGCTTAAGTAGCAAATTGCATACTTTACTGAGCACCTATAGTTAAAAACGAAAACAAAAGTAAAAATTGAAATAAAAATCAATCAGTCTTTCAACGTAGTCATCTGGTTTCTTGCATCCACAGCTCAAAGCGATGGACTGGCAGGAAGCAACACACAGTTGTTTCAGGGTCTCACATTCCGCAGTGTTGGAAATCCCTCTCAGTTCCCACTGGCATGTCCAAATGTCAGCAAAGGTCAGTGTATCCATGATCCCTCAATTTCTCAACCCGGGGGACTCTGGTCAACCATAGCACCTGCATTTGAAATTCATCTTGCTTTACGCGGCAACCAACCAACTGCAACAGGTTTCTATGGCGTTATGACCCCTCATAATCTTTCCAACAAAACTTGTTACTTTTTAAAGATAAGAAATGATGAGTAACTTTCAACCAATGGGCAATAGCATCCCGGCCCTGCTCCCACATACATTTTTTGGGGCTGTAAAAAAAGACCATGGGCATTTTTACACACATCTTAAAGTTTCGGATTTTTCAATCTTCTGGGTTTACAAGTCCACAAGTAAGTTCCGGATGCATTTTTCACACACACACTGCCCTGAGGCAGTTCTTAGATGCGTTCTTCACACACACACTGCCCCGAGGCAGCCTAAAGTAACCACAGCTGTAGACGTGACAGGCTGCCATGGAAACCAAGTGAGCACAGCTGCCTGGAGCAAAGCAGTTTACCAGGGAACTTTTTACACACAAAAGTTCTGGGAGAAGTTCTATGCAGAAGTTCAAAGAGCCAGATGTTTAAGTGAGTGATTTAGACACACAAAAAGTTCAGGATGTAACAGCAAACATGCAGGAGAAATGTGTGTGTAAAAACACCCACTCTCTCTCATCCAGGTGCACGTATTGTTCCAAAATTATTTATTGACAGTGCAATGGCACTGTCAATTTTCTTTTGTAAAAAAAATGAACTTGGCCTACGGGATCAAATGTTATTAAGGAACACACACACACACACACCGTGATCAAATAAACCTTTTTTCATAGGATATTAGGCAACAAAGGAAATATTTTCCCAGGGCAGAAATCTCATTTTCTCACCATTCTTAGTTTGAATTCTCAGCCCAGTTCTAATAGGCATGACTCCATATATTCTGCAACCCACCCACCCAAATTCTACAACCAAGAAATCCAAATTCTGTGAACAAATATTTTTAGATTTTGTGAGCAAAAGGATTTTAGCAAATTAACTATGTCCTGAAAATTTTGAATGCAAATGAGTTTCCCAGCATGCCATTCCAACAATTTTATTATGAATAAGCATTTATATAGCACCAGCAGTGTACCTGGTGCTTTACAATTATTATTGGAGACAGGTCCCTGACTAGTGGACTTACAGTCTAAGATAGACATGGATGAGGGGAAAACAGGCACACACACACATTCTCATTTATTACAAATGGGGAACTGAGGCCCTTTTTTACATGAGTAGGGTAGGAGGGTAGGAGGATGGGTGTGCTGTTGCGGTGGGTGCGTGCCCTTTCTCACGGATACACACCCATCTCCACTCACGGAGTCTCCTCTGTTTTTCCAGATGGCTCCATTGGTGGGTGATGGGTGGAGATGGGATAGGTGTGTGTCTGGGCCGCGTACATACCCCCACCCACCGCCCGTGCTGTTCACACGGACAAGCACCCATCCCCCCACCCACTGCCACAGTGTGTACACGGACACACACACACCCCGCATCGCACGCCCAACGGGGGATGGGGAGGGGGGAACTCCATGTAAAAATAGCCTAAGGCATGACTTGCCCAAGACCACCCAATGAGTTCATGGCTAGGACAGGATTTGAACCCTGGCTTCCCAGATCCAAGTCTAGCACCTTATCTCCTACACCACACTGGCTCTCATTTTGGACATTTCTAGTCTTTAAAAAACCAAACACATAATGTGATAATTTCTCAGTTGGGGCTGTTCTTTCCAGCAGGTTTCTGGGTCACAGGCTACTCCTCTTTGACAGCAGTGGCAAGGAGTTCTATGGTTCTTGAATATATGCCTGCAGCTAACAGTGCCAACATGGAAGTGTGGCTGCTTTGCAGGGCTCCCCACTCAGAGAGCTGTACGTCTATGCTGCAATTTCTGTGACCATTTGGCCAAGTTCCACAAAAACAGTCCTGAATAGAAAAGCACAGAATTAAGTTGGCCCTGCTAATGGCCCAGCCAGAGCCGACCAACCCAGTAGAAAAGGTGGACCTCTTGTCTAGGGTGGCAAACTTCTTGGGCTGACACCAATGGGTTGGTGTGACACTTGGAGCTGATTGAGTTGCCTCAACAAGCAATAGGTGAGGAACAGGAACAATTCACCCACAGTGCAAGCCCTGGGCTTGGACTTGCATGTGCACTGTGGGCAGGCTGAGAGGGGCTCTCCTGTTCACTGACAATCAGCTGAGGATGAGGAATGGGGCCACAAACTAGAAAGCACCAGTCCTGATTACAGCACCATTACTGGGTGGCCCATAAACTGGTACCCTCAGCAGAAAGGTCAGAAGGAAGGAACTATGGCTCTTTCACTACTACACAAGTCCTTCTGTCCACCTAAAAGGGGCAGCAAGCTCAACACACAGCCTGTGCTGTACCTGTGCAGTGGGGAACCAGAAAAATTCACCCTTCAGGGCTGTCAATCTGAGCGGCATTAAAGCTACTTATAAAACAACAGCACAAAGGAGAAACAAGCCACTTTTTTGAACAAACAAACATAACAGGCTGTATTTCCACAAACCCAATGCCAAAGAGCCCATATGGAAAAACATGTGTTTTCTATATTTTCCACTCAAACACCGCATTTTAAAAATTATAGCAGAACCATTTGCCCTGTTAAAACTGCCAGAGTTTACGATCATTCCTTCTTTTTAAGAGTTAGAAACAAGCTGTACGTGTTCTCTCCAGACTGCCCTGGAGACCGCAAAGGGGTTTGTTCTCTCCAAGACGCACCCGTTGGCTCCAATTAGCACTCCCAGGCGTTAGCCACGCACAGAAGGGAGACCTTATCCCACCAAAGCATACATGGTTAGCCATTTCAATGGAGTTCTAAAAGAAAGTTGATTTTAGATATTGCAGAAAAAGCTACTTTTTTGGCAAGTAAATAAATAAATAAATTTTAAAATAATACCCAGATAAAGAGCAGTAACCTGCCTTCTTGAATCCTGGAACTGTGTTTCTTCCGTGACTTGGATTTGGGGGTTCAGAACCTTGGACAGGAAGGTAAAGAGTTCTTAGTGGAAAGGTCCATGAATGGCTATTGGTCCAACTAGTCAGAGGATGAGACTACTGATTGTTGGAAATTTGGAAGTGAATGACTGGGAATGGATCTTTCCATTATGACCCTATTGTGCACTTCTCTGAAGCAACAGAAGCTGGTCACTGTTGAAGACAGAATGCTGGGCTAAATGAACTGTTGCTCTGACCCAGTATGGCATTTAAATAATCAATAAGATCAGATACTATTTTATTGGGAGAAGTAGACTACTAGGTGCTTTTGCCATTGCACTGAACATTTCCAAGTACAGCAAGGTTTTTTTAGTTTTCTAATGTAGAGCTCTGTGTGTGTAGGATTGTGCCCTTAGAGCACATCCCTAGTGCATGGATGTACTTACTCTAGTGTATGAGAGTTTGCCTTTCTCCTCAAGCAGGGCTGTGTTAAAGACTATAGGGGCCCATGTTAAACCACACTTTGGATTCCCTTTTCTTGTGCACAGAGCTGTCCTTAGAATTCGTGGGAGCCCAAGACAAAAATAAAATACGGTGGCCTTGCCCTCTCAGGGGCACCCTCTGTGGGGCCAGAGGCATTGTGTTTGAAGCCCCACAGGGCGGGAGTGGGAGCCCCACAACCTGCCCTGGTGAAAACAGGGATCATTGTGGGACCCCAAAAGTAGAGAAAATAGCGAGGCCACCCTGTGGAAAGGTTGGCCCCGCTTCTGCAAAGACCAGGGTATTCATGGTATGTGGCTCATTAAATTATGTGGTATTTTGCAGCATTCACTGTCAGCATAATGGTTAGTGTGGTCCTGTCCTCATGATATGCCACCACACACAGGCAATGCATGAGATCATATAGTAGAGAACAATAAAATCTTGCCCCTGAAGCCCATCCACTGGTTCCATCCACTGGTATCGGGGGTTGGGGGACCTCATAGGAGCTGGTGGTCCAATGCAGCAGTAGCTGTGACAGGCCCCCATCTCCCATGAGGTAAGGCAGCACTAGGGCGGGAGCACTTCTGAGGCTGCTGATTCTCCAGGGAGGTCCCACACTCACTGCTACCTACCTGTAAAAGCAGAAGCTATGCCACTCCAGCAGACAGAGCTCCCTTGAGGGAGTTGCTGGTAGGATGTGCTCTCTGAGGAATCCTCCATTTTGGAGTTCTTTCGCTACTTTGGTATGTCAGAGCTTGGCATGCCAGAAACTCTTTCTCTGTTCGTGAAAGCTGTGGGGAAGGGATGGGCTGAGAGGAATATTGTACGTGCAGTTATTCCAAAGTAGCTGTAATTCCAGATTTGTCATTCTGGAGTTTTTATTCAGGGGTAACTCTCTACACGAGCATTATAATACTCTGGAATAAACACTATCCTGGATTGGCAGAGTAGATGCTTATTCTGATATAAGAGTCACAAGGAGGACTGCATCAATCCCATGTTACAGCGCAGTTGAATTATAGTGCCTTAGGAAACTCAGAGGAGAATGCCTCTGCTAGCGCATCGGTCTTGTCATTAATTGACTAGGATGTAAATTTCCAGAGGTGATTCTGTATTTGTGTAGACAACTGAGACAAACAGAGGAGTTCCAAAGGGAACTGAATTCTGCCACATAGACAGCGCAGTTGAATTTCAGAGCATTCTTCTGCTCTGATTTCTGGGTGCTGTGTTGGGCAGCTGTGAGCCCCTCCTCCCAATGTCCTTGCTGTGCCTATGTCATTTGCTATCACGGGTCCCTGGAGCAGATGGGTGAGACAGATTCCCTCCACTGCAGGGTCAGAGTGGATTAGGAGGCAGCATGGATAACTTTTTGTCACAGTCTTCTCTGCTGTAAATTCCTACCCATGACATTTTGCCACACTCTGGGTGTTTTCAGACATGACGCTGCCACACATTCTCACACATTCCCCACACCCTGTGGTAATTCCTACGTCACGTGTGTTGGCTGTCCCTGGGTAGGTGGACACACTTCCACACCCACCAGGTGTCAGGCTCCAAGGGTGGAGCCAGGGAAAGGGGAGGAGAAAAGGGGCGGTCGGAAGTGGAATCAGATGACTCCAGGGGCAGAGTCAGAGAAAGGGGAGGAGCGGCAGGTAGAGCGGAGGGGGGATGGGGTGTAGGGAATCTGGGATGTCCCTTAGTACTAGGGTCGGGACTACCGGAATTTCAGGTATCCGATAATGCCGGTACTGGGCATACCGGCATTATCGGATTCAACCCGATATCCGGTCCGGTTACCGGATTCCGGGTACCGGAATTTTTTTTACATTGCGGCCATTTAAATGAATGGCCGCAATGTAAAAAAACCCCACCAAAAACCTCCCCGAGTCCAGGTTGCGCGGGTGGAAGGGGGGACACCCCCCACCCACCCTGCCCAGCCTGGATT
>QEPC01011131.1:3143817-3160163 GCA_003113815.1 Sphenodon punctatus
CGGCTGTGGAACTCCCTTCCGGAGGAAGCTCGCCTGGCCCCAAGCCTTTTAACATTTCGGCGGAACTGTAAGACCTGGCTGTTTGCCCAGGCCTTTGGGAGGGAGGGTGGGGAGGGAGGATTTTAGTCCCCCACCCATTTATTTATTTATTTATTTATTTATGTCTAGCCCTGTTTTATATTTTATATTTTATATTTAATATTTGATTGTTTTTAAAATGAATTTTAGTGTATTTTTATTGTTGGAAGCCGCCCCGAGCTGCGTTGCAGGAGGGGCGGGGTATAAATCTGAAAAATAAATAATAAATAAATAAACAATAGGAAGGAACAGGGAGACAAAGACAGCAGAGACAGACTAATATGAAGACAAGGCAGGGTGTGAGAGAAAAACAAACAACCTTCACCCTGGTGTGGGTAAACAAGGGAGGAGGGAACTAGACAGAATCACACTAACCCACAAAGAACACACACCATTCCAAAGGGAGGGGAAGGAGCCTCACACACTCAGCACACAAAGGGGGGAAATAGTACCCAGAAACTTACCACCACCAAACACTACTCACAAGAAGGACAAAGGGTAACAAGGTGCACATAGAAGCACAAGTCCAAGAGGAAGTGACTTGAAGCTCCACACCTGCCACTGCCCTCAGCAGTCCTAAATACTCCGCAGAGCCAATCAGACCATGGCAGGTGTGGCCACGCCCACCACCAGGTGTGCATGGTGAGCATGGCAGGAGAGAGAGGGAGGATGCCACGAACATGGAGAGAGCCACCCCCTGCAGCACATCGCCATAGCACAGGCTGCAGAGAGGACCTCCTAGAAGCCCCAAGGCCAGGGGCTCAAGGCCTGGCCGTGACACCAGGGTAGCCCATACCATGCTTCCGGAGATCGAGAAATGGTGAGAAGTTCTGTGGTTGCATCTACCACGGATGTGGGAAAGCGTGGCGAGATGTGGTATCACGTCAGTTTGCCTTGCCCCAAGGCATGACTAGGTATCCCCGCCCAAAAGGGCATAGGACACGCCAAACGTCATTGTTGGGCAACGAAGCAGCATCAGGCTGTCGCCCGGGAGATTCAAAGAGCTGGCTCTACAATGACAGCTTCACAATGATGGAAAAGGTGGAGCAAGAGGAGACTCAAGTGCAGCCGACAGGACCAGTTCGTCAGCAGCAGCCCATGGCCACTCGGGTGAGACACAGTTAGATACTAAATACGACGGATGGCTGTATGATAAAAGGGGGGAGGGGTATGGCTTGACCAATGTTGGGGTGGTTGATGAAAATTTATGCTCTCGTCCCCAATAGGAAAATAGAGCTGTAGCCGTCCAGGACGCCTCACGAACACCAACCCGGGATGCAGCCGACTGTCCATGTACACAGGGAGACACCTGAGGCTGCCAAGAGATGCTGGCCATCAGCAGCTGAAGTTAGATATGGTTACACAGAGGGCCATCAAATTATGGGTCACAGTTCCTGGGGGAGGGGGGGATATGGCTGGACACATATAGATATACCCCCCATTCTACCTAGGCACCCCGATGTCACTCCCACTTCAAGAGTCGTTTACACACAGACACCCAACACACAGTAACCCAGTGACCCACATCCTCTATCCAAACCACCCAACAGCCAGTGACAATGAAAGGTATAATCGCTTCCAGTTATGGGAGCATTAAATAATCACCTGTCCACTACCCCTCCTTTTCCTTCGTCAGTAATGTTGATATATACTGGTAGTAGGATTCAAATCCTAGATAGAGATAATACTACCTACCAGAAGAGGGTAGAATGGAATAAGGAGGTGGAAAGAAATACAAAAGAATTATGTCAAACGTGGTTGGCGACTCAGCAAAGAGATAGACTGGAGTCTCTCACTTATATAAGGGAAAGTTACCAAATTTTGGCAGACCAATTGAAGCAGGTATTAGTGAGCACAAAGACATACAGGGATAGAATTAGTTTTCATAAAGCTTGGTTCGATGAAGAGTGCTTAACTGCAAACAAAGAGGTAATGGATTATTTAGTATTATGCAGGAATAGTTCAGATCTTCAGAATGGGCATTAGAGTGGTAAAGAATAAGTATAAAGGTTTATTGAACAAAAAGAAACAGATATATTATTTAGAAGGATGGAATAAGCTAGAAAAAGCAGTGAAGCAAAATAATATGAGGGAATTTTGTAAAATAGTTTCTGGTTGTTCCAAATCACGTAATATGATGGTGGGTGCTAATATTACATCATCTGTATGGGAGATTTATTTTCGTTATAAGTTTACAACCAAGGTGTTAGGTACAGAGGGTGAGAATGACCTACAATATTTGGAAATGGGAAAGTCCATTCAAGATTACTTGATTCAAGATTTTCAGATGGATAAATATATTGGGGACATAAAAAATAGGAAATCTCCGGAACTTGATAAGTTACCACCTGAATTAAAGTCAGACAGGGAATTTTGGATCCCGATTTTCTGTTCTCTAATGAATGGAATACTCGTAACTGATATTTATCCAGTAACGTGGAGAGAGAATGTTCTGGTACCCATTTATAAGAAGGGTAATAAATTGGATCCATCCTCATACAGACCTATCAGTTTGATAAATATCCCAGCTAAAATATTGGGCAGACATCTGTTGGAGCACACTGAAAAATGGCTTAAGGAAATAGGTATACTGGGGGAGGAACAAGCAGGATTTGGTTCAGGATATTCCTGTATGGATCAGTGCTTTACGGTTTGTCATATAATATCAAAATATGCTAAATAGAAACAAAAATTATACATTGCATTCATAGACTTCTGGGGCTTTTGGTGCAATAGAAAGAGTGCTTCTTTTGAAGAAATTAAACAAGATGGGGATGGATCCCACATTATGAAGATTAATTAGGACATATTATGAAGAGACAAAGACTAGAATAAGGTACGGATTTAGAGGTGAAATGACAAATGCTTTCCCCTCTAACCATGGAGTGCGTCAAGGTTGTGTATTGTCACCTGTATTTGAATGACTTGGGGGGACAATTGAAAGAAGCAAATTACCATTTTCTTTCTTTGCTAGGGGACAAATTACCTTGTCTTCTATATACAGACGACATGGCTCTTTTTCCCCCAGACTAAAGTTGGACTGCAGAGACTTCTTGATTGATTTGCAGTTTATTGTACTCAGAACTCTTTAGAAATTAATGTTCAAAAATCTAAAGTTATGGCTTATGGTGATAGGAAAACAATGGCATGGCATTTAAATGGGGGAAGACTAGAGTTGGTTAAAACATTTACATACTTAGGACTGACTATTGCTACTTCCAAGTCGTGGGTACTCCATGCCCAAAGATTGTCCATAAAAGCCTCACAAGCAATGGGTGGTATTTTGAGTTTTTATCAGAGGACAACAAAAAGAGCCTGTGTTGAGACACTTAAAGTGGGGCGAGCACAGTTAGAATCAATGCTGCTCTATGGAGCCGAGATCTGGGGTTTGGACCCAAAAGCACTTGAAATTGTAGAGAAGATGCAAGCAAAATTTCTTAGGAGACTTTTGGCTGTACACAAAAGTACACCTTGTCCAGTGGTTAGAGCTGAAACGGGCACAGTAGATATTACAACTAAAGCCAGATTAAGACCAATACTTTATTGGCCGAAGCTTAGATCACTGATGCCAAGTAGATTGCCGAAACAGGCCCTAATAGAAATGATTACCTCAAAAATGCACCCAGGGAGCTGGATCCACAGTATAGTTAAATCTCGGAAGACTGTAGGGCTAAGGTTTATATGATAACAGAGTATCAGCCTGGCAAATGAAAGATCTGTAATTATTGAATGATTTACAGATCTCATTTCAGAGTGATCTTGCAGCAGCAGCAAGATCATTTAATCATATTCCATTTTATCAACATTTGCTTTGATATTTTACAGCCTAAATATCTTTCAGCCGTCACTCAATTTGATCATAGAGAAGCACTAACTAAATTGTGACTAAATCAATTGCATACTAAGGTTCAGGAGGGAAGGTAGAATAAAATTCCCTATTTGGCAAGATTGTATTTATGTAGTTTCGGAAAGGTGGAAGATACATTACACTACTTGTGGGAGTGCCCTCTGCACCAGGTTCCAAGAGATAAGTTTCTCCTTCCAGTAGTGAAATCAATGTCTGTATTTAACATCTTTGAGGAAACTATATGGTTGCTACAGAATGAATCTGTTCATATTTTGACAGGATTAGCTAAATACATTTGTGAAACCAAAAAAGTGTACAAGCAAAAAAGAGTTAAGAACAGTTAGTATAGTCCCAGAAAGGCAGGCATTTCTAAGAGACTTAGGAATTAAACCGTGCTGCCAGTAACCCCCAGGAAGGGCAAGGCATCTCCAAGAGACTCAGGGATCAAACTGTGCCGCCATTAAGTCCCGGGAAGGGCAAAGCACCTGTAAATGATTCAGAGTTAAGTTTATGAGCTAAATAAAGTAGGCATGTTATTTTGAGATTTTGATTGTATGGTTTTAACGGAATTTTGAATGTTGTTAATTGTATTTTAGTGAAAGTGTGCCTTGTGTATATTTTATATTTGCTTATATGCGTATGCGATGCTCTTGAGTTGTGCATATATATTTTGACTTCGGCCGTAAATAAATAAATTCATTCATTCACTACCCCTCCAGCCCATGGCGAGGATGTCCCGATAGGGCCTGTACCTGGAGCTGAGAGGATGAGGCAGCACCATGCAAGGGTTTGCTGGTGCCGTGAAGACCTGGTGGAGGATCTCCTTCAGATGGGGACAAGACAGGGGAAAGAGATTAGGGATGCCATCCAGCAATTTTATTTTATTTATTTATTTTTTAAAAAAAAATCTATCCCACCCATCCTGCCACACAGGCAGCTCTGGGTGGCTTACAATAACAACAACAACTTTAACACAACAGGGAGGAATTAAAAAATATCCCTAACCGCCCACCACCCTGGAGGTGGGGCAGGATAGGTCAATGCAGCAGCTGGCTGTTCACCAAAGGAACTTACTTTCTGAAATGAGGAAGGACTGGTGGTTGGAGAGGGGGGACTGGAATGAACACCTCCAGCAGATCGATACCCTTCAGCAGTCACTCTAGAGGCTGCACATGATCGCACATGATTTCTCGTGTAGCTCGACACCAGCTAGTGATGAGCTCATACTGCCTGAACCACTCCATGAGTAGGCACCTTTGGGAGGCTACCTGCCCTGCATCCATAGTGCAGTTCACAACAAGAGGGAGCAGTAAGGCTAACTCGACCACGAGGGCGTTGTATACCGTACTCCTCTGAGGCAAACTAGGGTCGAGGAGCCTGTGCCGGATCCCATTCTATGTAGGTGCCCATTGGTGACCTCACAGTTGGCGCCATGCTCCTAGCCCGTGCCTTAACCATCATGGTCTCTGTAAGCAGAGTGTGGGGTTGTGGGCCTGTAGCAACCCTCCCAGTAGCAATGTGGATCAAGGTGTTACCATGACCCATATGCGCCTCCATCCCTTTCATAACTCCTGCATTCCTCGAACAGCTCCCACACCTACTCCCCACTCACTCCCTGCAACTGTCCTTGGTGTCTGCATGCCACCCTTATCTTCCAACCTTGTGGGAGTGCTGGAAACCTCTGTCTGGCTCCAGTTTCCATTGATGCATCGGGTCTCATTCTTTCCTTCTTTCTTGGAGCAAACCGGTCTTGGCTGCTAATGGCTCCAGCTCTGGTCCTCATTTCTAGGGCCATCCTGGCACTCGTGCTTGGAGTGTTTGGGCCACCATGTCCCTGGCAGACATGTGGCACACAGGTGACATACAGCAGCTGTTGGGTTCTCCAGATAGTGCAAGGACTAGGTATGACCTCTTGAGCGCCAAGCTCCTATCACTCTGTCATCTCGTAAGTGGGCTGGAGTGCTGGGTACGGGCCCGGGAGATAGGGCTCCAACCCTTTGTCAATGCTGTTCCACCTCCCACCCGTGGTGCTGGTACTGCCTGGGGTCCAGCAGAGACCCTCGCATTACAGGAGATCTGTGGGCTGCTCGACTTTTGCCATTGTCTTGTGATCGAGGGGGCCTCAATTGTCTGCTGGATGGTCCTCCCAGTGGGCCAAAGCAACTGGAGGAGCCTTCAGATTCTGAGCTCAGGGCTTTCTATGACGTGTGAACTCGCCCTGACGTGCAGGTGGGCCTGGCCTTTGAGAATCCTTTCAAGTCATTTACCTGTTTGCGTACCATATAGGGAGCAGGGCTACTGGAGGGGTATGATCCAGTGGACCTCTTATGTGGAGCGTGTCGGACTGCCAACACCCCCTCTCCTCTGTGCACAGCCTCCATGGAACTGACAGCTGGTGGCCCTTGGCGGCGGCGTTTTCCATGGTGAGGAGCCAGATGGGACCTGATCCAGTCTTGTACTGCAGTTCCTCATGTCACTGGTGCCCCCTCTATCACCGTGGACTGGTTGAGATGTGCCTCCGTGGCCAAGCCCCTGGAGTTGATTGACGGACATTGGGAGGGGTTTGCTTCCCTATCCCCCTGTGCCTTTTAGTAACATTTCTACTCTCCATAGGTCAGGTTTGTAGGGAACATTGATGTGCCTAATGTTTCTTCCCCCTGCACATAGGTTATCTGCTTTGCTTGCTGCACTGTATACCGAGTTTTCAAATAAACCACCCCTTGCTCTAGAGGCTTCCGTCTGTGCTTTACAGGGTAACAATCAGCAGCCCGTAGGCTCAGGAACTCTCTGAATTCAGCTGTTTGCAACTGCTCTCCTTGCCGCTCTATGCCCAGCTGTGGGTGTGGCTGTGAACCGGCCAGGCTTCATTTGCCCACAAGCCGCCATGACTGCATGCCGGCTTGGGAATGGGTTCACCACTGCATGGGGATGTTGTCACATTTGTTACACTGCCATGAACCGGGGGGAATCCTCCACATCCTGTGCCAGCATTCAGGCCCTGTTACGTTTGTTCGGCCTCCTGCACGCTCCGTCCTGTGAGGTCAGCCACACCCCGGAACAGGACGATGTGTGGTGGCCACTCCTCGGTGTCATGTCTGAAAACACCCTCTGCCTGCAATTCTCTGTGATGGAGTGGTTTAAGTCGTTCAAACGACTGCTATTCTGGTATTATTTCATGTCAAATTAGATAAATCCTTGAAAGTCATGTTGAACAATGCCGGCATAAAACCAGGAAATAGGAGTTAAAAACCAGGAAGCATAAGTGATTTAAGCTGGCATGGCAATTTACACGATCAATTACAATCCGGATTTAGAGGGGTTAATGCCAGTATTACAATTGTGTAAAAGAAGCATTTATGAGCTGTCATTTGTGTAAGCTGTGACTTTAATTTATGGGACAAGTGCCCAGAGGATTGGAGGGATGCCAATTATTCTAGTCTTATAAAACTGAATGAATGACTATTAAATGGATTGGCTGCAATCCACAAATCACTTACTCTGGAGTAGCCCTAATGAAGCTGTGCAGGCTTCAATGTGGCTACTTTGGAGTAGGTGGTTTGTGGATCATGGCCATTGACTATTATGCTCACAAGATAGAGGTGATTAAAGTTTTTTTTTTATCAAAACATTGTTTTTAATAAAAAAATGGGTTTTTGAAGGAAACAGGCATTCTTCACAGCTTGTTCCTTATGAGGATGGGTTGCCGTGAGCACATAACACTTGTACTCCGTTCGTTGCACTGGCTGCCTATAGTATTCCAGGCTCAATTCAAGGTGTTGGTATTGACCTTTAAATCCCTAAATGGCTTTGGCCCTACTTATCACCTCCTGGGTCCTGGACCGACCCCAGCGGTGATCGGAGGGCACCCCTCTTGAAGCCCCCTGTGTCCGTTGGACGGGGACAATGGAGATGGCGTTCTTGGTGGCCGCTCCAAAGCTGTGGCATTCCCTCCCGGTGGAGGTTCGCCTGTACCCGGAACTTTCCTCCATCCGTAAAAAGGAGTTGGTAGGGTAATTGGGGAGGGAGGGGATTTACTATGGGATACCCATTTACTGCTTTGATTGTTGATTTTATTGTATTTTATCTTTTTATGGAAATTGTAAGCTGCCCTGACCCGCCATTAGGCCGGGGGGGAGGATATGAAACATTATATTTATTTTTATTTATTTATACATTAGTTCTGCTTGTCTGGGGAGGTGATTCCTTTACTCACCTTAATCTTTTTCCTTGTGTGAACACAGGTGAAGTTAATGCGAGTTAGGAGGCAGCTATCTAAATAAATGCTTGTGTGAAAAAGCCTTTCATGGGTTTTGGACAGTTGCTCCTTTCCTCTCACCCGTCTTCTCAAGGTATTTTTTCTAGAGGAGCAGCTGTGTTCTGTCACAGCACAGTCAGGAAGGAGAAGGGTGCAGGGGGATGAGCAGCATGAATGTGTACGCTTGTACATGCAGAGCTCTGTTTATTGCTTGCTACCAACCATGCACTTTGCTGAGCAGGAAGGAGTCAAAATGGTAATAATTCAAAGTCTAATTCCCTTAACTGGGGAGTAGCCAGCTACCCTGTGTTTATAGATAGTGGACGGGGACTATGTCACTCAGACCCTCAGGTGGCTTGCAGTTCCTTTATGGAAACTGATAGGAACTTATTCCTTTGGCTCTGCACTGATGAAAATAATGGAGCACATCTTGAGAGATTAGACACAGGAAAAAAAACCAAACCAACCTCTAATCCTTCATTTCCATCTTATTTCCACCCCCCACTGACAGACTCATCTACATGCAAAACCCTCCAGAAATTCCCTTGGGACCCTGAGATTAAAATTACTTTGTCTGGCTACTAGCCGGAATGTGTGTGAATTCCAATACCAACGGTTTCAGATAAGTGCAGATTGTGCGACTGCACAGGGCCCCCTAATATGATGGGGTCCATGAATACACATTGAAATAACAACAGTTTTGAGAAGCACTGGTGTGAAATATAGGCTTCTGAGAGGACACTATCATTGCCTTCATCATATTGTGGAGTTGTGGGGGATAAGCGGGGTGGGAGTGGGATAGTTGGGATTCATGGATTCTTATCTTTTATACATGTTGTTAGTTGGCCTGAGGCTCTGGTGAAGGGCAGGATACAAAATTAAATAAATAAATAAGATCAATATTACACCTCTGAATTATTCTTATGATTCTAAAATAAAATCTATCAAATTTATGATCTTGTACGATAAGATTATTTATATTATATTTAATATAATAAACAGGGCTAAGCAAAGTTCCCATGCCCAAGCTCATACCAAAGTTTTCATAAAACTGACAGCAACAAGACACATTACATCAATCACGGCTTCCCCCAATCCTGCGGACAGGGCAGTGCTGTTTCCCCAGTCTCCCCTCCCCTTCACGTAAAAGGGTCTGGCTCCTAGGTGATCGGGCGGAGTAGCAATAGCAGCTCCCATGGCTAGGTGGGGATGTAGTTAGGTGGCGATGGGCCCCCTGCTGGGGTACTCATGTATGCACTCTACATGTGTGTGTCGGGGGGGGGGGCATGCTCGTGGGCCCCACTGCAGCTGTACCTATTAGCTGCGCCCCTGCCCTCAGCCTCCAGGAGGCTCCAGGGAAAGAAATGGAGGGTCGGCTTCTCTTCTTCCTGAGGGAGCTCCCCAGACAGCCACTCCTGGTGAGAGCTGCAGTACAGGGGTCAGAGAGCTGTATGCAGCTCCTAAGCCTCCATTTGCCCACCTCTGTAACAGAAAAATATTATAATATAGCTTATCAAAATGTAATATAATAATATCAAAGTGTAATAGAATATACTACATAATTTAAAATACACCATCCTTTTTATGGGCCACCTTGAAAAAGAATAACTGGGGGAAAAATGCATCACCAAACCATTCTTGTAGATTGAGGTTTTCATTATCTGGGACAGACAACCTAGACTCGCTCTTAGAATTCCATTCAGATTTCAGTGATCCCACCCCTCAATCAAAATAACCCTGGAATATTCCTACACCAGTATCAATTTCCTGGACACCACATTCAACTTAAACGATGGCACCCTACAGACAGCAATATACAGGAAACAGACAGATCATCATACTAACCTCGACCGATCCAGCAACCACCCAAGACACGCTAAAAATTAGTTTTCTACAGCCAAGCACTCAGACACCACAGACTCTGCTCTGAAGAGCAGTCCCGTCCGTGATGCACACCTTACCACACTAAAAACTGCCTTTATGAAACATGGGCATTCCAACAGAGAAGTAGACCATATAATAGAACAAACTACCCAAATACCTCAAGAGAGCCTGCTACAATACAGAAAGAAGGGACCCTCCAACTGCATACCTTTGTTGTCACCTACCACCCCACATTGGAACCTACCCATGGCATCATCAAACAGCTACAACCTATACTTAGGCCAGACCAGACCCTAAGAGAAATCTTTCCTGAACTGCCTTTTCTGGCCTTCAAACAACTGGTCACCCTCTCACAACTGATTATAAGAAGCAGACTCCATGTCACCTAGGACACCCCAACCATGACAGGAACAAGACCCTACCAGAACAACAGGTGCAAAACGTGCTTACACATTTCTACCATGGCCATTATCAACACCTCCCCCAGAGAAAACCATTCAAAATACTGCTGGAAATTGCCATAAAAATGACATAGGCCTTTTTTACATGGACACTGACACTGGCCCAGTGGGTGGAGTTGGGTGGAGATGGGTGGGTGAGCACACCCAGCGAACACAGACAGCGCCACGGGGGGTTGTGGGACAGAAAGGGAGGGGCCGCCACACACCCATTGGTCAAACACCCACCCCGGGAAACACTGAACACCCATGACATTTACACGGACAGCCGAAACAGCAAATGGCAGGGAATCCCCACCCAGCCCAGCAGTGTGACAACATGGCTAACAGAGCAAAAGAAGCCACGCCACGCAGCTCCGCCCCTGAACTGCCAGACCCTGTGCGGGTGGGGTAGGAGGGAGCAGGGATGACAGGAGACACAAAGTAGCGGCCCCCGGCCAGCCCTGTGACAGAGGCCAAACAGCCGGGTGCCACGGACCCCCTACAAACCAGAACCTGCCCACACACAACCATGAACACAACCAGACAGGGAAGGGCTGCATGGCCAAGGAGGCGGGGGGACCCCAGTGTGGGGGTGGGAAGGGGCACAGGGGAGAAAGTCAGAGCCCTGAAGCAGCAGGGTCCCCCAACACAAACACCCAACCCCCCGGCAAAGCCCCCCACCCCACAATCCCAAGGTCCCCATAAAACGAGTCGGGAACGGGACACAGGCGGTTACGGCAGCAGGGACAGAAGTGCACACCACAACCGGATTGGCAGCGGATGACAGGGGGTAGGGGAGAACCCCATAACACACCAACCACCAGCAAAGCTGCTGCAGCTCTCCAAACACCAACAACAGATGCGTGTGGGTGAAGGGGGAGACCAACACAAAGGCATGGAGGGGGCAAGGCATCAGGACAACAGCCACGGGGATGGACCCCCGGCTCAAGGGACCACAAGGAAAGGGGGCATCAAGACAGGGCCGGTGGGGGACATAGGAAGGCAAGACAGTCAGCTGAGTGGCCACAACCCCAGGGCAGGGAACCCAGGGTCAACCCCAAAGGATTCGACAGAGCTGCAGCACAGCCACCAGGAAAGGGGGGGGGGAAACGTTACATACCCCGCACCCACTAGGCAACCAGGCACAACCTCCATGAGGCGCCCACACAACAGAACAGCACAAAGGGAAGGAGAAGACACACCAGCTGGGAAGTGAGCAAAACCACTTTATCGGAAAGGGAAACAGAGCAGTACACATGATAGGGACAAGGTAGCTGGGGAGCCGATGGGGCAGATTATTATTAATTATTATTATTATAAGCTTTTTTATATCACCAGCAATTTACCTGGTGCTTTACAGAGAATAAGATAGACACGGTCCCTGCCCGAGAGCTTACGTCTAAAGACAGCGATTTGCCTGGGCGCAGTCGAGCTGGTGCACCCGATGTAGGAGGAGCTGCAGAACCTCCTCCTGCTCTCTGGTCTGCTCTGCAATCATCGCTTGCACTGAGGGAAAGAGGGAGAGGGGTCGAGCCATTAGGACGGTCCAAGAGCCCCAACAACGTGGAACCTCAGACAGACACCAGAGTAGAGGGCCCCGCACACACGCAGCATTCACTGATCTCCTCGTACAGCCGTGCCCCAGCACGGAGCTCTGAGGCCGCATGTTGGAGCTGGCCGGCCATCTGTCCCAGGCAAAGCATGGCCAGGAAAACCACCAGAGTAGCTAGAAGGGAGAATGGAGAAGAAGGGGGAAGGGTGCACAGAAACAGTGCGGGTCAGATGGGGTTATTAAGCGCACAGCACACACACCCCGAACATGGACCCTGGGTCATCCTTGCCAGCACCCCAACCGCTTGGATCAAGTGGGAACATGGGCGGACAACTGATGGCCTGAAAAAGCCTGCACTCACGGTCAGCAGCCCCTCTCTCCTGCCACCCATCCATTGCCAACAGTGCAGATGGTGGGAACCAACAGGGGGCGACAGGTGTGGTGACAGGTGGGGCAGCCCCAGTGGGGAGCCCAACCAATGGGTAACCCCCGCCTGACACCGTGTTTGATGTGTGCCAAGGTCTCCAGGGCAACAGTAGCCACTAAGGAGAGGTTGGGGCCCGCACTCAGCACCCTCCCACGTACTGGTGCATAACGGACAGCACTGCCATGGGACAGTAGCAGCACACACATGGCACACGCAACCCACGACAGGCCAGCCAAGCCACCTAGGTGGTTGACAACACCAGCACAGGGAAGATCAAGGGGCTGCACAGAGGACGGGGGCCCACACAGGATCGCAGGACACCAGGTGGCCAATGACAGATCAAGGACAGTGCAGTCAACAGGACGTGTTGCCCCCCCCACCACACAGGTCGAACCCACGATCCATTAGGGAGCCCCCCAGGGAAACGCATAACACACCACAGGTTACTACCTGACAGCCTGTCACGCCACAGCCTTGCGGTGTGCTCTGGCGGCGGGGAAACCGCCGCCTACCCCAACAAACAGTGGTGGGTGGAGGGGGGTGTCCTGACCCCCCTCCCGTGGGGGGCTCCTCCCCATCAGCCTGGGGCGGTGGGGCGCCCCACAACCAGCAACCCGGGACCCGTTCCCCCCATGGTCACGCCCTCCTCGTATAGCGGCTTCCGCCCTGGCGCAGCGCACACCTGGCGGCAAGGTGGGCGCAGCGAGGGGAGGGACCTTGACGCTCCCGCAGGTGCCTCCACTGGGACAGATTTGGCAGCACATAAAGATGCCGGCGGGGCACCAGTTCCCCGTCGGTAATCGTTGAGAGAAACTGGCCCCCTGTTCCTGTCTGCAAAGCTAAGTGCCTGTCTTGAGTTCATTGGTGGTGTGAGTGTGTGCGAGTCTGTGTTCCTTTCTTCCATTCCACTTTTCTTGTGCGTGTAGTGCGAGTGTGCCCTTTCCTTGGAGACCCTCTCCCTATCTCCTGGGCAAATCTTGGTGTTCCCTTGCCCATCTTCCTTCCCCTCGCTTCACCCCTCAGGTTGTTGACCCCTCCTTGTCCATCCCCAGTCCTCCCCTCATCCCTCCTTCCATCCCTAACCCCCCACCCCTGGCCCTTTCCCCCTCCTTCCATTTCACCGTGTCACCCCGCACTGCGTATCTCACCCCATGGTCTGGGTTGAACGCCTTGTGTTGTGATTGTTCCCCCCACCGTCCCTTTTCCCTCCCCACCTGACAGAATTACCGGCACAAAATATCCTCCCCACCCCATGGAGCCTCAGGACCCTGCCCAACAGATCCAAGATCTTCTTCGGGTGGTGCAGGGGTTAACTATGGAGGTCCAAGACCTTAAAAAACAAAATCAAGACCTCCTGACACAAAATCTGCTTCTACAAAATCTCCTGGGAGCAGCCGGGGGGGAGGGGCTGAAGACCCCCTTGCACCATTCCCTCTGATCCCTGCCCTGATCCCCAGCCCGGCTGCCCCTGGTCCAGGGCCATGTGAGCCTAAGGCCCCGCAGCCATAAAAATTTTACAGGGATCGAAGGGCCTGCCAGGGTTTCCTGGCCCTGTGTAATCTAACGTTTCAGACCCAACCCCTCTCGTACAATACAGATCCAACAAAAGTCGCCTTTGTGATAGGATTGCTAGGTGGGGTGGCCTTGAATTGGGTCACCCCTCTCTTGGCCACCCACGATCCCCTATTACAAGACTATGAAGGGTTTATCACGCAGTTTAAATGCCTTTTTGATTACCCCCATCGTGTCAGAGATGCAGAACGAGCTATATTGAACATAAGACAAGGAAAATCCCCGCTCCTTGACTATATAATCTGGTTTTGTTGCCTCTCCTTTGATTTAGAATGGAGCGACCCCACCTTACGAGCCTTATTTCGGCAGGGTTTGAACGAGATCAAGGACCAGTTGACCGGAGTTGCTACTAACCTTGCTACTTTAGACAATCCTGGTGACCCTGGCAATTCGGACTGATGACCGGTTGGGGGAATGGCCGAGAGAATGGCAGCGAGATCAAGGTAAGGGGGTTGCCTACTGGAACCCGCGTTTAACAGTGAGCTTTCCCCCCCACCCGCCGGGGACGAAAGCGGTGGGGAGCCCATGCAAATTGGGACCGTGTGGGGGCCCTTGAGCCCTGCAGAGAAGGAAAGAAGACGACTCCTACGCCTCTGCTTTTATTACGGGGATAATACGCATTTTTCCAAAGAATGCCCAGTAAAACCAACTCGTCCCTCGCTGACGGGAAACTCCAAGGACTGGAATGGACAGGGGGCCTCCCGGTAACTTCCTTATTTTCCAGTGCCAAAGGACGGGTCCCAACTGCGCTCTCTCACTATTGCTCATCCTCATGATGATGCAGGTAAAACCCTCTGGCTCCATAATCCTCTGAACCCTAATTGACTCTGGCGCCTCAGGAAACTTTATGGACCTTGCTTTTGCTCAGAGCCATGGGATTACCCTACAGGAAAGAAGCAGAGTAGAGATGGTGCAAGCCATTGATGGGTCACCCATCTCTTCAGGCCCGGTACTTGAGTGTACTCCTCCATTACCCTGCTCTATAGGGACACACCAAGAGAAGATAACATTTGACATTATTGCCTCCCCCCTCTTCTCAGTTGTCCTGGGATTCCCATGGTTGCATTCCCATAATCCCACCATTGATTGGGAACACCGAACGCTGCATTTTGAGTCTCCCTGATGTCGGGAGGAATGTCTTCGGCCGGGCCCCGCTTTTCTGGGGGCCTCGGAGATCAACCCTTGTGATGGCACCTCCACACTCCCAGAGGTTTATCAAGACTTGAAAGGGGTCTTCAGTAAGCATGAAGCAGCTGCACTTCCTCCGTATAGAACCTATGATTGTCCAATTGAATTGCTCCCAAGAACAGAACCCCCATACGGGCGGATTTATAGCCTATCGCCTGGAAAAACAGAAACCCTATGACAATACATTAAGGAAAACCTAGAAAAAGGATTCATTAGGCATTCTACTTCCCCTGCGGGGGCCCTTCTATTTTTTGTACCCAAGAAGGAGGGCAATCTTCACCCCTGCATTGACTATCGAGGCCTTAATAACAACACGGTGAAAAACCGTTGCCCTCTGCCCCTCATCCCAGGACTGCTGGGAAAGCTGAAGGGTGCTTGAGTCTTCACCAAGCTTGACCTTCATGGCGCATATAACCTTGTTTGAATTAAAGAAGGAGACGAATGGAAGATGGCATTTTGAACGCGCTTCGGCCATTTCGAGTATTTGGTGATGCCCTATGGACTGGTAAATGCACCCACAACGTTCCAACATTTTATTAATGACATTTTTCGAGACCTGTTGGACGATTTCCTTGTAGTGTATCTCAACGATATTTTAATCTTCTCTACTTCCCTGCCCGAGCATGTGAAACACATGCACACTGTTCTCCAGCGGTAACAAACCCATCAACTCTATTGTAAGCTGGAAGAGTGCCTGTTCCATGCTACCACTGTTCCTGTTTTGGGATTCATAGTAGGGATGGGTGAACAGATCGCGGTTCGGGTTCGGCCGTTCGGTTCGGCTGCGTTCGGTTCGTTTGCCGAGTTCGGGTTCGGCTGTTCTGTTCGGTCGTCCGAACAGGCCGTTCGGCTGTTCTGTTCGGCTGTTCAGTTCGGCTGTTCGGGAAGTGTTGTTATGGGGTTTTTTGTTTTTGTTTTTGTTTGTTTTTTATTGGGTTTTATATGGTTTTCTTTTGTTCTTTATTTGTTTTTTTGGTTTTTATATGGGGTTTTCTTATTTTTTTAATCTAATATTATATATATCTGTCTACACTAAATCTAACTGCTATTAACTATTCTAAATGCTATGAACTAAATGGATTATCTAATAAGTACACAGACCT
>QEPC01011131.1:3186810-3216117 GCA_003113815.1 Sphenodon punctatus
GGGGGGCCACGATGGAGAGGGCATTCTCGGTGGTAGGGCCGCGGCTTTGGAACTCCCTTCCGGAGGAAGCTCGCCTGGCTCCTAGCCTATTAACATTCCGGCGTAGTTGTAAGACCTGGCTGTTCGCCCAGGCCTTTGGGAGGGAGGGGTAGGGGAATGTTTTAGTTCCCCCACCTATTTATATTTATATTGGTTTTTTGCCCTGTTTTAATATTTTAATATGATTGTGAATTTTATAAAACATTTAAAAAAATTTATTGTATGTTTTAATGTTGTGAGCCGCCCCGAGCTGCGTGGCAGGAGGGGCGGGGTAGAAATTTATCAAATAAATAAATAAAAAAATTAATTTATGGGTCCTTGGGGGTTGGAGGGGTTCTTCTTTATGTTTTTCCCCATTGGGGGGATCAGTTCCATGTTTTTATCTCTTTTTTTCGGTGAAATCGTGCTGAGCCGCCTGGAGCGTCTCGCGGATGCGGCTACTGCGCGCGCATGCCCAAAAGCCTCTCTCTATTCTAGTGTTTTTAAATTGTATTTTATGTTTTTTGTAAGCCACCCTGAGCCTTCGGGGAAGGGCAGGATATAAATAAATAAATAAATAAAATAAATAAAGTTCCTGCTCTTACTGTGAATTCAGATCTCACAGTCACTGAAGTTCAGCACAGCAATTTCATGTCCCTAACTCCCTTGGGCACCTGGATGAATGAGGATTGTGCCCCAAGTTATTGGCTATAGCCATTGTCCCACCTCCCTATTCAGACCTGGTTCCCTAAGTGGGGATCACGTCACGGGCCTGGGCCTGCCCCTATTAAAAGCCCAAGAACCTGCTGTCTTAAGTGGTAAGTGTGCAGTGAGCAGCATGGGGGGAGGATAATAAACAGCCTACAGCTCAGCAGTAAGGCTCAGTTCAGGGTTGTCTCCTTCAGTGAGGTAGGGTCTTTCCCAGCACAGTCCTCTTACGCACATCAGTATGAATGATGGCTTGTGGGGGCAGGGGGTGAGAAGGACTGGCATTACCCTGTAAGCCAGACAACAATCCCCTTTATGTAACCACAGCCCTTGTGGCTTGGCTCACTAGCAGCTCCTTGTACCAAGGAGAGCTGCTCAGCACCCCTGCTCAGGCCGTCAGTAACCCATCTCTCGGATCATTTGTTCACTTCTGGGCAGCCTGATGACAGCATTTCCCTTTACTACCAGCTGCAAAAACCTGGCAGCTGATTTAGGAGAGCTCCCGGGGCCCAAAATGTAAACCGTTTTTTCACCAGGAATGCATAAGCAAGCCATAAAATAAGGGATTTGGGCCTGGTCACATGGGACAGGCCTCCCATAAAATTGAAGCATTGATCTCTATTTTAGCAAGCAGCCTCTAAGCTGCCCAGATGATTGAAGACCTGAGCGTTAACAAACTCTGTAATCTCCCGCCATACATCTGAAGTGGCATGTTTGAAGTCTGAAGACGAGTTATTTATATTATTTATATAATAAGCGGTGAAAAGACATTAGCCAAAACTGAAATGGCAAGGACTCCTATTGTTCGTCAACCAACAAAAACATACATGCATGCACTGATGCTAAATCTGAGGGCTGCATACCTTCCCCCTTCATCTTTGCAACACCTATGTGAATGGACTACACTGGGATGTAGCCAGTAGAACATAGTACGTATTATGTTGTCGTGACAGCTGGTCAAAATTGTGTGGAGATAAGGACTTGGGGGAAAATATAAGAAATATACTTAATATTTCCATGTAACGGTTTTGAAGTGGAAATATTTTTTCATTCTTAAAAAGGTTTCAGCCACCAAAAAAATTGGCAACTGAAAATGCAGTTTTCCCACACCTGAAGTGTACCCCAAAATGAAATTCTGGAGCTGTCTACAGCCAAAAATGATTAGTTTTCACCAAAAATTAAACCGAAAAAAAATAATCTCTAGAAGTCCAATAAGGTTTTTTTTTTTGGGGGGGGGGGGGGAATGCCTCTGAAGATTTTTTTAATTGATTGATTGATTGGAAACTGCTATTTTTTAAAGAAAAAATGTTTGTTCAAAAAATTTCCACCAGCTCTAACTGGCAGACAAAGCAAATATTACGTTAGAATTAAAGTTGCTGCAGTGTATTCCTCCATTTGTGTTCCTCATAAAAAAGCACTAATAAGCAAAGAAACTATAAGATAACAATCACATGTACCTACTGTACAAAGTATGGTCACATCTTCTATAGGATAATGCTTTCCGAGTAATACACAGTTACTGAAACCCACAGGCTAGATTACTTGTCTCTCTCATTGTCACAGATAGGTGATTGGCAGCCAGTGCCCTGAGGGGATAGATGGAGTCTGATCTTACTGAGTACCGAAATGGTATTTTCCTCTGATGTTCCCACTCAGATAGACTTGTGAGGTTCTTCATTGTTAATTGCTGCTGTGACTTTTCCTTTTTAGAGGGTACAGGCTTCTGTCCAATATAGCTGTGGGTGACTGCTAATGATATGCTTTTATCATGCCTCTATTCCATTGCACTTAAAAATATGTATGGAATGAGTTTCAGAATTTCCTGTTCCTCTTTACTACTAATAGTAATAGTGTGCTTTTCTGTTCCCTATTAAGATTCCTCCCAAGGGTGGCACTTTAGGCCCTTTTCACATGGGCCGTGGTGGGTGAGGGGATGGGTGTTCGCTGGTGGCGGGTGGAAGTGGGTGTGCGGCTGTTCCCAAGGGTGCACACCCATCTCCACCCACCTCTACCCATCTCTACGCATGGAGCAACCGGCATTGGTGCCAGTTTCTCTATGGCCATTTTTACACAGGTGGGGGTGGGGATGGGGGGAGGTGGCGGTGGAGGTAGGTGGGTGTCCTTTTACACGGACACACACCCACCTCCACCCACGGGGCCTCCTCCGGTTTTCCGGATGGCCCCGTGGGTGGAAGTGGATGTGTGTCAGGAATGCGTACGCACAAACACCCACCACCTGTGGTGTTTGCACGGACACACACCCATTCCCCCACCCACCATGAGCCGTTTACACGGACGGCCCCCCCAACACCCTCCAGAACGCCAAGCAGGATGGTGGGTGGAGCTCAGGAGCGTGCACACACACACACTCCCGCCGGCGGCATTCTTATGGATGCTCCCCACCACACACCAGCCCACTACGGCGTTTGCACAGGCACCCCTCCCCCCCCGCCCACACATGTGGGCGCACCAGTGTGAAAAGGGCCATAGAGCTAGTATGGCCTAGTGTTCAATTTGAACCTAGTAGACCACGATTCAAATTCTGTCTTAGTCATAAGCTCAGTGGCCTTTGGCCAGTCACTATCTCTCAACCTCAGTTCTCCTTAGGGCTGTGCATGGGGTCAAGTATCTGTATTTATATCTGTGGTTTTAGTATTTGCATTTATTTGTATTTTTGCCTGTGTTGTTCATGGCATTTTCCCTATCATTGTGCATGTAGAAAATGCAGTGAACACAGGTCTCTGCATATGGGTTATTTTTGGCACATAAGTGCAGTGAGGCTCTGCCTGTTTGACAGTCCTATAAAGAAAGGAAAATGCAGTCAGAATTGCTGCTAACTCTACTACCAATGTTAAAAGGGGAGCATTGGTTTTGGGGAGGGTGGAGAATATGACTAGCATGGTGTGGAGGATGCTAGCTTGGGGAAAGTGGAACAGGGCATGGTCTGGCTCCAGGGTATTGCTTGCTTGAGGGTGAGTGAGGCATGCGACTGGCTTAGGAGAGGGGAGAATAAAACATGGGGCTGGCTTGGGGGCGGGGGGGAGAGGAGGGGATCACTGGTTTGGAGAGGGGATGAATGAAGCTGCCAAGGACTCACCATTTCTCCCTGGCTGGGCTGGGCTCTGCTGGACCTGTCTGCAGTGCTGGAGACTGCAGTTCTGAGACAGCAGCAGCCTCTACAGATGCAAAGGGCTTACTACAGGCTCCCCAAGCAGGCGGCTAAGCTGAGAGTCAGAGAAGAGTCCAGCTCCAAGCTGGGTACACGTTGCAGTTTTGGGGGTTCAGTTCAAGATCTCGGATATTACATTTTCCAGTAAATGCTGGGTTCACTTGAAACACGTATTTCAAATGTGGAGCCCAAAAAGGGCTTCCCCCCCCTCCCTTTATTTGTATTTTGTTGAAACCCGAACATACAGCCCTGCTAGTTCTCCTATAAAATGGCAATATTTATTTAATTTTATTATCCCACTTTATCCCAAGGTCTCAGGGTGGGTTATAACCCACAAAATAAATAATAATAATATAATTATGACCTGCCTCATAGGATTGTTGTTGTGACGTGAGGGTGAGCTAGATAAGAATTGTAAGGCACCTTGAACACTGAAAGCAATATAAAAAATAATCACCACACTTTCTGTCACCATGGACCATATTTGAGTCTGGGTAAAATTTTCATGATTTAGGAGCCTAAGCATCTAAGACTGTTTTTACACGGGGCGCTGAAAAGCACCTCCCGAGCCACACGTGAAGAAAGCCGCGCTGCGCTGCTGGAAGTGATATTCTCCCTGTTACCAACAACGGCAGCTGGAGATGCGGCGCACATGTCTCTGCAAAGCGCCGCAGCTCCATCCGCCGCCGTTACCGGCAACGGGGAGAACGTCACTTCCAGCAGCGCGACCGGCTTCTCTCTTCACGTGTGGCTCGGGAGACACTTCTTCAGTGCCTCGTCTAAAAACGGTGTAAGTCACTTTTGAAAATGGTGCTTGGGCTCTGAAGTGGCCTACGTGCTTTTGAAAAAATTACCCTGTGGGCTTATCTGCTGAGCATGCCCTTAACATTTTATGTAAGCACGTGTGAGCAGATATCTATAACCCTCCTCATTTTAAATAAGTTGTAAGGTTTCAAAGTAGGATAACCAAAGAGACAAAGCTGCTTTTCCTGAACCCAGGGTCCTTTCTATTGTCCAAATTGCTCAGTGCAGAAATCTTGCAAATAGAACTGTCAAGGAAAGGAAGGTGTAACCTGGTGACACCGGGGATGTGCCTCTTAGTTAAACCCTTATGAAACTGGGACCGTGTTCAACCAGTCACACTCTGGAAACATCAGTTCTGCACACCTGCCACTGGTTTAGTTAGTCTTTACAGCGTATCAACACCCATCTGTTCTGTGCTTGGACTTCCTGACCTTGTATCCGGTTAGAGATCAAGTCAATCCTTCTTTGCACCTGCTTCCTTGGGGCTTGTTGAAGGTTCAGGATAGCTGTAGGTTACCCCCTTGGCTGGACCCATCCAATGACACTGTCTGTCTTGTCCCTGGGCAAGATTCGGGACCCTGCTCCCTGGAATGGGATGAGGCCCCAGGCCAGGCTGTTAGTTCTTTCTGCCGACTGTAGGGTTTCAGCACCTGTGTTGTATGTAGAGAGCTGTCAGTCCGGTCTGCTCTGGTTGGCTTCCCAGAGCAAACAGCCCTCTCTGGACTTCCTAGTCTCAATATATACCCCCTTTGTGGGGTGGAGCCCTGGTGATGAGGCAGCCCTCTTAAAGGGCCGGTGACCTGCCTCATCACAGAGGGACTTTTGAAAATATTCCCCATCTTTTTTTCCCTCTGTAATTTGCAGGTGTTTGAATTTTTGTTAACTATTTTCTTTGCAGTCTCTTTCTAAAAAAATAAATAATTTCTTAAATCAGAAATTATTTATACACAATATAACTTGACACTGTAACTTGGCTGATCAAAGAGGCAACTAATTTCTTCATTAAGAGTGGAGATGGTTAAATTTTACATTTTGGAATTTTTGTATCTGAAATAACTTAGAAAAAAATGTCCAAAACATTTTGGTGGCAATTTTTAAAACATTTCCTTAGATTTTGTTGTTGTTTTGCTTAATTTTTCAGTTCTCATAACTGGAAGTTATAGAAAACTAAACATTTTTTAAAAACAACAACAACAAAGTAATCTGTTTTGAAAGCTTCAAAGCCAAAATGTTATGTTTTTGAAATTTTTCTCTGAAAAAGAAATTTCCACCAGCTCTCATCAAGAAACCAGCCAAAATTTTCCCAGATATTTATAGCAACAGCAACTATTGAAGCTAAAGAATTCAATCTATTTAAATTAATCAAAGAGAAGGTTAAGAGGAAACTTGAGCACGCCCTACAAGTGCCTATAAAAGTAGAATATCTGACACACTTAGGGCTCTTTAGTCTAACAGGCAAACGCATAACTAGAGCTAGCTACTGGAAGCTGAAATCACATGGTTGCATGGTGTAAGTCAGGGGAAGGAAAGGACACATTCCCTTGAGCATGGGACATAGGAAACTGTCTCCTCAATTCCTCCTCACCAACAAAATCCTCACAACAACAGCTGCCACCCCCAGCACTGTTCCAGTCAAGGTGCCCAGAGCTAGCCATCTTGGGGAAAATTGTGCAACCTGAGGTGTAAGATGTTAGGCATTTGAGCCTCACCTACAGGGCCAGCCTTTGGGTGAACTCACATGTAACTCTACTAAACTCCAATGTCTGTAAGGGCCCTGGACGCTGTACAATCACCAGTCCCAGATGATCATGGATTGCTGTTGTGTGTGAGTGAGGAACTCAGATTTCCAGCCCCACTTTAAACTCTGATTGGATGTTTAGATCTGATCTATTAGTCAGATCCAAGTTTAAAGTGGGGCTGGAACTCAGAGCATCTCAAACCTCGGAACGCAACAGCGATCAGGGAATCATCTGGGGCTGATTATACATCTTCCAGGGTCCTGCAGACATCGGAGTTTAGCAGAGTTGTGTGTGAGTTCAGCCTTTCAGAATTTGTAAGGCCCAGGGCAAAGATAAAATGTGGAGACCCTGGTAGCCCCCACCCCCTCCCCCATGGCCGTGCCCCCTCAGGAGCACTCCCTGTGGGGCCGTAGAGTGGTCATATTTGGGGGCTTGCTCAGAGGGAATGGGGACCTTGCACCCTGCCCTGGTGAAAATGAAGAGACATTTCAGGGCTCCCAGAAGTAGAGAAAATTATGGTAACGCCAGTTTTGCTCACTTACTATTGAATGCACAGTAAGGAATTAGGAGCTGCTCCCTCATTTTCTCGCTGGGCTAGTAGAGAAGTAACGCAAAGACACAGGAAGAAATAGAATCTAGGACTTTCTACATGGTTACCCTGACGCTTAGCTACCCAGCCACACTGTGAATGCTGCTGTAACAGTAACCTGACAAAGAGCTATTTTACTGCTAGACAATCTGACTGAATTATGAAGCATGACCAACTGCCAGTTGGAAACAGAATTTAAAGATTAGAGGTTGAAGTCTGCTGTATGTGAGGGGGATGTTATATGTCTGCGATTTCACTTTTTAAAAGTTTGCTTTTGACAATTGATTTTTAAAAACAGGGGTGGGGACAGAAGGTAGAGTTTCAGGAGTTGAGGGGGTGGTTTTTTCAGTGGCCAAGGAAGCGGAACTATTTGTTCCCTAATGCCATTATTGATTTGAACAGCAAATTATCTTTTTTTAAAAAAAGGCAAATGAAGGGCTCCATTCTCCCTTTGAAGCAGAGTAGAATGCCATGGGGAATTCTGACTAAGCCCTGTGGAAGCTCGGTGGTTAAATCATTTGGCCAGATTTTGACTGTCATAATTTCCTCATAACAAACCAGATACCTCCATTGCATCCAGTGAAATCCCTCTGGCTTTCCACCAATGTAAATGAGAGCGGGACCCAGCTCATATTGTTGAAGAACTGCCCAGAAAACTGCCTCCCAAAATAACTGTCTGTAACTCAGCCAACTCCCAAAGGCACCTCCCTGTGACATCACCTGCTTGTGACAAAGTGCTCCCAGTGGCAGGGCAAACCATTGCCCTGTCTTCTTGCATGACATTAGAAAATGCCTACTGCATGATGCAGAGGCAGATTAAGAATTCTTGGGGCCCTGGGCACAAAGAATATTAGGGTTCACTTTGCTCCTCTCCCAGGTTTATAGCTCCTTCTTTCCGACTCAAGGCTTCATCCCTGTTGCCTCGGTACCCATGCTGCCCTGAAGAACAGCCCTACTCCCCAGCACACTTGCTGTCCACATCCCTTTCCTACAGAGTACAGGATGGTGAGCTGAGCACTGCACAAGCACAAAATCGCATTACTACTACTTCTCATTCGTATATTGCTACTAGGTGTACGCAGCGCTTTACAGTCACAGATATTTTGGAGACAGATCCCTGCCCAGTGGGTTTACAAATTAAGGCTGCTTTTAGCTGAGTGGCTCCTGCGAGCATGACCCACTTGTCCAAAAGCAGCCCAAGATGGATAAGGGGAAAGACAGGCACACACATTCCCATTTTACAGATGGGGAACTGAGGCTTGCCCAAGGTCACCCAGTGAGTTTATGGCTAGGGCAGGATTTGAACCCTAGCTTCTCAGGTCCAAGTCCAGCACCTTATTTGCTACGCCACCCTGTCCCTGATGCCGCAGTGTTTTGCCCCCAGCAAAGAGACACTCCAATGATTAGGGCAACAGCTTGCATCCCACAATCCCTGTGCTCAAGTCCTGGCTTCGGTACCTCAGTTGAGTTTCACTGGAAACCCTCAATTTGGCTGACACTGGGTATTTTCACATGGACGCAGGGGTGCACCACCCTATAGCAAGTCTGGGGGTGCACTCTGCCCGCTGCGCCCGGGTCCGTTTTAAATAGCTGTTAGGTGAGAGGGGTGGGGTAGTAAATGTAAATGAATTAATTAAATGGACCCTGAGCAGCTGCTGGGCCAGCAGTCCACCCACATGGCCAAAAGCAAGGCTGGCTGCTGCATCCACCAAGCAGACAGACAGCTTCCCCACCTCCGACTGCTGCCCCAGGGGTGGGTTCCCTGCTCAGCTAGTGGTGCTCCGGGATGTTCCAGAGCACCGCCAGCAGGGCAGCCCTGAAGCAGGGACAGTCTACTCTGCCTCTGCTCCACTTGCACATTTGGTGGCCCCCCTTTAAATGGACGGCCTGCCCGGGGTTGAGGCAGGGCAGCTGCCCATGTGAAGACACCCGCTGTCTGTGTGACATTGGCTAGGTCTTTAACACATGCTGCGAACGACTTGGTTTAGTTGGCATATTGGTTACAAATACAAAGCTATGATCCCCACAACAGGGATGGGTGTGGAACACCTTCCCTTTAAAAGAGGACGCTTATGGAAAATACATGTTGCAGGGCTGCATTGGTTTCAGTGCAGTCCTGCACCATGTATTTTTTATAAGTGTCCTCTTTTAAAGGGGAGGTATGGCCTTGGCCACCCTACACCTGACCTATGAGCCAAGTTCAGCCTGTTGCTGAGGTTTGGGTGGGTTTTTTTGTCCCCTTTCCAATTCCTGGATCAACCCCAGGAATCCAGTATCTACCCTGAAGGTGCATGCTCAGGAAGAAGGGAGCAGAGAGGAGGGTATGCACTCAAGGATAGGGATCCATGGCACAAATCCAGGATCTGGACCCACCCCTTCCTTCCCCATGCTGAGCACACCTTTTAAGAGCCCTCCCCACAACTCCAGCCAGGCAGCAGAGCTTGCGAGAACTTTTGAAATGGCCCATGGATGGGAAAAGGTTCCCTACTCCTTCTCTATAACCATGGGGGAAGGGAGAAAAGGGGAGCTGCCATAAAACTACAGTGGCTCACTTTTTGTAGGCCCCCTTTCCCCGCGAGCTGTGTTTTCTCCCAGCCAGGGTAGCAGCCCGGAGGTCAGCGTGTGTCACTGTGACAGGAGTTAACTCTGGAGAACTGGGCCAGGGGGTGTCTGCTTTTTCTCAGGGATGGAACTCTGGAGTGGAAGAGACAGAGGAAGGCTGTGGAATGGGGGATGGCGAGCAAGACAGCCCAACGGCTGGCTCCTGCCAGATCCCTTGGCAGGCGAGTGAAGGAGGACCTGGCACCAGGCTGGTGATTAAGGAAGGGGGTGGAGTGGAAAGGCAGAGTGGGTAGACCTTGATAATGATCACAGGAGGAATTGCTTTTCCTAAAGGTCTGAACAATACCACTGGAAAAGGGGGTTAATTAAGTATGTGCCTCTTAAGAGAATGATTAAGTGTACAAGCCTGACATGGGTTTCTCGGGAGGTATTCCCTCCACCCTCCCTTCCCTTAATTGCCAGATAGGCCATCTCACCATCACAAACCTAAGGTCTCATCTTCAGAAGTGCCGAGCTCCAGCTGGTTGAAAAAAAGGAATGGCAGCTTCATGGAAAAATCTTTGAATAATTTTTTTGGTCCTAGCAACCATTGTTCCCACCTAATCCTTCCAACTGGTTGCAAACCTATATATACCTAGCCTGCTTTGCTCCATCTGCAGTTCTGACTTTCACATGTCTGAGGAAAGGCTCCATGTGGCCCAAGAGCTTGCATATTCTCACTAACAGAGGTTGGTCCAATAAAGGGGACCATCTGAACTTCACAGGGGCATAGCCAAGGGGGACCTGTGCGGCCCACCCCATCCCCATTCAGGACCAGTGGCCCCCCCCCTTTCATTTTTTCCTCTCACTGCTGTTGCCATCTTCCTAGTTGTGCCCCCCCCACAAAAGAAAATGACACCCCCCACCCCCCTAATCGTAGAAACCTTGCTTATGCCACTGAAACGACTTTGTCTCTACTGAACATTTTGGATTTTTTCACAGAACCAGAGTTCTGGGGAAATAACGCCACCAACAAAAGCCACTTTAAAATAAAATTCCAAAACTGTTGGAGCCGAATGAAAATGTTGATGCTAAACAAGAGCCTTTTTGAGAATGTCACTACATAGAAGCAGTGGGTGTTTTTAAATGAGCAAGGCGAATGGGGAGGGTGTCCGTGGTCACAGTGCGGCTCTGCTGCCGAGCACCCACACAGGTGGAGTGTGAGGAGTGAGCAGCTCCTAGCATGGCTACTGCGGCAACAAAGGCAGCCGCCACTCACTCCCTCTGCCACGGACCGTGGGGGAGAGGGAAGTGTGCCGGGTTTGCCTTTGCAAGAACCTGGGTTCCCCAGTGCTCCCAGCCAGTTCATGTGACTTGCAAAAGGCGCTTCTCCCACCCATGAGCGCTTCCCCTGCCGCAGTGCCTGTGAGTGGCAGGTCTGTCTGCTGCTGTTCATACAGGCAGGGGCTTTGTGGCCGTCTGTTGCCAAGCATCAATTTGGCCTGTCCTGCATGCAGCACTCTGGATTTCCCAGCAGTGTTCTGTGTGTGGCCATGAGTGGGTGCTCCATGGCTCACGGGAGCGCACATACGACCACTCCACCTTCAGACAGGCAGTCAGATACGTGGCTCCTGGGTGTCCACGCGGGGGTAGCATCTCATTTGAAAATACCCAGCGTTTAAGGTACTTATAAATGGCACTCCCACTCAAAATAATATGGCCATGATCCACTAATCACTCCAGACTAAGGCCGTTTTTAGACGAGCGCGCGGTGTGCCCACGCGTCGTTGTCAAAATCCCGCAAGACTGAATTCGACAAGATGCTGCCGCGAGTCACGCGCACGGGAGGGGGACGCGCATTCTTTTCCGTCTGTGATCTGACCTGGTCGGTGATCGAGGTGGTCAGATTGTGGCCGGAAAAGAATGCACGTCCCCCTCCCGTGCGCATGACTCGTGGCAGCGTCTCGTCTAATCCCATCTTGCGGGATTTGGGCAACGACACGCGAGCGCACCGCGCGCTCGTCTAAAAACGGCCTAAGTGGTTTGCAGATCGTGGCCTCTCCATGGGCCAACTCTTTATGCTTTAACGAATATATTTCTGCTGTTCCGCCAAGCTTTCAGCGAGGAAGACAGGTAAAGGGGGAGGGGGCGGGTTGGTTTTTTTTGCTCTGCCTAGGGTTATTTATTGTTGTTTTTCTAGTGTTATCTTTGTTGTGAATTTGTATTTTTATATATGTTTTTAAGTATGTTGTGAGCAACCCCGCGCTACTGTAGCAGGATGTAGCAGGTCAAGAAATATATATAAATAAATAAAGTATAAATTCATTCATATTTCTGTACAGAAAGGGGCCAGTTTCTAAGGCTGACATTTCCAGTTATTATGTATTTAATCAACAAACTCCCACCTCCCCCCCCAAAATAATCAATCTTTTCCACAGCAATGTCAAAGCCGCAGTCTTGATTGTGGGGGGGAGGGGATGATTAAATATTTGAACCAACTTTAGTGCTGAGCACTAGCTCTTCCTATTGGATCCAGTATACTAAATTGGTGTTCAGCACCTCAAGATCAAATTCTTAAACCAGGGGTTCAAACAGAAGGGAAGACTTAGGGGCCTAAGCCCCTGCCCTTATCCATGCCCTCCAATCCATGAAGGCACAGATTCTCTGCCCTTGTCCGTCCCAACAACACCCCTACTAGCTCTGCTCCCTTCCTGGGATTGGAGGGGCATGCACTGTGTGGGAAGGGACAGGGAGTGCGAAATGTGAGAAAAAGAGGGTGTTAATGACCAGTCCTATTGCCCTTCTCTATCATCTTCACCATCACCATACAGTGGAGGCGGAAAACATTCCCGCTTGTGAGAGTGCTCTGCACCTCCTGAAGTATCCAAACCTCGTACAGGGAAACAAGCTCTCATTCATTGGTTCACATTCTCTGTACCCAGAGTCACGAGTTTCCCTGAAGAGATTAATCTCTGCCATCCAATCAAGGCGCTCCCAGTAGCCCCACGAGTATCCTCTCGCTGTCATCAGGGCAGTAATAAGAAACAATGGCAAAGAAGGTCCAGCCCCCATTACAGACAGACTTACTTCTGATATTGCATAAACCTTGAGGAAACCCGTGGTCTCATTTGGATCCCACTCCCTCACTTTGTCTGGGGCTCCCACGGTTCCATTCTGCAGAACTTGGAACTGCAGCATGGAACCCCATTGTGTGCATGTGCCACCCCACGGATGCATAGGCTGACTCGGAGGATGGGTCTGCCAGTTCTCTCTGTCCATCAGGCCTTGCCAGACATCAGCAAAGGTCAGCATATCCACAGCTCCCCAATTTCTCAACCAAGGGGATCTTGGCCAGCCTCAGCACCCACATTTAAAATCCATTTGGCTTTGGAGGGCAATCAACCCGCTGCAATGAGTTTTTACGGCGTCATGACCCCTCATGCTCGTTCCAAGCAAAAACTGTTACTTTCCAATGATCAGAAATTATGAGTAAGTTTCAACCAATGGGCAACAGCCTCCTGGCCCTGCTCCCACATAGATTCCTAATACGGTGTCCTTCAGTGCTTTGCAGATCCTCCCACCTTCCAGCTCTCTCTTAATATGCAGAGATACCCCCACACCTAATTAAAACATTGCTTCCCTGCTGATAAAATCTGCATTATCTTGTAGAGGAGTTTTGCTTGTGCACTGTAGTGCTTGTGACAGGAACATCTATGCAGTTTAATTGCCACCTGGATTCAACAGTGCAGATGCATCAACACACACACAGCAGAAGCCTCCTGTCATAGATCAACATGACTCTGAAAGAGGTTCCAGAGCAAATTGACAAACTAAATAGTAACAAATCACTGGGACCAGATGGTATAAACCCCAGAGTTCTGAAGGAACTCAAATATGAAATTACTGCAGACCAATGAGCCTAGTACTGGTAATTTGTAACCTATTGCTAAAATCTGCTACTGTACCTGAGGACTGGAGGGTAGTGAATGTAACTAATATTTTAAAAGGGCTCCGGAGGCAATCCTGGAAATTACAGACTGGTGAGCCTAACATCTGTGCCAGGCAAAATGGTGGAAACTATTATTAAAAACAGAATCACGGGGCAGATAGATAAACATGACTTAATGGGGAAGAGTCAACATAGAGTTAGCAAAGGAAAGTTGTGCCTCACTAATCTACAGGGATTTTTTGAGGGTGTGAACAAGCATACGGATAAGGGAAAGTTGGTCCATATAGTGTTATCTGGATTTTCAGAAAGCGTTTGATAAGGTCTCTCATTAGAGACTCTTGAAGAAATTAAAAAATCATAGGACAGGAGGAAATGTCCTATTGTGGACTGGTAACTGGTTAAAGGATAGGAAACAAAGAGTAGGACTCTATGGTCAGTTTTCACAATGGAGAGAATATTGTGACTGGTATTGTTTATGTAGTCATTAATGAACTTGAAAGGGGAGTGAGGTGATCAAATTTGCAGATGACACCAAGTTAATCAAGGTAGTTAAAACACAAGCGGACTGTGAAGAATTGCAGGAGGATCTTGCAAGACTGGGTGACTAGGCATCTAAATGGCAGATGAAATTTAACGTGGACAAGTGCAAAGTGATTCACATAAGGAAAAAACAATCCAAACTTTATGTACACAATGCTGGGTTCTAAATTAGGAGTTACCACTCAGGAAAAGGACCTTGGAGTCATTGTGGACACTGAAATCCTCAGTGTAGTGGCCGTCAAAAGAGCTAACAGAACATTAGGAATTATTCATAAAGGGATAGAGAATAAAACTGAAAAGATCATAATGCCAGTATAGAAATCTATGGTGCAACTGTAACTTGAATAATGTGTGCAGTTCTGGTCGCCCCATCTCAAAAAAGGTATAGCAGAAATAGAAAGGTACAGAGAAGGGCAACAAAAATGATCACGGGTATGGAAAGGCTCCACTATGAAGAGAGGGTGGATAGGTTGGGGCTCTTCAGCTTGGAGAAGTGACGACTGAGAGGGGATATGAGAGAAGTTTATAAAATCATGAGTGGAGTGGAACAAGTAGGGAACGGTTATTTACCCTCTCAAATAGTACTAGAACTAGGGGACACTCCATAAAACTAACAGATAGCAGATTTAAAACAATTAAAATCAAGTATTTTTTCACTCAATGCACAATTAAGTTGTGGAATTGGTCATGGCCAGTAGTATAGTTGGGTTTAAGGAAGGGCAAGTTTCTGGAGGATAGTTCCATTAGCAGTTATGAGTCACGTAGGTTTGGGGAATGTAACCTCTTACTGTCGGGAGCTGGGAGCAAACTACAGGGAATGGATTACCTATTGTAACCAGTTGGGGACTTCTTTCAAGCGACCAAGTCTGGCTGCTGTCGGAGACAGGGGCTGGGGTTGATGGGCCATTGGTCTGACCCAGTATGGCACTAATGTTGTTTAAAAGGTTTTCACCCAATAGCTGCGCTGTAGTGCCACATGACCAACAGAAGCCAATAAGAGCTCATGCCTGGGGTGCGGCTGGTCCCCTAGCACCACATGACCAAATGCAGTCAATTGCAGCTTGCTTGTGGTATGCAGCCAAAGCTGTTCAAAACATTTGGTGCATGGTCTGCAGAGTTCACAGAGGCCAGAACCACAGCCATGGAGTTGCACACTGGCAACAGTGGGGAAAATGCAGTGAACACAGATTAAAATACAAATGGATGCAAATACTAAAATCACAAATAAAAGTACAGATACAAATACAGATATTTGACCCCGTGTTCAGTCCTGTATCCTGTGAAAAACTCTTTCCCAAACCATTTTTAAAAAACGGTTCAAAACATTGGGCAAGCAAATCCAACAGCTGTCCCAACCACACTGGAAAGCAGAACTCCACAAGTCTCTACAGCTATCCATAATACACTTCATTCCCTTCCTGGGTTTCTCTTGCAGAGAGACCTTTACTGGGCCATTCTATTTTGATCTCGTTATTACTTACCTTGCACAACCACATGCTCCACGGTAGCAAGCAGCACCCCAAAACCTCTGTCCTTCTGTGCATTAAGATTTTAAGAATTGACTGTTCAGAAACCCCTGCTCAGAGTGTACTCAAAGGTGCAGTGTGGACCGATGCTGAGACGACTGCCCTTTGGAGAGCTGGATTCAGGCTAAGGGGCTGTAGAGACTCTTCCCCAACCAAAGGAAACAGCGATATATATGAAGAGACTGGACATTATCTAGAAACTCTGCATTACACCCAAATCCTGTTGTAGTGTCCGCCTACCACACTAAGTACCTTCTGGACACCAAGAACAGCCCCTCCAAAGCATGTAGGAAGACTTGCGGGGAAGTGTTTTCTGAACTGGTTTGAAAAAACTCCCCCAAACTCCTGCCTGAAACACAGCACCTTAAGTTGATATAGCCAATAACATCTCAAAAGCAAAACAAGTTTGTTCCACCAAGGGACTCTTCACATGTCATGCCAAGATGGCGGCAACCTCCAGCTGCAGAAACATTTTAAAGCAGTTCTTACGTTAGCAGGCACTCTGGTGATCCTGTTCTACAAGCTTTCAGAACGGAACTCTTCTCCAGAAGTGCTGATGGAAGCCAATGTGGATGTCTCCCAGGAGGATAAAATCGCAGCAACCTCCTTCTTCACGACTAATTTGTCTGAGTTTTTGGCCTTTGGTCCAAGAGGCTTTGGTTCCTCTGGTGGCTGGAAGTAGGGAAAGTGAGACATACTGAGTGAATAGGGGCTGGCTGACAGGGCTGATGGAAACCAGGTCAAGGGTGGTGATATGATCCAGGTTTGAAGAACTTCCTTGAATGCATGGTCCCCACTGCTGCTCCACAGTCCCCTTGCTGTGGGCTTTGGTCATCTGCACCTTCTATCAGCCCCTGATGACATATGGAATTAATCCATTCATCCTGCCCCCTGGAGGCAGTTTATTCTTCCTCTGGGGGAAGAACTTCGAGACTACATTTCCCAACAGCCCCCTGCCTCCTAGTGGTGGTGACACCGAGAGATTTTCCTCTTCCTGGGAAACTGAGAGCAGACGAAGGGCATTTTTACACAAGCCTTGTTTCTCCAGACTTCTGAAGTCCAGGAGAAACAAACTTGCGTAGGGAAACAACCTCAATATCAGGGTTTTACAAGACTAGGTCACCAAGCATGAAATAGTTTACCAGCCCCACTGTTTCCAGTGGTACCTGGCTGACTTCCAGTAGCGGGGGCTGAATGTCTCTTTTGATCTCAGGATCACTTACTTTGCACAGACACATGCTCCATGGTAGCAAGCAGCACCCCAAAACCTCTCTGTTCTTTTGTGCATTAAGTTTTTAAGAATTGACTGTTCAGAAACCCCGGCAATGAATGGCTCTGAGTGGACTCAAAGGTGCAGTGTGGACAAATGCTGATACACCCCTCCCGCGCATCCCTGTACACACACATGCGAGTTTGTTTCTCCCAGACTCCAGAAGACTGGGAGAAAGGAGGCTCATGTAAAAAAAAAACAACCAAGAGGCCTGGAGAGAAAGGGATCTCAGGAGGAAATTGAGTAGATGGTGGATGGGAAACAGGTCTTCAGGGGCTGGTACAGCACCAGCAGGGACTCTGGGAACTGGAGTGGAAGCTCCCTCACAACTTTGTATTGTCAAAGCCTAAGCCACTGTATCTCTGAACTGAGCATCCTTAGGAACCCTTCACTTTTCAACTGTTCAAGTACTGCACCTAGGTGACTGCAACTCCTTGTTCTGGCAGCCCTAGTAAAACACCTTTTTCTTTATCAATTATGCATCAATGCGATTATTGGAACCCACCAGGGCTAGCCCTGAAAATTGTTAGCATTGAAGTAGCACTTAGCAGTTGCCTCCATTGGAGGCCCTCCAATCCATTATACACGGATACACTTCTGATCTATAGGATTAGGAACATAAGAAGTGCCATACTGGGTCAGACCCATGATACATCGAGCCCAGCATCCTTTCTTCAACAGTGACCAATCTCGGGTGCTTGGGAGAAGTACCCAACAGGTCCCAATGGGCAATCCATTCCCTATTGTTCACTTCCAGCTCCCAACAGTAAGATGTTACATCCCCTAAACCTAGTTGGCCAATAGCTGTTAATGGACCTACCCTCCAAGAACTTATCCAATCCTTTTTTAAACCCAGCTACACTACTAGCCTTGACTACATCCTCTGGCAACAAGTTCCACAAGTTGGTATGGTATTTATTTATTTGGCTAGCTTTCGCCATAGCCACAAAATACATATATTTAACAATATGAGAATATAAACAACATCAATATCAACAAACAATAACAATAGCACAATAATACAAACCATAATAATGTTCCTATAAATACCACATCATTTTTATCACCCCCCCGCCCCCACCCCCGTCTGTAGCTAATACAGAAAAAAGAAAATCATGCAGTTAGGGCATTGCCTAGCTCTTCTGCGGAGGTTGCCGCGGCAGAGCTTGTCCCCTGACATGACAACGAGTTTGCTTAATACTCATAGGCCAGATGGTTACAGTTCCTAACCATTGTATTTAGGCTAACCCTCCATTAGTTATAGCCAATATCTAAATTTAGTCAGTACTTCTCCAGTAATTCAACAGTACTACACCCAACATTCCTCAAATCAGGGGAAATTGGTTACCAACACCCCTAAGGGATGCCTGTATAACTTCCCTTCTTTTTATCATCAGGCCTACAACATAGCCACTGCAAGCAGGTCATCAGATGCAGTCAGGGTAGATAGAGTGGATATCGATCTCTCCCACTTAGGCCTTGTTGTTGTCTTTTCCCATACTGGGGATAGCCATACCTCCCTCAGACTGCGATAGTATGGGCAAAACAACATTTGATGTTCTGTAGTTTCAATCACCCTTATAGAGCAGGTACAGTAACAGGATTCATACAGAGTTTTTGAAAATCTACCGTCCAAAACAGCGGATTGGATCAGCTGGAATCATAGCTGGGTATAGTTTCTTCTTAAAACCCTGTTATTCAGTATATCCAAATAAGGTTCCATGGTGAAAAGTAGCTTAATTGACCCCAGATTACGTGCAGCTTTCCACTGCTTTACCAAGGAAAGATCTTCTTGTTTGGCAATGTCCTTAAATCTAAGGTCAATTTCGCTTTTAATACCAGCCACTGATTTCCCCTGGAAGTGGGCAAAAGAAAATCCTAATCCCCACAATAGAGTGGCCAGATAATTTATTCAGGGATAGGGACGGGCCCCAGTATGGTTTAACTCCTCCACTAAACACTGAACTGGGAGAGAGTCCTGCTGCTGAGTCATTAGTCGCAACCAGTATCGGATTAAAGCCATTCAGGCATAATGTACAAAATAGACAAGACACCGGTTTCAGCCAGCAGTACTCCCCCGGAGTACCATTGCCAACTCTAAGCAGCCTACGAAAAACATAGTTCTGAACTCTTTCTAGGGTAATAACATCTGGAGAGTGGATAAGCTCCAATCCAAATGTCAACATCGCATGGATTTTATGTGAGTAGGTTTTCAAAAAGGTAGATACCACAATAGCTCCTGACTTGTTAGCAGCCTTTAAAAGGCTACCAGCAGTTCTTCGTGCCTGGACCACCCTATTTTTAACATGGGATGCCCAAGTTCCTTTGGAAGTAAAAACAGTTCCCAGATATGTAACCGTAGTTACGAGCTTGAAACTAATGCCGTTAATGATCCAGTTGGCAGTTGAGGCTCTGTCACTCACAACCATAATGCTAGATTTCTTGCTGTTAATTTCCAACCCATTGGACTGGTAATACTGAATTAGACCCCTAACTGATTCCTTAATTCCCTTTTCAGTTTGGGAAAAAATAACCAAGTCATCAGCATACTGTAAAGCATATAACGGGTAAGATTGAATTTTGGGGGGGATACGGCCTTGTTTTTCTTATAGCTTCTACCAAATGCTTCGGTGAAATCTATAAAAGCGAGGTAAAGCTTCCCTTTCCTAATCTTAACGTATTTGGATACTAGATGTATTACTATATAACAGCAGTCAGTAGTAGATCTTTTGCTTCTGAATTCAAATTGTTCACAGGGAATAAGATGATTATCCTCCACCCAACTTTGTAAATACTTCAAAATTCTAGACGCATACATTTTGCCAATCACCAAAAGCAAGCTTATCGGGTGATAGCTTGCTGGATCTGCCCAATCCCCTTTCTTATATATTGGGACTATCCAACTAACTCTCCAAGATGCAGGGATTTTAACCCCTTCAGTAACTTTAGCAAATAATCTGGACAATACTGAGGCCCACCACTTGGGGGCAGCTCTCAGGACCTCAGCACTGATAGAATCCGGTCCTGGAAACTGGTTCCGCAAGTTAATTGTACATTGCGTGAAAAATACTTTCAACACATGGCTCTTACAAAGTACAAGCATAAGGATGTCCCTGTCGTAGATCAGGAACCAGTCCAAAAGATCAAAGTAGGACATGGTCTGTCTGCCACGTCTGAAGTGACAGTTGCTGTCCTCGATCTCCTGGTAGCCCTGGCACAGGTCTTTTGCTCCCTGACAGCACTATGCCATACCTCTGCAGTATTCCTTGATAACCATTTCACTGGCAATCCACTAGAATATATTAATGTTCCCTTCATCGCAGAGGTTTCTGGACCCTCTTGTCCCATCCACCTCCCCTCTAGCTCATGGAACACCTTTGTCTTAGTCTCTCCCCAAGGAGCAGCTCACTGTCATTCTGGCTCCTGGCATGCCTACTCCATGGTTTTGAGCGGATGGTTTTCCAGTGCAGTTGGTGTGGCTAGCAAACACTTGTGACTGGCTACTGCAGACCATGCTGAGCAAGGAAATGACTTTCTAAACATGGTGCATGGCTTTTAAATATGGGTGGATCTTCTGGGATCATTCCAAAGCCACCACAAAGACCAGGGGGAACTAAAATGTCTCTGCAACATCCCGTCAAATGTCCGTGTCTCTATGATCTCTGATAGGACCACAAAATGGAAGTAGATTGGTGCATTTGTTGAGATGTAACAGCAGCTACGTGTCAGGAAAGACGTCTTGGTGGCTGTACAATTTCAGGGAAGCTTAAACATGCATCTCTCTCGTAGCAGGAAGTGTGTTTGCACCTAACAGAAAATGTGTGTTTAAAAACAAAAATGGTAGTAGCATGTCTAGTGGCATTGTGGTATTGAGGGTCTCCACCTTGTGATTGTTTTGGTGGGAGACAGATTAGGGGTGCTGCTGGTATACCGTACACCTAACTGTACAGTAGCATACCTGCATGCTCTAGTGGAGCCAGTGTCGGAGGTGGTGTTGCAGTCCCCTAGGACATTAGTCTTGAGGAACTTCAACATCCACGCCGCCAGTCTTGGCAGGGCGGAGCATGAGTTCATGGCTGCCATGGCAACCATGGGCCTGTCTCAAGTGGTCATCAGTCCTACACATGATGGAAGACATACCCTGGACCTGATTTTTTGCACCGGCCTTGAGGCAGGGGAATCCATTAATGGGAGAGGTGTCTGCGGTGCCCTTGTCATGGACGGATCATTGCCTCCTATGGGCATGTCTCCTGGCTCATGTCTGCCCCCAGAGAGGTGCAGAACCAGTTCAGTTGGTCTGCCCTCAGAGACTAATGGAACTGGAGAGGTTTCTGAATGCTCTTGGGGAATTATCCTCTGATCTTGACGACAGCTCGCTCGATGACCTTGTTGAGCTTTGGAACATCTTGCTGACTGAGACCATCGACCGGACGGATCCCAGGCGTCTGCTCCCTGCGCGTCCGCTCCTTGGTTTACTGAGGATCTGTGGCAGCTGAAGCGGGAAGGGCAGCAGTTGGAGCGACGGTGGCACTGAGGCCGACCAATTGCAACATAAAGCCAGTTTACGTGCTTATGCCATGGGTGTGCAGGCAGCAAAAAAGGAGTTCTTTGCTGCCCTCATAGCATCCACAACGTCTTGTCCAGAGCAGCTTTTCCAGGTGGTGAGGGGGCTGGTCAGTCTGGTCTCCCTCTGCCTGGAACTGGAATTTTCCAGTGCCTGCTGTGAAATGTTTACTTTGTGGATAAAATCGCTCGTATTCACCAGGATTTCAACGCTGCACTTATGACGATGGGAGAACCAGAGGTACTGGAAGTCTTGCCTTGTCCGGTTTCATGGGATTAGTTTCAGTGGGAGTGACCCACTGATGTGAGGGATGTTCTTGGGACTGTTAGTCACCTCTTGTGAACTAGACCTATGCCCGTCCTGGCTGGTCAAGGTCAGTCGGGAGACGCTGAGGCCATTGCTGGCAGGGGTGGTCAATGCTTCCCTGCAGGAGGGCAGAGTGCCAAGCTGCCTCAAAGAGGCGGTAGTGCAGCCTCTGCTCAAGAAACCATCACTTGACTGACTCCCTCACCAGTTACTGATCTGTCTCTAAAGGAAGGTTATTGAATGGATAGTGGCTCAGCAGCTTCAGAGGCATCTTGACCACATACGATTTCTGGATCCCTCACAGTCTGGCTTTCACCTGGGTTATGGCACTGAGATTGTGCTTGTAGCTTTGGTCAATGACCTCCACCATGAACTTGGATCAGGGTCGTTTGACCCTGTTGATGCGGTTAGATCTGTCGGCTGCATTTGATACCATTGATCATGAGTTGTTGGTGACTTGCCTGCGGGACCGTGCCAGAGTAGGCGGGAGTGTTCTCAAATGGTTCCGCCCTTTCCTGGCCAGAAGAACTCAGCGAGTGGTGCTCGGGATTATTTTTCATCTCCCCAGGACCTCTCGTGTGGTGTCCTGCAAGGTTCCATATTGTTACCACTCCTGTTCAATGTGTATATGCAGCCGCTGGGCAAGGTCGTGGGACGGTTTGATGTCATCAGTATGCTGATGACACCCAACTCTACCTCTCTTTTTCATCTGACTCAGACCTGGCAGTCTCAGTGCTTACCCAGTGTTTGGCAACTGTGGGGGACTGGATGAGGGTGAGTCAACTAAGGCGGAATCCTGACAAGACTGAGGGGATGTTAGTGGGGAAGGTGGTGGGTGTGGCTGTGTCCCCCATCATTGATGGGGTTTGCCCTCTGCTGGTTCCCCTGGTTCCCCTTCCCCAGGGAGTGTTCCTCAATTCCCAGCTCTGCCTGGATGTGCAGGTGGGGGCTGTGGCAAGGAGCGTGTTTTGCCAATTACATCTGGTGCAACGGCTTCGGCTGTACGTCTCAGACTCCGACCTGGCCACTATCATCACCTCAAGACTTGACTACTGTAACACGTTCTACATGGGGCTACCCATCGTGACAGTTTGGAGACGGCAGCTGGTGAACACTGTGTTCCGCCTCCTTATGGGGATGGGCCACCAGGAGCATATTACACTGGTGCTCCATTCTCTGCACTGGCTGCCTATAGTCTTTTGGGCCCAATTCAAGGTGTTGGTGCTTATCTTTAAAGCCCTACATGGCCTGGTCCCCATTAACCTGTGAGACCGCCTCACCCCCCAGGCTCTGGATCGGCCCGAGGGTTGCCACCTATGTATATTTTTTCAGGCCACTTATGAAACACACGTTGCAGGGCATGCATTGGCACCTATAGAACTAATTCAGGCCCTGCAATATGTATATTTAATAAGTGGCCTAAAAATATACATAGGTGGGAACCCTAATCAACTCCTGTGGTCAACTGGGGGTGCCTTTCTTGAAGTCGCCCAGGTGTCCCGGGGGGCTACTATGGAGAGGGCATTCTTGGTGGCCGCACCAAGGCTGTGGAACTCCCTCCCAGTGGAGGCACAATTGGCTCTGGATCTCCTCTGTTTTAGATGATCTTGTAAGACCTGGCTGTTCCAGGCTTTCAGTGAGTGAGACGGGTTGGATGGGAGGGTTTTTGTTTTGTTTATATTTTTATGGCTTCCCCCTTAAAGTGGTTTTATATTTGTATTGTATATGTTTTATATTTTTGTTTTAAATTGTAAGCTGCCCCAAGTTGCTTTGCAGAAAGGGCAGGGTATAAAATTGTATAATAAATAAATAAAAGGTCTGGTAATACCATGATATTTTGTTTAAGTATTGAAGAACAGACTTTGAAAACAGCCTCAGAAAGTAGTTCCAGAAGTACTGGGGATGCCAGTAGATTTATTTCCCAAACGGTTTCAGAAAAAAATGCTTTCTGACTAGAAAAGAGCCAATGAGTCTCAGCTTTTTCTTTGCTTTTTCTTCTCTAAGTAAATTGCTAACTCTTCTGGTTGTGGAGTAAAGACATGCTCAAAGTCCCAAGCTCAAAGTCCAGAAGGCTCCAAAATAACCCTCATATTTATCATTTTTACATTTCACACTATTTGAGGGGAAACCGGCACGTGAGTTTTGCACACTTTGTTGGCAATACTGAATGACCTTTCTTTAAAGGGTCATGGACAAGTACTTCAAGCCCAAGCAGGGCTTTACCATGATACTTTTGTGTGATTGTCTCAAAGCTTCAAAGAAAACTGGGTTTAGTTTTAACATTCCTTTTCGGTGCTGGAAAAAACCCAGCCACAAACAGCTGTACAGGAGACTTGGTACATGAATTGACTATATAAGTGTACAGGCATTCTAGAAGAATAGCAGTCAGTGATGTGTGCAGCACATGCATAACAAAACCCTGCCTGTAACCCCCTGAAACCTCACTCTGATGCCCGGGAGCTTTCAGGGGGTGACAGCCTGGTACAACTACAAGAGATCCCCTTGTAAAGGGAGAGAACTCCAGGAGGAGAGGCTGTCTCAAGCCTCTGCTTCTTCAGACAGACCCTGCACTGCCACAGATGCTGCTGCTCCAATAGCAGAGCTCTGGAAAGCAGCAGTAGAACCAAAATCTGAAGAACTGAGTGTCCCCACTCCCCATGTCTCCCCTCCGTGTTGCCTGATTTGTCATCCCTACCAGTGGTATAAGCAGGGACCCGAGTTGACTGCACCAAAAAATCTTAAATTCTGCAACCAGTGAAGCCAAATTCTGCAAATTCACTGCAAGCATTAATATTTGCATAATTAGCTTGATTTACATAACTCTGCATGCTGGGGAGCAAATTTGCAATAGGTTTGACATAGAATCACAACTTTGCTAATCAAACACAACTCAAATCCTCTGGAATTTCAGCACCTCCCTCATGCAAACATAGGGCCTTCAGACCCCACCCACCCACAATTCATCTCCCAGGGGCCTATTTACCCTCAGGTCATGGTCACAGAATTGGCTGATTCTGCGAGGATTGGCTGATTCTGCGAAATCACTGCAAATTGCAGCAACGCAGTCAACTCGGGTCCCTGGATATAAGGGGGCCAGAATGTGTTGGAACATCATTACAGTATTGCATCCAGCCCCAGTACATCGCTGCCAGGCTGGGAGTAGAGATCTACACCAGGAGTGGGAGGATGCTCCTTCACCCTCCCTCACTGGAGCTCAAACTGAAGCAGGGGGAGGAGTGGGCTGACGCTATGTTGGGCAGGCAATTCCTATTCTTTCCAATGTAGTACTATACCACCAAGCCCTAAGTGTTCCAAAATCCTGAATCTGACTCTGAAATCATTTGACTGAGAGATTTTAAATTTGGGGCTCTTTTAAGGTTCAGATTTTCAAGGATTTCCCCTGAAAACTAGGAGGCTAGAATTTTGCTGAGTTTTGTTTGTTTGTTGCTGGTTTTGTAAGACAACAGCAGAGATACACGATCTAAACATCCAATATCCTGAGGCTGAAGAGTTGACAATGCTGGTCTAATAGTACTAATTTCACTGTCCATGCTAAGGGAATTGCATTGGAGAGCAAACAGACAGGAGGAAGCAAATTCAGTGGTAAATGCTGTTTCAGCAAATCAGTAGCCTGCACTCACAGCAGTATGCATGGGCCCTGAGAGGGAGGGTCAAGGGGGTGCAGCTGTATCCCAGGCTCCTTCCCTGAGAATGGTGATGTCATGATGCTCAGAAAAGGGGTGTGGTCACATCAGAAACTCCCAGCTCTTTTCTGATGTGACCATGCCCCTTTTCTGAGCATCATGATGTTTGGAAAGGGACATTGATTGTCACATGAGAAAGGGACAGGACAAAGCTGATCTCCTGCCTCTCGTGCCCCATGAATGTAATTCTGCCTGTGCCCTTAGTAGTAGGTGTAATTGCCTTGTTCACACATGGAAACAGGACTTTACATGGGCAAAAAAGACGTGTGTGTGCCCAATCCCCAAAGTGTGCATGTGCACTGAGAGTCCCAGGCAAATCAGGGATTTGTATTTTGGTATACTTTGAAACCTGGCACCCATTGCAGTTAAGAAAGTCATTGTCCCTTGTTCCTTTTTCTACAACCTCCTCCGCAACGTTTGCTATTATCTGTATACCTAGACTGCATTTATTTTATCTAGCTTTTTATTATTTGTTTTCCCCTCATTGAATTTAAATGTTTACAATACTAATAATTTTTCCCCTAACAGCTCCTTCCCAAATGGTTGCTCTCTCTCTCTCTCTCTCTCTCTCTTTTTTTTAACATACATCTATACATAGAATACACCTGTTCTGTATTGTTCGTTCTAGTTTGGTTCCATAAAATATATCATCTGAGCGACTTTGGCTGTGATCCACAAATGACTTACTCATGAAAAAAGTATTTGTAGATTATGGGCTTTGTATCCATCTCTTGTATTTGGGACCAACACAACCACCACACTCTCTAAACCTTTGGCACAGAATCTCACACAAGTCAGCCATTGGTTAAGGTAGAGGTTCCCATCCATTTTGCCAGAATAACCCCATTTTGAGACTCAAGAAGTAACATCACAAGAAGTAATGGTTTCACTCTATTCTGTGCTGGTCAGACCTCTCACCTGGAGTACTGTGTCCAGTTCTGGGCACTGCATTTTAAAGGACAGTGACAAATCGGAATGGGTTCAGAGGAGAGCAACAAAGATGGTTGGGGGCCTGGAAACCAAGTCCTTGGAGGAAAGCTTGAAGGAGCTGGGTGTGGTTAGCCTGGAGAAGAGAAGACTAAAGGGAGACATGATAGACATCTTCAAATACCTGAAGGGCTGTTACATAGAAGATGGTGCAGACTTGTTCTCTGTTGCTCCTGAGGGCAGAACTGGAACCAATGGGCTCAAATTACAAGAAAGCAGATTTCGGCTAAACATTAGGAAGAACTTCCTAACGGTAAGAGCTGTTAGACAGTGGAACAGGCTACCTAGGGTGGTAGAGGGCTCTCCTTCACAGGAAGTTTTCAAACAGAGGCAGATGGCCATCCGTCAGGGATGCGGCAGCTGTGGATTTCCTGTCTTGGGCAGGGGGTTGGACTTAGATGACCTCTGATGTCCCTTCTAACTCTAAGATTCTATGAAATACAATCCCATGGCCAGACAGCAACAAAGAAAAGCCAAAGACTATCATGAATCAATCAGATCACACTTCTGTCTTGATCCAAAGTTTGGGAACCTCAGGATTAAGGACAGAAATGTTGCATGTGATTATCCTGGTCTGAAAGCCAGAATGAGTCAGAATTTTACAAATTTTGATTTTTCTGGCCAAAGAAAATCCAGTAAAACAATTAAAAAAAACCCAGTTAGGACAGATCTTGGGGATGGGGGGGTGGGGGTTGCATTCTTTTTCTCCCAGCTGTAAAATTGATTTTATTATTTTAATTTTTTAAAGACCACAGTCACACCTGATGGCGGTGCGGCAGGAAAACTGTAGTGAGCCAAAGATGCGGCAGGGGGAGGAGGGGGATGCTGGAAGTACCGCTGCTGGTGTGACTGTGGCCCTGCCGTGATTTTACTCACAGATGACAGGGCTGAATTTTGAGCCCCATCATCTGCGAGTAAAATCGCAGCAGAACCCCATTCACACCGGCGGTACTCCCGGCCTCTCCCTCCTCCCTGGCTTTGGCTCACAGCAGTTTCTCCGTTGCAGCCACACCACCGTCAGGTGTGAATGTTGCCAGATTCCTAAATCTGGAACTTATTATGGAAAAAAGTAAATTCCATAGAAAAACTATGGCAAAGTTTGGCACATTTAAAGGGCCCCATTCTCTTGCTCTCAGTGGGTTGCCGTGACCACTTGACAAGATTTACACATTTAGACAAACACTCTGAGCTTTGCAGTTCCTGTGTGAACTCCATTAAAATGCCTCCTCAGATACCCCAAATCCCCTTAGCTTACCATTTTAGTAGCTGAAAATGATTTCTGACAAGGCTGCTGTGCTAATAAACACTGTAGTTGTTTGTAAAGTTTGGAAACTTGAAGACCTATGGTGCATGGTCCTCTTATTTAGAAAATCCCACACAGATGGACTGCATTGAGCAACAAGCAATTACTCTTCTCTGCTTCCATGGAATAATGAGCTCATCGGGAGTCCCTCCTGGAAGAATTTCCATGTAAATATCAGAGATGGAGACAAAGTAGTTCAAGTGATTTCTTTTATTGGACTGACTGCTGTTGGTGAGAATGTGCGAGCTTTCGGGCCACACAGTGTCCTTCCTCAGGCATGGAGCATAGCAATGCAAATGTAGCATTTGCTCAGTTAATACATTTCTGACTGGCTACTACCTGTCTCTTATACACATCTAGATGTGTATAAGAGACAGGGTTTAGGATGACTATGCTTTGGTAAAACAGCCAGTGTTAGGAAGCATAATGCAGAAGAATGTTTCCTGGAATATGACAGGCAAGATGAGCAGCAATAGGAAGGATTCCAGTCTCCTCTTTGAATATATTTGGTGTCTTGGAAAGGTTAAGAACCCAAGCCCAACCCACTGCAGAGTGTAACTCCTAGGGCTTACTTTGTGCCAGAATTTGCCAGGGCTCAAACCTAGCACCTCGTCTCACCAGGGCTTGCTCAACACCACTTCTGGACCCTGTAACTGCTGCTAATCTGCAAGACCGCACTGGATGCAAAAGCACCAACTAGAGGCTCAGTCTCACCTGGCAGACTTGGGGCTGATTGGAGCCAAACAACTGATTGGCAGCAATAGCCTGCAGCCGTGATGCCCATCACGCTTAATTCTAAACAAGGGCTGGCAACATAGGGAACAAGGGCTGCTGGAGTTGTGAAGCCTGGCTTGTAAGCTCGGTTGGCCCCCCTGTGATCCAGGGGGCAGGACTTCTGGGGCAGCCCTGGCACCTCTTTTCCCCCTAATTTAGCAGTGGGTTCTCCCATCTACTATGTCAGGGGTCCCCAAGCATTTTGGACCAAGGGACCATGGTGAACCCTCAACATTTCTTTCCAATCATCATGAATGCCTGATACAGTTGCACAAAGGGAGTGGCTTTGTCCCCATCTGTGCCATGGTGGCCATGTCTGCAGGGAGGGGCAGGCAAGGCCAGCATTCACTATGCCTTAGGTTCACTCTCTCAGCACCTCCTTCGGAAATGGAAGCAGCACTGTGTTACGGGGATAGGGGAAGGGGAGACACACACACACTGCCAGAGGTACCCTCGGTCAGAGCAAGGAAGCTGGGGAAGCAGATTGCCCGTCAGGATAGTATCTGTCTCTTATACACATCTAGATGTGTATAAGAGACAGGCTGTAGGGGCTTCGTGGTGAGCCCAGAGCACCTGGGCTTGACAAGAAGGGGGTACAACAATGCATCCTTGGTGTCGTTGCAGTCCATCTAGGGGGTCCGGTGGACCCATGGTCGAGGGGTTTAATTCTAGACGAGTAGCCTCTCGAAGCGTGTCCTGGGATAAATACGTGGCGGAGAAGGTCTTAGTCTCCAGGATAGGTTCGGAAGGTTGTATGACGCTGGGCGGGTCATCTCGATAGCGAGACAGAGCATCTGCAAGAATCTGTAGTTTTCC
>QEPC01011131.1:3217377-3243192 GCA_003113815.1 Sphenodon punctatus
GTAGGTATTGTTCCATATTCTGGTTCACGCGCTCCACCTGGCCATTGGCTTGGGGATGGTAGGCGGTTGTGGGTTTTAGGGAAACCTGGAGAGACTGGAACAGCGCCTTCCAAAATCTTGAGGTGAACTGTGTTCCTCGGTCACTAAACATCTCGCGGGGCCACCCATGAAGCTTAAACACATGACAGATACAGAGCAGCGCTGTCCGTTTAGCCGAAGGTAAGCCCTTACACGCAATAAAATGTGCCAGTTTGGTGAAGTGATCCACTACTACCAATACTGTGGTGTACTGACGCGAGGGTGGAAGGTCAACAACAAAGTCAAGCCCTATGCATTGCCATGGCCCTGGGGGAAGTGGGAGAATTTGTAGGAGGCCTGGTGGTGCGCGTCGGGGGATCTTGGTTTGCGCACAAGTGGCGCAGCTAGAGACATGTCGTTGTACATCTTGGTGCAAGGTTGGCCACCAAAAGGAGCATTGGATCATTTGCCGAGTTCGTTCTATTCCCGAGTGCCCTGCTGATGGGGCTTCGTGGTGAACCCAGAGCACCTGGGCTTGACAAGAAGGGGGTACAACAATGCGTCCTTGGTGTCGTTGCAGTCCATCTAGGGGGTCCGGCGGACCCATGGTCGAGGGGTTTAATTCTAGACGAGTAGCCTCTCGAAGCGTGTCCTGGGATAAATACGTGGCAGAGAAGGTCTTAGTTTCCAGGATAGGTTTGGAAGATTGTATGATGCTGGGCGGGTCATCTCGATAATGAGACAGAGCATCTGCAAGAATCTGTAGTTTTCCGGGGCGGTATTTAATATGGAAATCGAAGCGAGCGAAAAAGAGCGCCCATCGAGCATGTCGTGCATTTGCCATGTGGGCGGTCTGGAGGAAGGTCAGGTTTTTGTGATCAGTGACCACTATGATGGGGTGTTGGGACCCTTCTAGGTAATGTCGCCATGCTTCAAACGCCGCCTTGATTGCCAGGAGTTCGTGGTCCAGAATGGAGTAATTCCGTTCGGCCGAGGTAAGCTGGCGGGAGTAATAGGCGCAGGGGAGAAGTGTTTCTGGGTCTCTTGCGGGCTGTAAGAGCACGGCTCCAATAGCCTTTCCGGATGCATCCGCTTCTACAGAGAAAGGTTTTTCAAAATCCGGGTGCTGGAGTAGGGGGGCAGTCATGAAGGATTGTTTGAGGAAGTTGAAGCTGTGTTGTTGTTCGGGTCCCCAATGGTAGGGTTGATCCTTTTTCAATAACTGCGTCAGGGGAGCGGTGATCTCGGCATAATTGGGGATATATTGGCGGTAGTAATTTGCGCTTCCCAAGAAGCGTTGCAGGGGTTTGACCGCCTTAGGCGGGGGCCAATCTCGGAGCGCATCTACCTTCGAGGAGTCCATCATTACCCCGGCAGGGCTGATCACGAAGCCTAGGAAACTTACGGTGGTGAGATGGAAGGAGCACTTTTCTCTTTTACAGTAAAGTTTGTTCTGCCGCAACCGCTGAAGCACTTCTCGCACGTGTAGTACATGTTCTTCTAAGTTCAAGGAATAAATGAGGATGTCATCGAGATAGGCTATGACGTAGATATCCAGTATATCGCGGAAGACATCGTTAATGAGATGTTGAAATGCGGCCGGAGCGTTGGCCAGGCCGAAGGGCATCACGCAATATTCGAACAACCCATAACGGGTTCGAAAGGCAGTCTTCCACTCATCCCCCGGTCGCACTCGTAGTAGATTGTACGCCCCCCGAAGATCCAGCTTCGTGAAGAATCGGGCCCCTTGAAGGCGATTTAGCAGCTCGGGAATAAGCGGGAGCGGGTACCTGTTTTTCACGGTAATCTTGTTTAGGCCCCGATAATCGATACATGGCCGTAGGCCCCCATCCTTCTTTGCCACAAAGAAGATGGGGGCTCCCGCGGGGCAAGTCGAATGGCAGATGAACCCCTGTCGAAGACTCTCATCGAGATAGGTACGGAGCGCTTGGAGTTCCGGGGCCGCTAGGGCGTAGATTCGTCCAAAGGGGGGTTCCGTCCCAGGGAGCAGGTCAATGGGGCAATCGTAAGGGCGGTGGGGAGGAAGCTCGGTGGCTTGGATCTTGCTAAAGACGTCGGCATAGTCTTGGTATGCCCTTGGCAAGGCGGCCTCGGATGCCGTCGATCTGAGTTCCAGCGTGGCCCCAAGGGTCGCTCTGGGTTCGGGACGAAGGCAGCGGGCGGTGCATCGCGGGGCTCTAAATTGAAGTTGTTTGGAGGACCACACAATAGAGGGGTCATGGGTTTGAAGCCAGGGGGCTCCCAGTACTACTTGAAATATGGGCGTGCAAACAACGTCGAAGGGAAGTATTTCATAATGATTCCCTATAGCGCACCCTAAGGGTTCGGTGCATTGTGTTATTGGTCCTGAAATCAGGGGAGAGCCATCGATAGAGTGTATGGACTCTGGAGGCGTTTTTGGTTGGATTGGAATGGCCCAGTGTCTCACCGGGCAATGGTTAATAAAGTTTCCTGAGGCTCCTGAGTCCACGAGGGCCCATATGATGAGGGACCTCCCTGGGGACATAGCGAGCGTGACCGGGACTCTTAAATGCGGGCCTAGACTTGGGGGAAGGGTTGGGGTTTTGGAAATCTCTACGATCGAGGCGACCCCGGTCCGCCTCGGCCCCGACCATTTCCCGCCTCGTGACGGTGGGGAGGCAAGGCTGGACATTCCCCAATAAAATGGGAGGGGTCTCCCCAGTAGAAGCAGGAGTGGGAGACGCGTCATCGCTCCCGCTCCTCCTTGGTCAAGGGGCCCCGTGATGCTCCGAGCTGCATTGGTTCTGGTTCTGGGAATTTAGGGGGGCCAGGAAGCGGGAGAGGTCGGACCCAACTGGAACGCGCCTCTTGCCGTTTCTCTCGCTTCCGCTCAGTTAAGCGTTCTTCGATTTGTAAGGCTAAGTTGGCCAGGGCCTCCCAGGTGTTCGGGGTTTCTACTAGAGCCAACTGATCTTTGATCTCTTCCCCCAACCCTCTCTTAAACATTACCTTGAGGACCCCATTGGGCCACTGAAGTTCTAATGCTAACTGCTGGAATTGCGTCAGATATTCCAGGAGGCCCCCTTTTGACTGCCGGAGGGTCATAATGAGGGCCTCGGCATCACGAGCCCGATGGGGGTGGTCAAACAAGAACGTGAATTCCTTCACGAAGTCAGTATAATTGCTTAGCAGTGGGCTATCCCCCTTAAGGAGGTTAGTGGCCCATTCTAGGGCTGTTCCTCCTAAATTGCCGATAATGAAGGCCACCTTTTGCTCATCCGTCACATATGTAGTTGGCTGTACCTTAAAGGTAAGCCGACATAAGGCTAGGAATCCCTGGAACTCCTGCCTATTCCCAAGAAATTTTTCCACATTGGGACCCTTTGGCTCGCGGGGCCCCAGGGGGACCGCTGCCGCCGCTGGGGGTGGCGGCGGGGCCCCACCTGCCCCTGCCGCCAGCCCCACCGGTGCAGCGGCCCCCTGCAGCTGCATAAGGGCAGACGCCAGGTCCTCTTGTTTGGCCTGGAGGTCTTTCACATCCATGGCCAGCGACTGCACCGCGTGCACAAGCTGTGAAATTTCCTTGGAAATGTCCATAGGGGCTCAAGCCCGTACCTGGGCCAAGGGGGTGCTGGTGATTTGTTACGGGGATAGGGGAAGGGGAGACACACACACACTGCCGGAGGTACCCTCGGTCAGAGCAAGGAAGCTGGGGAAGCAGATTGCCCGTCAGGATAGTATTTGGGCTTTCACCTCTAATTAAAGAGAACAAGCCCCTATCATCATAGGGCGCTGCTGACCGAGAACCAAAGGCTGCCCCGCAACCACTCTTCACAATCACAATGACACAAGGGGCGAGGGGGGTGAGGGGCTCACCCCGGGAGTGCAGTAGGGCCCCCGAGGGGGAGGGTGGACAAGGGACACTCACCTCCGACAGCTAGGTTTCGAGAGCAGGGAAAGGAAAGGACACTCACTCACCACGCACTCGCCTTCTCTACTCACTCCGTCAGTCACTCACACGAAGGTTTCTGGGGGAAGGGACTCGTGCACACGGGCTAGGCTCACAATCAGGAACAAGCGTGCTCGCATCCAAACTCCGTTCAAGGGGGCCGGTTTCCACTAATCACCAGCGCCGTTCCTCAGGCGGCGCTGGTTCTTATTCTCTATGCCCCGCCCCCTGTACGCGCCCGCAGCCTCTCTGAGCAGCGCTGTGGGGGCGGGGGAATCCCTACATGTCTCCTTGCTGCTGGGGGCGTGGCAATTGCCTGTGAGTCTGCCGCCACTGTCGGCAGCGGCGGGGGAAGCCCTATGTGCCCTATTGCTGCTGGGGGCGTGGCCTCAGTCCGTGGCTTTGCCGTTGTTGCCGGCGCGGGTTGTGGGGGTATTCCCTGCTGGGCCTCAACGCTACACAGGTCAGGGGGCTTTTGGTGCTGTTGGGGTCGGGGTGTTCGCTGGGGGGCGGGGACCCGGTGCCACTGTCTCCCACTGACACACTGGCAGGGACTAAAGCCTGCTTTGATGTAGCGAGAACCTCTTCAAAAGTGGGGACTTGGGAGGGGGCCTCACCACTGCCACCCTTATACTGTGATCCACAAACCATTTACTCTGGAATAGTCCCATTGAAGCCCTATGGGACTACTCCAGAGTAATAGTTTGTGGCTCATGGCCTTAGTCTCTCCCAGCAGAGAATCGTAAAATGGTTCCATGGACAATGGTCTTGTGGGTCGCATGGTTGTAACCACACTATGTAGGTCTATGGCTCATTCTATATGAGCACCTCCCAGTCTTTTATGTATTAACCCTCACAACTCTTCTGTGAGGAAGAGCAGTCCTAGTACCCTTCTTCCTTGCCTTTATAGATGAAGACATGGAGCACAGATTAGAGGATTCACCCAAGGAAATCACATAGGAAGTCTCTGTGGCAGAATCCAGGTTTCCTGAAACCAAGGCCTAGTGCCCTAACCACTGGAAATTTGTGCCTCTGCATAGCTGTTATTCTATCCTTGGACTGAGCAGAATTGGACTGCTTTACCAATGTCCAGTAGTCATTGGCACAGCAGAGAAAGCTGATATCAGGAAAAACTCATTTCATCTGCGACCAAGGACAGACTTAAGTCAAAATGCGGTCTTCTCCTGCACCTACTGCTATCATGGACAAAGCTCTCATTGTACAGCAAAGAACGATCAGACCTCTAATAAATAACCATGTGTCATGTACCATTCCTTACTCATGCCAGCCCCTCTAGATTAAGGATCTAAAAATCTCCCAGTGACATCTCCATTTGTTTACATCTCTCTCTAGTTCTGTACAATAGAGAGAGACCTATTAGCAGCAGAAGGTAATGCACACTTGGTTCACTGGCCTTCTCCACATGTCTGGCCATAGCAGAAAGTGGCTGAGGTCAGCAGTCTTATCAGTAGCAGATCCCTAATTACTGTACTGGAGTATAATACTCCAGACTCAGATGGTACCTTAGGGGAATCCCTTCGACAGAAGCTGTTATTGTCCAGATGAGGGGGGTTTGAAATCATACAAACACAATTCTTTCCTCAAAGGGAATGTCTTTCTCTGAAGCTTTCCTGGACAAAGAAACATTTCTGTGTGTGTTCGTGGGCAGGGTCAGCAGCAGAAAGGGAAACTGTTTTCAGTTGCTTTGGGGTAATGAACAAATCATGGATATAAATAAATATGATCGTATCTGTGTGGGAATGGGGGAGGCAGACTTGAAGCCATATTTTCCTTGAAATAGGTTCTTTTTTGGGTTGCTGATGCAATTAAGTTGGAAGCCTGCTTTATACATCCTATGAAGCAACTTTAAAAGTGTAAAACATAACATAATTTTGCTTATTGGTGGCATTTTTTTATCCTAGGGTCCCAGAGTGCTTTGGAAACCATAATTAATTAAGTCTCAAAACTATTTAAGTACCCCACTATGTCAGGGGTGGGGAACTGTTTCCCTCCCACAAGCAACTTTGAAAATTAGTACACATTTTGTAGGCCAGGTAGAAGTTGGGGGTAGGGGAATGTAAGGAGTATGCTCAGAATACAGGAAGAAAGGGGAGGGTCCATATAATGGATCCACGCCATGGATCCATGCCTGGCTTATCCTTGAGTGTAAACAGCTACTAAAGGACTATCACGAACATAATTTTAAAAAAAATCTTTTTTATTTTTTTTAAAATCACAAATTTAATGAGATCACAAACTGATCTTGGCAATGTAAATTACATAAAGAGCATACCCAAAGAGAATGAGATGGAAAACATTTTCCATTGTTATACAATTAATATTGTATATAATAGTTATATTAACAGTCCAATTAACATTAACATTCCAATTAACATTCCAATATGAATGAAAAATGTATTCACAAGTAACTTGAAGAGAGAAAAAATAATAATCACACAGTAATCATGTGTTACAGTATTGAAATGCACTGTATAGACAGATGTTCATCAAAAACCCTTAACTACCCAATGCGTTCTGAGTATCTTCATCAGGACTAAATCTTTAAAGTGACATCTTTCCATCAAAAGGAGCTCTGCTGTTAACTTCAAAATGCAGTGAGAGCATTCTTCTAATCATAGGTTTCCTCCATCATGAAGGTGAATCTACAAAGTCTTCCACACCCACAGAAAACTATTTCCAAGCTCCAAAACAAAAAGTCAAGATGAGAGTGATTATGCTCTAAGAAGTGATTAAGTAATGGTGCTGTGAGCCTACAATTTTTTATATTGCGTCTATACTTACTAATGTGTGTTCTCAATTATCTCTCACATGCAGTTTATCACAATCACATTTAATTACATAAAATCTTTTCTTATTAACAGTACACCCTCGGCTTTTGAAGAAGATAAATGTAAGTTCTATTTTCATATGGATTTAAAGTAGCATATGGGATTATTATTTTTTTGAAGTTTTTTTCTAAATTTCTTTTTAGTATATAATTGTTTTGTTCTGTTTTTTGATAGAATTAATATTTATTTTCTGCAGGTGAGGAAGACTTTGTAGACTCACTTTCATGATGGAAGAAACATATGATTAGAATGCTCTCTCACCACATTTTGAAGTTCATGAATATTCTACAGCAGAGCTCCGTTTGACAGAAAGACACCACTAATGATTTAGCCCCTATGAAGAAACTCTAAATGCGTTGATTAGGGTTTTTTATGAACATTTTTCTATATAGTGCATTTCAATACTGTAACACATGTTTACCGTGTGATTTTCAAAGTTACTTGTGAATACATTTATCATTGGTTTTTCATATTAGCATGTGTTAATTGTATAACTATGTTTTCCATTTCATTCCCATGCTGTTTATGTAATTTATACTCCATGATTATAAGTTTAGTACATATTGCCAAGATCAATTTGTAATCTCATAAAATTTGTGTGATTTTTTAATTATGAAAATTAGTATAGAATTATTATTATTATTATTAAACATTTATAAAGCGCCAGTAACAACCTGGCGCTGTACAGAACATACAATCAGCTGCGGTCCCTACCTGTGGCTTACAGTCCTTTGATAGCTGTCCACACTTGTTTAATGATAGGACTATTAGTTGGGTCCTCTTTGTAGTGTCATTTTCGGGAGTGTACAACCTCATCTGTTGTGAGCCGCCCGAGGTGTGGCATATCTATAAAATAAAATAAATGTAATAAATAAGTCTCGGCTCATGTTCACTATTTCAGTGCTTGAGAGTAGAGACAGATGCAGAAATTGGAAGAGGTCAACCCTCCCCCCCTCCCCAAATCAGTCAAGGGCCGGATTTGGCCCATAGGCCAGATGTTCCCCAACTCTGCTCTATATAAAGTACTTAGAAACAGCTCCCATTACCACAGGGCGTTTTCAGACAAGACACTACCCACCACTATACATGTTACCAGGGGGCAACATGGGTGAGTAGTGGGTGGAGAGTGTCTTTTCTGAAAATGCCCATAGTGCCCAATCCCTCCCATTTTTATCATCTCAGAAACCTGTGAGTTGCCAAGTGCTATTTTTCTCATTTTACATATGGGTAACTGGGGCGCCAAGAAAGACAAACACCCTATTTCAGAGTAATTAACTGTGGTGTAATAGACTGCTCAGTAAAACATACATGAGCAGCAGAAATGCATTTTCCTTGCAGTGGCCTGGACTACTCTTATCTGCCAGTGGGGCCTTATGGGATATGCCTTTCATTGGAGTGAATGAATGGGAATGTGGACTGAATGCTGACCACACTCCAAAGTAGACTCATACACAAACAACTCTGCAGTTAATTGGGAGTTAAGTTATAACTCATACCTTCCAACATTTTGAGCAGCCAAAGAGGGACAAATCCCATCCTCTCAGTCAATAAGTACCACCCGCTCATGCACTTGCATGCACACACACACACACACACACACACACACACACACACCCCTCCCAATGTTCCAAGTACATAAAGAGGAACAGAAACTCTCATGGTTATCATTCCACTTAGGTTTTTTTTGTCATTCCATCATATTCCCATTGTTTTCACAAGTGCTTTTCTTGGGAGGTAACCAGGAAAAAGGTGTCTGAGGCTTGAATACCAGCCTTTGTCTCTTTCTTTCCTGAAAGAGATATGAAATGACTTTTTAATTAGATACTACTACTACTTATTTCTATAGTGCTACTAGGCTTTATGCTGCCCCTTACAGTCACAGATTTTTGGAGAGAGGTCCCTGCCCAGTGGACTTACAATCTAAGATGGACAAGGATGAGGGGAAACACAGAGAAGGACAGACACACACATATTCCCATTTCATAGATGGCAAACTGAGGTGGAGACTTGCCCCAGACCACCCAGTGAATCCATTGACTAGCATGAGATTTAAACTCTGGTCTCCTGGGTTCAAGTTCAGCACCTTATCCACTGGCCCACATGGATGACTTTTGTTAAATATTTATCATGAGTTTGGCATCATGAGCAGAGTGTATGTGGCCATCACTCAAGACAGCTGCATACACAAACGATGGAATTAATTTGAAGTCATCTTGTAACTGTTGTGACTTGGGTTGCCATTTCTCATGGTTTGGCCCGGAGACACCCAGTTTGGCTTCTGGGAGTCTTAGGATCAAACTGCGAAAGGTGGCAACCCTATTTACCACACAAGTGATTTCATTTGCTACAGAGAGAAAAGGTTTGCAGACACTCCTGTTGAAAGTCAGCAAATTTAGGCACCTAAGTGTCATTTTTGCTGTTAAAAATCTATCTCTGCATTCTCTAACTGTTCATAGAAAGAACTTTGTGACAAATTGCTTCAAATCCTGGTGACATCCAACAGCACTCTCGTCTTTACATTTTAGATGACCAGTTCCATACTATGATCCATTTGAAAGTATGTGAATTTATAAAACAAATTTTAAAAAATCTTGCTCGCAGAAGTCAGGGTTAAATAATTTGCAATGATTCTCCTTTGGGGTGGACAAGCGTTGGAATATAGGATAATTCATTAGCAACAAATGCTTCACCAGCTCTCATGGATGCTAGGACACCATTGTTCACACTCCAGACATGAATTGCCAAGAAAAGCAAACAAAAAGAAATCATGTTACTTTTTGGCCTGAACTGAGATTCTTGATAGGATCACATTTTCAGACAGCAAAAGTCTGTTTCCATTGAGGCGAATAGGAAAGCTCTTATTCACCTCTATAGGAGCCAGATCAAGCCCTAATATGTTACTCTAACCAGTTATTTAGAGAAGTAATCTGATCATATGTAGCTAGTTATTATAATGGAATCAGTGACTTTAACAAGCTCCTGCAAATACTGGATTACAATGACCACTCAACCATAGTTCATTAGAGCTTTAGAAGCAGGATCCAGAAGAAGTCATGAAATATGATCTCCTAATCTCTCCTAAGCAGGGGAAGCCTAGTTATAAGGAACATACCTTTTAAAAATACCTGTGAGGTGAATAAATCTCCGGCACACTAAAAGGCAATGAAAGCTGACCTGTTAGAGACATAGCTCTGCTAAATGGATACATTTTCCGTGTGTCACAATGAAATAGACTTTGGGAACGAACAGAGTTCTCTTAAATGAAGTGGTTAAAGGAACACAGACCTCTAACTTTTTAGCTTTCATTAGGTTCCTAATAATGTTCTTGGGGTTTCTGGGAAAGAAATAAAATAAACAGCCTAGGAAAACAGGCTGGACAGATCTGCTGTTACAAGAGGCATAGGCAAAGCTCAAGCCACAGTCTTCAGCAAAGGAGCTTGCACATGTACCTCAGCTGGATCTGCAGGCTCAGGTGCTCTTCTTAGTTTCACAATTCTTGTATGCTGCCTTATAGATTCTGGCCTTAAAATAGCATTTATTTGCCTATTGTAGGGCTGTGCATTCAGAGCTTTGGCAAAAACAAACAAAGTCCCATTTGGCTTCCTTATTCAAAACAAAAATACTAGGGCTGTGTATTCAGTTGCCATGTGACCCCCAAAATTTCCAGAAAAAAACCTCCATGGTATCGGAGGTCTCAAATTGGATCACCGATCCAGTTCAGAGCCAGGCTACTCTCGGACTCTCAGCACAGCTGCCTGCTTGGAGAGCCTGTAGTGACCCCTCCCTACCTGCAGGGACAGCTGCTGTCTCATAACTGCAGTCTCCAGCACTGCAGCCAGGCTGAGTTCAGTGGGACCCATCCAAGAGAAATGGTGGGTGCAGTCACATGAGACGTTATCCTATTTTGGGCAGCCTTACCACGTGATGCAGGTATGTCCGGCAGCCACCCTATGTTCACTCTGCCCCATGGTGGGGCGGGCAGCCAGCTACTACATAGGGTTGCCGGATGTATCCTGCAAGCCAGTGATCCCCCTAAGTCAGACCCATGCCCCATATCACCCTTTCCAAGCCAGCTACCCCCTCTGAGTCAGACCCATGTCCCGTTCTACCCTCCCTAAGCGAACAACCTCCCCACCAAGCCATCCATCCCATTCTCCAACCTGCCCCATACCAGTGCCTCCCTTTCAAAATTAGTAGCAGACTAAGCAGCAGTTTAAAGTGCATTGTCCTTTCCATATAGGCAGAGACCCGAGTTGACTGCACCAAAAAAATCTTAAATTCTGTAACCAGTGAAGCCAAATTCACCATGAGCATTTGCATAATTGGATTTCCATAATTATTCAACAATTTATACATGCAAATTTGCTTACCAGCATGCTTTTTCAACAAGTTTGACATAGACTCACAACTTTGCTAAACAAACACCACTCAAATCCTCTGGAATTTTAGCATCCCAGAACTCCCACCTCATATAAATTTAAAAATAAATAAAAATTAAAAAAATATTAAAGCCCCAAACCTCCCTCACTGAAACATAGGGCCCTAAGACCACCCCCCACAAGTCATCTTCCAGGGGCCTATTCACCCTCAGGGGTCGTGGTCACACCTCCCTGACAGTCAGCAATTGTAGCAGCAGTTTTAGTTTCGGGTCAGGCATCATGTTTATGCCTGAGCCAAGATCTAAAGATCCTGCAGATGGTTCCCACTGCAGTTTCACTGCAATTCCAGCATGGCACTGTGAAGATTGGCTGATTCTGCAAAAATTACTGCAAACTGCAGCAACGCAGTCAACATGGGTTCCTGTATATAGGCTTGTCAAATAACCCATACACAGGGACCTGTATTCACTGTGGTTTCTACATATGTTGGTAATGGGGAAAATACAGTGAACATGGGTAACAATACAAACACAAATACAAAACACATCTACAAATACAAATACTTGAGCCCATGCACAGCCCTAATCTATTTGGCACATACTTATCTCAACATCCCATAATCGTTCATTAATGAATCCCCACAGTGCCCCTAGTGGTAGGAACAGGTTGGCATCATCTGCACTATGCAGAGGGGAAACAAGGACATTACATTTCAAATTCCATTGAAGCCAAAGTCTGTGTCAAAGACAGAAGCAGAATCTAGATATCTTCCGAGTTCCACCCCAATGTCTGTTTCAATCTAGCAAAGCACTTAAGCACATGAATCAGAGTTGTTGTCAGTATGCTGGAATGGGCCCTGGTGCTGGAGATGGAATTGGTCTCCTATCTCCCAGCAGCAGGGGACACAACTGTACCACAGAATATGGGCTCCACAACCTTGTGGGCCCCGGTGCAACTGCACCACCTGTCATCTACGTCCTTGGCATGAGTTGTTCTACTGACACCAGGTCTACTCATGCTTAATATTGAGCATGCACATAAGTGCTTTGCCCCAGAACACTTGGACAGACCATACATCCCATAATCTCACTTCTTCTTGCAGACAATTAGCTAACTGAAAGGGAGGGAAACCTTAAACTGATTTAATTCTGGAGTGTAGCTTTAATAATCCCTCATTCTTCACTCTTCCCATGAGGCAGTTTGATGGCTAGTCGTGTCATATAAAGAATGCACCATGACTGACACGGCTCAGTGAGACACCTCTTCATTCACCAGGCCTACATAGCTCTTGGAGACCTAGCCCTGTTATGGAGGCTTTTTGTGAAAAACCCCATTTCCCAGGAGAATCAACTTAGAAGGCAACTACATGCACCTTATTGCAAATAAAAGTTTAAAATACTCTCCCCTCTCTAGAGACAGTGTTAGCCAGGTGTCCAGTGAACTGTTTGAAATGTCAGCTTGCAGAATGCACTTAGCTAGAAACTTTAAACAGTTTGCCCTTCAAGAACAGGCACAAGATATGCAAAAAGAGACACATGGGGTGGAAGGGGTATGATTTTCAAAGGTACTTCAGTTCCAGTTTCAGTAAAAGCCCCACTTTAAATGCAGATTTGGAGTTCAGATCAAATCTAAACGCCAAATCCATATTTAAATCAGAGCTGGAACTCCCATTGACTCCCTCACTCGTAACACTAATCTGGGGCTTGTTATGTATGTTTCGGGGCACGGCAGACATCCGATTTAATCAGCGTTATGTGTGAGTCCAACCCTGTTCTTCTCTCTTCCCTCCCTGCATTGTCGATTCTCTCTTTCCCCATCTCCCTCCACTGCCAGATCTCTCCTGCTTGTTCTCTGTCCCTTTGCTTCTTTGCCTCTGCTGCTAGGTCTCTCTCTTTCTGCTCCCTCCACTGCCTGATACCTGGCCTCTGGATCTCCTTCATTGGCATAGGTCTACCTTCCATACCTTGCTACTGCTGCTACAGCCAGTCCTGCTATCCTATCTGATCTGGGGTAGTTACAAAGGCAAACCGTTTCAGTGTGTCACAGCAGCAGCCTCAAATTTGAGGGGGGGGGGAGAGGGTAACTAGTCTCTTCCCCTAGATGTTCCAGGAGGGGCAGCTGTTCCTGTTTCCCCTTCACTATTGAACCCAGGACAGAAATTACTGTTGGTGGATCAGACTAATGAATGATCTATGTTGTCCCCAGTAAGAACCAATGGGATGCTTCAAAAGGGAGTTTCTTTTTAACCTCAGACAGCAAGTGTCTTACCCCCTGAAGCCTGTGGATTTTGTTTGTTTCTTATTCTGTGCTTTTCCTGACATAATTGTGGATGTTGAGTTCTCAGAAATATCTAATCCAGTAGAGTCACAACTTTAAAAATAAATAAATAAAGACTCCTTCTGCCTTCAGTCATCTCAAAAAAAGCAACACGTTCTAAAATGTCCCTAGACAGGTTAAGACGTGTCATGCCAGGCACTACTGGAATATTCTCCGACGACTGGGGCATTAGATAGCATCACTATGCACTCTCTAGTTAAAGGCACGATCGCTTTCCATTATAAACACTGAATTTTAAAAATGATTTTACAAATAAACAGGTTGAGCTTCCTTTCTGAAAATTTCACTGTGTGCCCAGTGCCCTCTGCTTCAACTGACAGCTGACTGACTCACCAAGTGAGTGAGTCGGACCCTGCACCGCTATCACTGCCTCCTGCCTGCAGGTAAGCTTTTTACACAGCACCCCCTTAGTTGGACCTGGCTGGGTGCTGGGGCCTTGAGAGCAGGCAGGCTGGGAGTTGCTGGGCCCATGCAGGGTTTGGAACAGACTGGGCAGTTCAAGTTCAGCTCTCAGCCAGGGCTAGTCACACTGCCTTAATGACCCTGTCTCTTAGTTCATTGCACCCGAGTTTAAGCAGCTGAAATGCAGCTGCTTCTCAGTTGTAGCATCCTAGACCACAGAGCACCAGCTCCTCCCATCAATCACAAAGCAGGAGAGGCAGCAAGGAGAAAAACTCAGCCTGGGAGATGCTTCAAAGGAGCGCACACGCATATCTGTACATCTCTTGTGGCTCTCGGACAGATGAAGGTTTTGGTACATGACCCCTTTTGGGGGTTCGGAGCAGAAATGTGTGGGTAACAATTGCTGTCCTTTGTCTCCACCATACTGAACATGATTATAGGGAAACCAGAATCCAGTGAGGTCAATGAGGGTCTTGCCACGGACTTAATGGAACAAGGATTTCACCTACAGTAACTGCAATGCAGTGGCACCAGAAGCAGTGTCATAGCAAGGCTGTGGTGATCCCAGACTCATGCCCCAATTATGAGCCCCCCTAAAGGCAAGGGGGCAGGGTCTTCCTAAGCAGCAGCCTTCCCAAGGGGGCTTCTGACCAGCCTCCCCCTACAAGGGTGGTGGTACCAATCTTGCTCCCAGCTAGCCCTCTCTGGAGAGGTGGCAACTCCACCAGGAAGGAAGTTTTAAGAGTGGTAAAGGACAGGGCCAGCACTCCATCCCACTTTCTTCTTGGTGGGGCCCTTTGCAAGTGGCCTGAGTGCTGCAAGAAAGTTTTTAGAGCGGGTGGGAGTGGAGCGTTGGCCTTGCTCCACACCAGCCACTCTGTACATTTCCTAATGATGCTCAGGCTGCTTGCAAAGGACCCCCCTAGAGTCCAGGGCCCAGGCTCAGCTGAGACCCCCTCGGTCCATGGTAGCTACACCTCACAGAACGACTTTGTATGCTGGACACGGCCAGACTAGAGTTTTTTGTTGTGGCAGTCCTTGTAGCCATGCTTCAAGTTCTTTGCCATATTCTGGCTCTGGGTCATGTCCCTGCTGTATCCCAGCTGTGCCATTCTCTCAGAGATGCTTTGATACACCAATTCATTTTGGTAGCATCTCACTAGGCTCTCTTGCACTTTTGCATCCCCCACAAGCTGCTGAAGGCCTTGGTCTCCTCCTGTGTCCAGGGCCTGCCCCTGGGATTTGTGGGTGGGGGATATACCTTGCATGGCTTGGACCCATGGGGGTGTGCTCCCAGTGGCCGCTGTGCTAGTACTTGCCTGTCCAGGGATGACATATAGCTGTCACCTATGGCCTTTCTCCCCATGTGGCTGTTTCTCTTACACCTGGCAATCCCCCTTCCCGGGCAGCTTTTTGCTTGACTGGCAGAGCTGCTATCCTCAATGGCAATGGCATTCGCTGGTCCCTCCACTGTCAGATGGTGCGAGGTTGGTGTTTTTTAGCCAAACACAGATTTGTATTTCTCACACACAGCCTTTAAGGGCTGCTGGTAAGGCTGTAGGCGGGATTAGGGGGCTGGCCCTGCCATGGACAGGCTTGGAACCGTTCTAGGCTTCGGGACAGTGGTTCTCTGTGGTACCAGCAGACTTGTGCCATGCCGTGCCATGGGTGGCTACCCCAGTTCATACAAGCAGAGGATGCATGGGTGCCCATTGCCACACACCATTTTGGCTTGCCCCGCATGGTACACTTCAGATTTTTTGGAAGTGCGCTATGCGTGGCCATGGGTGGCAGGTGCTTGGCTTACAGGAGCATGCTTCCCCACGTACAACCTTCACACAAGCAGTTGGAGCTCTTCCATTGTAGCCCATTGCGTTTGCTTCTGCTCCCCCCACACCTCCATGTTGCTGTCATCTACTGCCCCTCAGGCTCCCTCTTTTCTTTTCTCTCTAACTTTCACACATGGCTCACTTTCTGACAACAATATTCCCACCCTCATTCTTGGGGACTTCAGTATCCATGTGGACACCCTCTCTGACCCTGCTGCTTCCCGCTTCCTCTCACGGACCTCTTCTTTTGACCTTCGCCTGTGGACTGATTGCCTGATGCTTCGCAATGGCCACTCCCTTGACCTAGTCTTATCAAAAAATTGTTCTCTCCCAGATCTCTCCTTTGATGCCCTTCCTGTCTATGACCATCACCTTGCTTCACTCTGTCTCCCACTAGCCCCCCACCACTTAGAATCAGAGAATGGGAATGACATCAGAGGTCATCTAGTCCACCTGCTCAATACAGAAAATCCAGTTACAGCATCCCTGACAGATGACTGTCCAGCCTCTGTTTGAAAACATCCAGTGAAGGAGAGCCCACCACCTCCCTAGACAGTCTATTCAACTGTTGAACAGCTCTTACCGTTAGGAAGTTCTTCCTAATGTTTAGCTGAAATCTGCTTTCTCGTAATTTGAGCCCATTTGTTCTCGTCTTGCCCTCAGGAGCAACAGAGAACAAGTCTGCTCCATCTTCTGTGTGACAGCCCTTCAGATATTTGAAGATTGATATCATGTCTCCTCTTAGTCTTCTCTTCACTAGGCTAAACATACCTAACTCCTTCAACCTTTCCTCATAGGACTTGGTTTCCAGACCCCGACTATCTTCGCTGCTCTCTTCTGTACCTGTTCCAATTTGTCAATGTCCTTCTTAAAATGTGGTGCCCAGAACTTGACACAGTACTCCAGATGAGCTCTGATCAGCCCAGAATAGAGTGAAACTATTATGTCTCGTGACCTGGACACTAGGGCCACTTTTAGACGAGCGGCGCTTCATTTTGCGTCGGCGGTGTGCATATTTTGAAACCGCCGCCTGGTCTAATTAGACGAGACAGAAGTGGCTTAATATGCGCATATTATAGCGGAGGCGCATTTTTTAAGTGCGTGAATTAAATACCTCATAATCGAGGTATTTAATTTGCGCACTTAAAAAATGCGCCTCCGCCGTAATATGCGCATATTAAGCCACTTCCGTCTCGTCTAATTAGACCAGGCGGAGGTTTCAAAATATGCATGCCGCAGACGCAAAACGGAGCGCCGCTCGTCTAAAAGAGCCCTAGGCTTCTGTTAATGCAGCCTAAAATTGCATTAGCCTTTTTAGCAGCTGCATCATACTGATCAACTACAACCCCAAGATCCTTTTCACATGTACTGCTGTCAAGCCAGCTATCACCCATCCTATACTTGTGCATTTGATTTTTCCTACCTAAATGCAGAACTTTACATTTATCTCTGTTGAATTTCATTATGGGTGAAAACAGACATGATGCTAACCACCTTTGGTGGTTATTTATGCATGTTGCAGGGCTGTATTGGTGCCCTATGCGTCATGTCTGTTTTCACCCTTTGTTAGTTTTGGCCCAGCTTTCCATCCTGTTGAGATCATTTTGAATCTTGTTTCTGTCATCTAAGGTGTTAACTATCTCTCCCAGTTTTGTGTCATCTGCAGATATTATAAGCATCCCCTCTACTCCTTCATCCAAGTCATTAATAAAGATGCTGAACAGTACAGGGTTCAGGATTGAGTCCCAAGGCACCCCACTCAATACCTCCCTCCAGATTCATACTCCCCCAACCTTTTGCTCTGTGTGCTGTGACCTTCAATCCATCAACCCTCTGGATTTTGCTTCCTCCCTCTCCCCTCTTCTCTCATAGATTTCCTCTATCACCTGCCCAGATTCTGCTGTCTCTGCCTTCAACTCATTCCTTTCCTCCACCCTTGACTCCCTTGCTCTTCTCTTGTGCCATCCCATCTGTCACATAAACCCCCATTTTTTGCTTACCCCTACTATCTGCCACCTCCAACCCTACTCGCAAGACACTGAGTGCCTCTGGTGGAAGTCTCATGAGTTTGCAGACTTACTCCACTTTACATTTGCTCTTTCTGCATTTAGCGATGCCCTTTCCCTGGCCAAAGACCGCTATTGCTCCACATTAATTGAATCTCACCCCCACAACCCCCGCCATCTCTTCTCAAGATTTGCTTCCCTTCTAAGCCTCCTTGTCCTCTCTCTCTGCACAGGATCTTTTCTCCTTTTTCAACAACAAGATTGATGAACACCAGCTTGCTGTTGCTGCTTCTCAACCCTCTCCCGCCACATGTCTTTCACTGCTATTCCCCCTCCTGCCTCTCTTCTCCTTCTCCCTAGCTTCCCTTGATGAGGTCACCTCCCTCCTCTCTTCAGCCAACCCCCCATCCCCTCTCGCCTTCTAACAGGGATTGCCCCCACCATTGCACCTTCACTGCTGCACATCATCAATCTCTCCCTCTCACTGGTTCATTTCCATTGGCCTTCAAACATGTCACCGTCTCCCCTGTCCTTAAGGCGGCCACTCTTGACCCCTCTGACCCTTCCAAATTTTGCCCCATTTCGCTCCTACTCTTTACTTCCAAGCTCCTGGAGCGGGCTTTCTACATGTGCTGTCTGGACGTCCTCTCTTCAGATTCCTCCCTTGACCCCCTCAGTCGAGCTTCCACCCTCTGCACTCTATAGACTGCCCTCGCTAAAATCAACAATGATCTTCTCTTATCCAAGTCTAAGGGTCTGTACTCCATTCTTGTCCTCCTTGAACTCTCTGCTGCCCTCGACACTGTCAGCCATGGCCTTCTCCTGGATTCACTACACTCCCTTGGTTTCCAGCACTCTGTTCTCAACGATTTCTCTTCATCTCTCGCAAACTGCTCCTTTAATGTTTCTCTTGCTGTTATCTCCTCTATGTCACTTCCCCTCTCTGTGGGAGTTCCCAAGGCTCTGTCCTGGATCCTCTTCTCTCTTTACATGCTTTCTTTGAGTAAACTCATTGAATCTCATGGCTTCCATATCACCTTTATGCGGATGACACACAACTCCCTCTCTCCACTCCCACACTCTTCCTCCATCCAGTCTTGTATCGCTGACTGTTTCTCAGACATATCTGCTTGGATGTCTTGCCACCAACTCAAGCTTAATATGGCCAAGTCTGAACTGCTCATCTTACCCCCAAAATGTTCCCCTTCTACTTCCCTCTCAGTTTCCATTGAGGGTGTCACCATCCAGCCTGTCCCTCAGGCACATAGCCTGGGATTCATCTTTGACTCCGCACTCTCCTTTACACCTCAGATCCAAGTTGTTAACCAAATCCTGTCGCTTCGCTCTGTATAATATTGCTAAAATCTGGCCATGTCTTACTCTTTCCACTGCAAAAACCTTAGTCCATGTGTGGCAGGGCCCATCAGTCTTTGTACTGGGGAATTAGCTTGGCCCCTCACAGGATTAGGGGGTGTCACCAACCCCACCAACCCAACCCACCTGGGGTCTAGTGGCCTAAATTTGAAACTGGCCTCCTCACACTTCCACTTCAGTCAGACCTAGGGCGTTTATAGACGAGACCAAAAAGGCGGCTGATCCTTTGATCAGCCGCCTTTCTTGGCGCTTGTCTACTTGCTGGGGCCGCTTTTTAATCCGCGTCAGAGGGGGCAGGCGAGCCTGCCCCCTCCGACACGGATTCCCGAAGTGCCGGCTTTACGCCGCACTTCCTGGTTCCGCAGGCGAGTGCGCATGCGCACTCGCACTCTGCGCCGTGTCTGAACTGCAGACACGGCATGCAGAGACTGCGCGGGGGAAAAAAGCCGGCGTTTGGCGATCCCGCTTGTAAGCGGGATCGTCTATAAACGCCCCTAGATCCACCAAGTGAGGGCTTCTTCCATCAAGGGTGGGTCCCTCTTAAACATAAAATATAACTATAACAAAAAGTCCAGTAAGGAACAAGCATACCTTCATGCAGAGGTTCCATCTCCTTCTTGGAGATGCGGCCTACTCGCTCCTTGAGCAGCCTGGGACTTGAGTAGTCTGGTGAGGCCCTCCTTTTGGACCTAGATTGGGGCTTCCTAGCCCTTAGCAGCCTGGATCTGGGAGAGCTCTGTCGCCCACCAACTGCAACTGGGTGTGTTGTAGGTCTTCCTTATATAGGCCTGGGCACTGTCTCTTTGGCCGATTTAAAGGATCAGCATCCCTTTTCCATTATAACTGCCTTAGCCATGCTCTATAAAGGCAGTTTGTGACAGCACTCTGCTACACCATGCTCTAGTAATCTCTCACCTTGACTACTGTAACTTCCTCCTTAGTGGTTTCCTCTGCTCTGATCTTGCCCCCCCTCATCTCCATTCAATACTCTGCTGCCAAAGTCATCCACCTTGCCTGTTGCTTTGACCACGTTCAGCTCTTCCTCTAGTCTCCACCCTACGCTAGCTCTAGGGTGAACACATTCAGCACAAACTCCTGGTCTTCACCTTCAAGTCTCTTCATGGCCTTGCTTCCCCATTGTAGCAGGGGCTCCACCTCAAGGTGTCTATCCCGGGGCCACGCTGTGGGTTGGGATACATGTACACACCAGGAACTCACTGGAGCCATCTTCTTGTCCATCACCAGTTTATTTACAGTTATATACAAAGCTATTAACTCTTGGAGCAGCACCATGGCTCAGTTACACAAGTCTCAGGGCAAAACGCCCAAACTTCAGAGCCATGCAGGGCTCAAGCCTTAGAGCCACACAGGGTTTTCACTCCCTAGGTTAGTCCAGGGCTATCAGGCCCAATAATGTCCTTGCCGTTCCCTGGGCTGCAGGTACTAGTACTGACACACCTATACCCTGAAGCCCCGGCTCTGTTCTAGTCCTGGCTCTCAAGCCTTCACAGAGTCCAAAGCCCTTCAGGGCCACAGAGTCCAAAGTCCTTCTGGCCAATAGGTCCCGAGGCAGTTATGCCGCTACTCACAATCCATAGCTGCAGATCTGTCGGCATTCTAGGGCTACTGCTCACCCATGCCGCTTCCTCCCACTTGCCGATCCAACCCCTCCTTGCAGGAATGCTGCCACACTTCCAGTTTCTGTTCTCCTTGATGCTGGCAGCTCCTCCAGTCCAGGCGGGCCAGGCTGACACACTTTTCCTCTCACCCCGTCCTCTGTACAATCCAGGCAGGGTTCCAACCCCACCTCCAGCTCTCCTAACACTGTCCGGAGCCGCGTTCACTTGGTGGGACGCTCCACAAGCCTTACCTAGTCAGCTACGCCTACACCGCACGGCTTTGGAGCCATGTCAGTTTCAGAGGCAGGGAAGCAATGCTGCCGCCTCAAGCCTCTCAGTGGCCCAGCCGCATGTCTTACAGCACCGCCAAGAGAAAGGAGGTCCCAGTCGCTGCAGCAGCTTGGAGCAGGGCTGGCAACAGGCGCCCTGCTGCACCCATATCTCTCCACTCTTGTATCCCACCACACTTCTGCCCGGGAGCTTCACTCCTCCTCTGCCCCCACCCTAGGGTGGCCATACCTCCCCTTTAAAAGAGGACACTTATGAAAAATACATGTTGCAGGGCTGCATTGGTTTCAGTGTAGCCCTGCACCATGTATTTTTCATAAGTGTCCTCTTTTAAAGAGGAGGTATGGCCACCCTACCCCACCCCCACCTGCTTGCGAACCCCTTGTTCCTGTAAAAATCTTAGCCTCTTCTCTCTTGCTGCCCCCCATGCCTCCAACTCCCTCCCTGGATGCATTCATTCTGCTCCCTCTTTCCCAACTTTCAAATCCTTCCCGAAAACCTACCTCTTCCATCAGGCTTTCCATACATAGCTCAACATGAAATTGCATCCTCATACCCCCCACACCCAGACTCTCGTCCCTTTATCTAAGTTAAGCACATGCACCTGCAATTTCTCAACCTAATGAATCCTCGTCTCTCCTGATGTTCACCTCTCCCTTGTCTCACCCTCTCTTGTCTCTCTTAGATTGTAAGCCCCTTGGGGTAGGGATCTATCTATAACTATTGATTGTACAGTGCCAGGCACACTGCTGGTGCTAAATAAATAAATAAATAAATAAATATAATCATCGTCATTCCTTGCAGAACATCTTGGCATTACTCCAGTATTTGGGTTTATCCTTTGAGGATGTTGCTATACAGCTGACGCATACACTCCATGGGATAATGCCTGATGCATGTGGCTCTGCTGCTTTTCACTTGTGAAGCACTAGTGTGTGAGTGAAAGATCAAAAGTTACCTGTGCACATAGCACATGTGCAGACAGATCAGCCATCTCAGCTACCCTTGGTAATGGGCCTATTGAATAAAGACTTTTGATCCAGACACTTCCAAACAAGCATTCGTACCTCTGGAAAGACAGGCTAGCTGCAGACTCCAGGCTAAGAGAAATGTTTGACAGAGAAGCATACGTATTCCAAACATTGTTTGATTCATGTTTTAAAGGCTCACTTGCAAACATACTTTTGCAGCTCTGACATCAATCACCGGAAATATGTTCGTATAAACAAAGCGATACAGACTGTCTCTTCCACCAATACCATACACAGGTCACTGGGTAGCACCCCAGGAAAGAGCCTTCTGGAATAACGTTGGAATAAAATCTTTAAAAACAGAGAAATCCAGGGGTTGAAAAAAGAGCAAAGGTGGCACTAGAACAGTCAAGAAGAGTTGGTTTTCCTTATCAAGAGAAGCAGTGTCTGCCACAGCAGGAGGTACTAGTCAACCTGTGCCAAGTTATCCTAAGTCAATCACAAGCACAGATCTGATGGGTGTTTGCACTATCGAACGAAGAAAATGAAGCAGCAAAAAGCATTGTCTGAATCAGCTTATCCATTGCTAATGCTAAATTACCTGGGCTTATTTGTTGGATATGCTGCAATACAGCTGACATATGCACTGTAGTAGACAGACACTGTGGGTTGGACTAGATGGTCCCTTCCAAACATACAGTTCTATGATTCTGTGGCTAGCATAAAATTTATACTCTAAGGTGCAATGTTAAAGTCAATGGGAGCTGAGCCATTGACTGAGGACTGTGCTCTAAAGCTATATAATAGTACTGATACCACTGCTGTTAACTAACTGAGGATGGCACGTTCTGGGCATTTAGTAGAGGATAGCTGCTGTGTTGGTCCCAAATGTGAGAGAGACAAGAGACCAAGCTGCTAGCTTTTCATGGTGAATGTATGCAAGTTTTTGAGCTAACCAGGGCCCTTCCTCAGGCCAGAATAAAGGCAGCCACAATTGAAACTTACCTAAGTGCTAGTTAGGTTTGATTAGCACATGCTAGTGGTGATATTTATTTGTTAGTCTATTTGATTTAAATTTATATCCCACTCTGTCCCAAAGGCTCGGGGCAGGTAACAACATGTATAAAATAAGGATAAACAAATAGGAAGCATATAAAAATAACCCTCCCAAATGCTATCCCCATTCCCCACCCACAAAATACCTGATCTTACAGTGCCTCTGGAAAATGCTCAGGCCCAGGTACTCATGAACCTTCAAGGGAAGGGAGTTCCATCATAGGGCATTTTTACACAAGACACTCTCCACCCACTCCCCAACCACCACCCATCCACTATACATGTTACAGGGCACCCATAGGGCAACACTGCAGCCCTGCAACATGTAGGGTGGGTGGGTAGTGAGTGGAGAGTGTCTTGTGTGAAAACGGCCATAGAGTGTCAGTGACAGGTCTGTAAGGTAACTTTGAATTAAAAGATCATTAACAATTGAAACCGATTAAATACAATTAAGGGAAAATGGTAGATTGATTGTTAAAGACTCTTACAATGAGTCATAAAGCCAAAATCTCTCATTAGTTTTTTGTATCCAACACACAGACTTATGAATTTTAGTTCCCAGGCCTATCTTTCCAAGACATTGGACAGATTCCCTTTCCGGGCTGAGAGATCAGAAACTCACTGGATGATGATTGCTCTGGGACACCAGAGTTCTGGGCATCTGATTTTCCTATCATCAAGGAGTTTTAGATGTCATTTGTTATATTTCCTGATTGTTACCTGATTGTTCAAGAGAAACAGGAACAAAGTTCTTTTTATTGCAACAGGGAATGATTAATTTGGGTGAAACCTGACCACATTGAGGTCAGTGGCACAACCCCTAATTATTTTTTTTGTTAATCAGGCTTGTTCCCTAAATTATACAAAAATATGCAATATCTTAGACAATATTCAAGGGGCTGCAGCTTGCTTTTCTCTTACAAGCACATCAAGTCTGGTCTGAATCTTCTTAAAGCTGCACAGCTACTACGTGTCCACTGAAGGGTTCTCCACAGCTCATTTAAATATTTTGGCCTTTCTGCTGATACTGTCAGCATTATCAAATTGGTTAATGTAGGCAGCTAAAATGTCATGAAATAGGAATGTGTCTATATTGACTGGGAATATGATCCACAAACCATTTCTCTGGAATAAGTAGTTTGTAGATGACTGCCTAGAACCACAGTCAGACTAAAGACTACAGTGGTAATAGAGATCAGTACTGCAGGCCAAATTTTCTTGCAGGAAAAAAATGCATGAAATTTAGCATGAAATTAAGAAAAATGCATGACATTTTTTCTTATTCTAATGCAAGGTTTATATATTTTGGGGTGCGGGGGAGGATTCAATGACTTTTTCTAGATCTTGTTGGCTTCAGTTTTGGGTGTTAACAAATGCAATATTTTGAAAAATTCTTTTTGTTCAGCAGCTGAAATTTTGAAATATATATATAAATACCATATACATATGGTATATTTATTTATTTAAATAAATGTACTACCCGCCCCTCCCGCACAGTGGCTCAGGGCAGCTTACAATAAAAATAAAACTTTAAAAACATAAAAACATATCAAATAGAAGGATTAAAACCAACTTCCTATCCCCTAACCATACCTTCCCAACCCCCACGCTACCCATCTTCCCCACCGAATGCCAGGTAGAAAAGCCAGGTCTTACAACTACGTCAAAAAGAGGGGCGATCCAGAGCCGATCAGGCTTCTATTGGAAAGGAGTTCCACAGCCGTGAAGTGGCCACTGAGAATGCCCTCTCCATCGTGGTCCAAGAAGACTTGGGGCACCTCAAGGATGGCGTCCCCTAGTGACCACAAAGGCCAATCCAGAACTCCAGGAATGAGGCGATCCCACAGATAGGTCGGGTCTAGACCGTTCAAGGCTTTATAGGCAAGCATCAACACCCTGAATTGGGCCCGGAAGACTACAGGCAGCCAGTGCAAAAGATTGAAAAACCAGTGTAATATGTTCCCGGCAGCCCAGTCCCACCATGGGCCGCCACATTCTTCACCAGCTGCAGTCTCCGAACTGTCACCATGGGCAGCCCCACGTAGAGCGCGTTACAATAGTCCAGCCTAGAGGTGATGAAAGCATGGATGACAGCAGGGGCGTAGCTACCGTGGCGCGGGGGGGCGCATTTGAGCCCGGGCCCTGCTCTGGTGGGGGCCCGCAAGCCATGGGGCCCGAAAATAAAAAGTCCCATCTGAGGTTTTTTTGTTTTTTTTTTTGCCGCGGCTCCACCTGGGCCCCCCTGCCAGCGGCAGGGGGGCCCAGGTAGAGCCTCGGCAAAAAACCAACAAATCAGCTGTGGGAGCCCCCTCTCCACGGGACCAGATCAGATGCCTCCGGCCGGCTCCTCCCTACCACCCTTGCTGCCGGCCGCTCTCCCCTCCCCTCCCCAATCTGCAGCTCCAGGAGGCTTAGAGCGGCGGGGAGGAGCAGCTGGCAGCAAGGGAACTTTTTAAAAAAAAATTGCCTGCGCCTCGTCTTGGCCCCGGGGAGGGAAAGCACCGCCACAGCGCCCTCCCCGGTGGGGTCAGGACGAGGCGCGGGCAATTTTAAAAGAACAACTGGCCCCCAGAAACGCCGCAGGGACTGGGTTTGTGGGCGCAGGGAGGGAGGCAGTGCTGTGCTCCCTCCCTGTGCACCCACAAGTCCAGAGTAGTCCCTGGAACAATGCCGCCTCCTCCTCCACATCGGGACCCAGACCCAGCCGAGTCGAGGGAGGGGAGGCACCACTGCCTCTGGTAAGTTCCAGCCCATCC
>QEPC01011131.1:3252884-3274203 GCA_003113815.1 Sphenodon punctatus
GCAAGAGCTTGAGAACTCTTGTTGCTCACTTGTGTTCCAATGTTAGACACAGACACTTCTTCATAAAGATAAGAAATAAGTTTATTGATTACATAAGCAAGATAGTTGATACAGAGTGGTTACTAGAAATCAAAGATAAATATAACGCATTCCTGATCTATACTGATTGAGTTCTTAAATAAGCATCTTACCCTACAAAGGTCCATAAGTTTCTCTCAGTCCTTTGGTGTAAGCGACTGGGTCTCCAGACTTAGATTTGCTAGAGAGCAAAATCCTGTCTCTCTCAGTTCATGGTCTCCAGCCTGACTTGCTGGCAGGCTTTCGTATGCAGATGCAACTGCTCGAGATTGCTCAGGGAGAGAGCTCCTGAAGGTGACTTATTGGCCTGCTTAAGTACCCTTCCTCCTTTCTTTGTCTCTCGTTTCCCGCCTTGGGGAAAACCTGAAGTGTGTCACGTAGGCAACCCAGGCAAGCATGAAGGTCCATTTACATCTCCACAGGGTTCCATCTGGCAAGTGTTGCCAACACATGTTCTTTTAACTGTTCCTACTTCCTGGAGTTTTCTTGTGTCACAGTTTTCAATTGTAACATTACATACATGTTGCATGTTTTAGTTTACATAGTCTACATGTAGGCCTGTGTTACACGTGTGTGACCCTATGTTCCTCCGTGACAGCAGGGGGCGGTGTAGCCATTATTTTTAAGGACACATGGACTGTGAGAAGGTATCCAGTGCAAACTATTTTGGGTATTGAGGGCCTCCGTCTTGTGATTGATTTGGTCGGAGACAGATTGGGGCCGCTGATTGTATACTGTGCACCTACCAGTATGGCAGCATCTCTATACGCTGTAGCAGAGTTGGCATCGGAGGTGGCCTTGCAGCCCCCAAAGACAGTTGTCCTGGGGAACTTCAACATTCACGCTGACACCAGCCTTGCGGGGGTGGAGGATGAGTTCATGGCCGTCACAGCAACCATGGAACAGTCTCAATTGGTTGTTGACCCAAATCATGATGGAGGGCATACCTAGACTTAATTTTTTGCACTGGCCTTGAGGTAGAGGGTCCATTGGTGAGGGAGGTGTCAGCTGTGCCCTTGTCATGGACGGATCATTACCTCCTCCAGGCCTGTCTCCTGGGACATGTCTGCCCCCAGAAAGGTGCGGGATCAGGTTGCCCCGGAGACTGATGGAACCCAAAAGGTTCCGGAATGCTCTTGGGGAATTACCTCTGATCTCAACGGTTGGTCACTTGATGACCTTGTGGGTTTTTGGAATACTTTTCTAACAGAGGCCATCGACCGAATGGCTCCTAGACATCGAGCTCCCTGACCACAGACACCACAGGTCCCCTTGGTTTACAGAGGACCTGCAGCAGATGAAATGAAAAGGGCGGCAGTTAGAGTGATGGTGGCGTCGTTCTCACACTGAAGCTGACCGATTGCGACATAGAATCAGTTTATGAACCTATGCTGTGGCTGTGCAGACACCAAAGAAGAAGTTCTTTGCTGCTTTCATAACATCCACAAAGTTGCATCCAGCAGAGCTTTTACAGGTGATGAGAGGACTGGTCAGTCCGGCCTCCCTCCACCTGGAATCTTCCAGTGCTTGCTGTGACACTTTTGCTGACTTTTTGGTTGATAAAATCACTCGTATTCACCACAACTTCTATGTCACATTTGCAGCAGTGGGAGAAACAGAAGTAATGGGATTGGTAATGAGAAACAGAGGCTTTGTCCTGTTGTATGGGATCGGTTCCAGTCAGTGTCGTCCACTGATGCGGAAGATGTCCTGGGGTTTGCCTGGGCCACCTATTGTGAACTGGACCTGTGCCCGTCCTGGCTGGTTAAGGCCAGTTGAGAGACACTGGGGCCATTGCTGGCCAAGGTGGTCAGTGCCTCCCTTAGGGAGGGCAGAGTGCTGGGTTGCCTTAAAGAGGTGGTGGTACAAAAAAACATTGTTGGATGTTGACTCCTTGGCCAGTTATCGGTCTGTCTCTAACCTTCCCTTTTTAGGAATGGATGGTGGCCCAGAAGCTTCGGAGCATCTGGACCATATCAGTTTTCTGGATCCCTCACAATCCAGCTTTCATCTGGGTTTTGGCACTGAGATTGAGCTTGTGGCCTTGGCCGACAACCTCCGCCATGAGTTGGATCAGGGTTGATCGACCCTGTTGATCCTGTTAGATCTTTCGACTGCATTTGATAACGTTGACCATGAGAGGTTGGTGACTTGCTTGTGGGACCAAGCTGGGGTGGGCAGGACTGTTCTTGAATGGTTACACTCTTTCCTGGCCAGGAGAACTTACTGTGTGGTGCTGAGTGATTGTTCATCTTCTCCCCAGGATTTCACGTGTGGAGTCCCACAAGTTTTTATCTTGTTCCCCCCCCCTCCTGTTCAATATGTATATATGCAGCCAGTGGGTGAGGTCATTAGAGGGTTTGGGGTGTGGTGTCATCAATATGCTGATGTCACCCAACTTTACCTCTCTTTTTCAACCAACTCAGACCCGGCAGTCTCGGTGCTTACCCAGTGTCTGGCGGCTGTGGGAGACTGGATGAGGTGAACCATCTAAAGCTGAATCCCGACAAGACAGAGGTGATTCTGGTGGGTAGGGCTGAGAGAGTGGTGACTCCCATCATTGATGGAGTCTGCCCCCTGTTGGTTCCTCAGATCTGTAATCTGGAGGTGCTCCTTGACTCAAGGCTCCACCTGGATGTCCAGGTGGTGGCCATGGCGAGGGGGCATTTAGCCAATAACACCTGGCGCGGCGGCTTTGGCCGTATGTCTCAGACATGGATCTGACCACCATCATCCATGCTTTCATCACCTCAAGACTGGACTACTGCAACGCGCTCTATGTGGGGCTACCCTTGGTGATGGTCTGGAGACTGCAGCTGGTGCAGAACGCAGTGTCATATCTCACTGCAGATAAGTGGGGACCTAATCAGCCTGGACCCCACTTATTTTCAGGATCGCCTCACTCCCATGGTCATGGATCAGCCCCTGTCGTCAGCCGGGAACATCTCCCTCGGAGTCCCTCAGGTATCTCGGGTGGTGACAATGAGGGGGATGTTCTCGGTGGCTGCACAGCGGCTGTGGAACTCCCTCCCAACGGAGGTTCACTTGGCCCCAGACCTCCCCTCTTTCTGTAGACAATGTAAAACCTGGCTGTTCCACCACGCATTCAGTGAGAGGAACGGGTGAGGGTGCGGGGATGGGTAGGAGGGAGGGTTGGGTTTTTTATTGGTTCCGCCTTGGGTTATATGATGTTTTTATATTGTTTTTATCTTTGTTATTTATTCAAAAATTGTATTTTATGTATTTTTAAAAAAAATTAATATCTTTTATCGGTAATTAAAACACAGTACAATAATATTACAGTTATATAGCTGATTGGACCATTATGGGACTAACCCGATACAGCCTTGGTCCAGTTAATCATATTGGTACTGAATTATTGTACTTTTTTGTCCTTACAATGTTCTGTAAACAGTACCGAAAGTAAACTAAGTCAAAACTTAAGAATATAACTGAAATGAAAAGAACAATAATTAACAAAAGAACAAAAACAAAAAGAGTATTTGTCTTGCCCAACTAAAGTATATTGCTTCTATACTTGACATCTTAGAGTTCCATGATTAAGGTGGTATTTTGATGTAGATTCAGGGAGGGATCTATTTGCATCCCTGCAGGATCTAGTTACGTTAAATTGTTTATGACAAATTGTTACAAAATTTTCTTGAGTTTTTGTAAATTTTTGTATAAGTTCCTATATATTATTCCAGATAGCCTAGAATCCTTCTAACTCTCCTTGAATACCTGCCTGTATTATTTCCATGGTTAATGTAAACCATAGCCTTTGAGTACATTAGTCTATTGATAGACTCTTCACTGATTTCCAGTTGCATAGAATAGTGTGTAATGCTGCAAGTCTTAATTGCTGACATGCCATCTCCCTTTGTAGTTTATATTTTAGATATTTTAGATATGTTGTGAGCCACCCCAAACTGCTGTGGCAGGAGGGGGCAGCCAAGAAAGAAAGAAAGCAAGAAACTATAGACTGTGAGAGAGGCACCTGGTCTGAGGAGGTACTGTGCTCAACCAGAGGGCTTCGACTGAGAAGCCTGGGCCTCACAAAGTCTGAACTGTGTATACATGTATAAAGAGACTGTATGGTGATGGGACATTGTATCATATGAGTAAAAGACACTGGACTTAAATTTCCCTGTTGAGTATGACTTTGAGGGCCTAATCCTGCCAAGATGTACACTGGGCTTGGTCATGCCCTGTTACAGACATCTATGAGAATGACAAAAATATGCAGGGGAAAAATTAACCTGGCCAATTTGGCAGATGGATAGAGTCCCTCGTGCTAAAGATAATGTCTAGATTTAGGGGTTAGTTAGGACAATGGTTTTCAAGATTTTTGCCTGTTGCACCCCATTTTGAAATTTATAATTCCATGACCTTAGACAACAAAGCCATGAAAAGTCTATTGATTGTAATGGTGATCATGATTCCATTCTCATTCAGTGTGACCCTACTTGGGATCTCAACCCATAGTTTGGAAACCTTTGAGTCAGAAAAAGGCCTTCATGCAAGTGTATTATTCCACATCTACCTAGGTTAGGCATCTTGCACCTTCTTCCTCTGAAAAATTAGCTATTTGCCATTGTCAGGAAAGGGACGCTGGGCTAGAGGGCCACAGATGTCATCCAGTCACGATTGCTAGTTTCCCAGGATAGCGTGTCTTGATTTCAATACAACAAGCAATGGAGAACACACCAGGTCCTGCTTCTTGCTGACACACATCTTCTGAAGACAGGAGTTGTTTGACTTGTTTTTTAAATCCTCATTCATTGGTCAGATTTTTTTAGTTACAAACACAAAGATGATTTATCCAAACCTCCAAGGTTGGGGAGCATGTCCATAAAGAGTCCTGGGTTTGGCAATCTCTGCTACCTCTTCCATTTATTTTGTTTCCTATGGCAGGTGGGGGACTAATCCATTCATATGGAAAAATCAGCAATCACCCTGCTTCTACCCTCTGAGTCATCCTGAAATTGACTATGATGGCATACCTGTTGGACTGGGGTATCACTCCTTGGATCAGCTGGGGGAGGACAAAGGTGATTAGAGAGGAGGCAGATTCTATCTGCACACAATTACGGTTGGGATCAGGAATGTTTTAATGGGAAACAAAGAAAATTGAGATGATGCATTAGGGTCAAAATGTGTGTAGTTTGCTGACGTGGGTGCTGCAGGAAACAACTGAGGCACTGAAAAAGGTCAAGAGTTCATTATTGCATCACGTTATTTATTGTGGTTAAGTTATCAGGGATGTTTGGAACAGTGTGAGATTCACTTGCAATTGTAATAGCTTTTTACAGTATATTTTCCTCTTAATCATCCAGTGAACAGGCGGGACACTGCAACTGGTCAGGAGACAAGGGTCCTATTCTAGGCTCTGCAACTGACCTGATATGTGGCTTGGGCAAATTACTTCACCTCTCTGTGTCTGTTTCTTCCCCCACAGTGTATCTGTTCAGTCTCTTTGGGGCAGGGACAATCTCTTAGGATGTGCCTGTACAGGTGCTAGCACACTGGGCATTTAATTTCACTTGGCACCTCTATTTGTAAGCTCTTTGGGGCAGGGACGGTCTCTTAGGATGTGCCTGTACAGGTGCTAGCACACTGGACATTTGATTTTACTTGGCACCTCTAAACACTGCTGCTGTACAGTTATTAATCTTTGGATAACACACTTCATTGTTCCATTGTTGCATCGCATCCATATGTCATGAACATGCAGAGACGCATTCTCGATGGCTGCTTTGCAGCTTTGGAACTTCCTTCCAGTGGAGGTTTACTAAAGTCTGAGCATCTTCCAGAGGCAAAGTGAGACCTATTTATTTGGCCAGTAATTTAAAAGGAAGGGTTAGGATTTGTGGTGTAATTTTGAGTGCATATAAAATATTATATGGTTTTATGGATTTATCTATAAGAAACCACAAAGAAAATCAATAAAACTATATTTTCTTTGTGGTTTATTATAGATCTGCAGGAGAGGCTCTATAGCTAAAGCACCTTGCACTCTCTGTTAAACTCATGAAAATTCTATCATTATAAAATCAAGATGATTTATCCGATTAGCCTGGAAGTTTGTAGGATGGATCACTTTGGTGAGGGGTACAAGCTATCTAAATTTCAGGCAAATAAGATGAAAAACAAGAACGTTAGAAACATTTGAATTTTGGAGGCAAACGTGAGGGCTAGTGGGCTAGAGTCAGAGTGAGGCTGGAAGCCAGACTGGAACTGAGTGGTTAATGATAACGTGTGTCTGCTCCTGTCTGCCTGGAGGGAAAGCGATAGTGGGTCTTAGTTAGGACAGGAATTTTGAGCATTTTGAGCTTTTGAAGGTTTCCTTACAGACTCTTTGATATTTTGAAAACAGAAGAGGAAGCTTTTGTTTGATGGCCAACTTGGAGCCTCTGAGGATTTCTACTGCGTCTATTTATTGACCAGAGAAATTATTATAATTCAATATTGTTTTATATCATGACTTTGAAAAGATTTCCCTGAAGAAGAGCTGGGGTATATATATATTCTGCAACAAGCACAAATGAGGGTTAAAACCAGTAAGAGTCACAAACAACAACAAAACAACACACAAAAAAGTTACTGGGAAGTATACCAATAATAATTTACTTATATATATCAGCTCGGGGCAGTGAACACCACAAGATTTCACAATAAAACATTTAAAAACAAATCAACAATTTTTAAAAACAAATTATAAAACTCACCCTTCCCCAAACCCTACTCCCCACCCCCAAATCCCCTCGCCAAAAGCCTGGCGGAACAGCCAGGTCTTACACAAACGTCGAAACGACAGGAGGGTGGAGGCCAACCAAGCCTCCTCTGGGAGTTTCCCAGAAAATAAAGACTAGCATAAGGGAAGGAAGTCATGCTATAGAGATTAAGGATGATTCCTTAACATCTTGTACTGGCAAAAGCAAAGGTGAAAGAACCTGTAAAGTTGCTATAAAGAGGAGTACTGTCATGCTTGCTTGCTTCAGAGTTAAAGCAGCTGTGTAGAGTATTGTTTAAACAGCAACATCTATAAACCAGGTGTTTCCATGTTATCTCCCTCTCACCCAAAGCTAAAAAGCCGTTTTTCTACAGGAAAAAGAAAGTCTGGCAATATCTGCTTGAACCGTTGACAGAGGCAGGCCCAGTGCCTGTCCTCCCACTGGTGGTCCAGATGGGCCTCAGCAGCCAAGGGCTTGCATTGTGCAGCGCTCTGCTGCATGAGCTGCCTATGCTCCTGGGCCATGCCCTGAATGGCATCACGAATCTCATCTGCCCATCGTGTGGTCTCCCCCAGCATCTCCCTCACCACATCCTCCCTCTGCTGCCGGGTGAGGACCCACTGGGCGCTTGTTGCTGGAGGGTTGATCTGTGCCCACTGCATTGGCAGTCCTGTAGCAAGGCAACAAGAAAAGCACCTGACGGGAAGCAGGAAAGAGTATGTGGCCTAGGTTGCTGTTGCAGGAACTCTGGGGCATGCAGTTCTCCTCCCACAATCATTGTAGAGGCGTGAAGAACATACAGAAATCAAGCACCACCATGAAGTGCCCTTGTCACTTCCCCTACCACCCACCATGGTGCCTTTTCCTCCCCTCCCCTCCAGCCTGCTGCCCCACAATGATGCCTTTTTCTCCCCTGCCATCCCATCCTGGTGTCTCCACCCCGCAAGCATGCCATCCCGCCATGGTGCCTTCCCACCCACTTCCTGTGTAAATCTGGTGCTGCTGTGCCCCAGGGAGTATCCTGCTGCTCCCCGGTGTTCTGGCCACCTGTGAACACAATAAAGAGAAAACATAAAATTAGATAGCAATAAATGGAAGTCCTTATCCAGCTGTGTAAAAGCAACCTGCATCCTAGGTGCATTGATTTACTGTAGTTGCCTGGCTGTTGTTCTGAGCAATGAAAAGACTGTGGAAGTCACTCTGGAGAAGGCAACAGGTTCTGAAGAGTGAGAGCTGGGTACATGCTGCAAACCAGGATGAGTTAGAACAATGCACGTCTGAATTTGGTGTGCATTGGCCAATTAAGGTGGCCGTTATGTGTGCACCAGTGAGAGTGAGAGTGAAGATGGGCAGGAAGCAGTTGCTTCTTCGAATGCTCTTGGCTTTTCACCCAAGACTCTCTAGTGCTGGCAGACCTGTATGTGTACAATGCTGCACGCAACCTAATTGATGGGATGTGGACACATGGATGCACATTAGTCAGCATTTTCCCCGCACAGTGGGCTCTCTGTGTTCCAAGACCCTGCCATGAATGGGGGCTGCATGTCCAGTGGGTGGTGGCAATGTGGCTGGTGGGGGCGAACACCTAATAAACAGGCAGGTGGACACCCACCTAGTGTGGACTATCATCTTGTTATTGTTAACATCCATAGAGAGAGGGTATTTTCAGATGTGATGAGAACCCACATTTCCATGCTTTGACCCAGGTGGAATTGCAGGCCACCGTCACTTCTGAAAGCACTGCCAGATGTTAGCCCGGGCCATTTCCTGGACAGTGTTGGCACTTAGCCTGGGCTCTGACTCGGGGAAATCCCTAAGTCACAGCCTGGGCTAAGCACCAACACAGTCAGGAAACGGCCACCAGACCCAGAGTAAAGCGGGCTTTCACATCTGAAAGCCTGCTTTACTTACCACGGTCCGGAGTGGCGGGTGTGTGTGTGTGCCATGGCAGACGTCATTGACTGCCATGGCATCTCCCTGCCCCTTTCCGGCCCAGCCACCATCATGTTTATTCAGTGGATGGGCTGGATCCCCACCAGAGTGATGGCTCCCACCACCACCCAGGTAAGTCCATAGCGGCGGCGGGAGCTGTCACTTCTGTTTTCACCCAGACTGTGGCCTGCATAAACAAAAAGTAGACTGGCCACTAGAGGCCACTACAATGTTAGAAGCAAGAAATCAAGTTCCCTTCTTGTGCATTCTCTAGGCATCCACTTAGGTGTACCATTTAGGTGTACCATCTGAAAAGCTCCAAGACAGACATGCTTCTAAAGGAACAGAATAGGGCCCATTTTTGGAGGAACCCCCACCAGCGGAACAGCAGCATGGCTGGGAGAAGTGCCCTGGTTACCTGGGAGCCACTTGGGGCAGCTGTGCACAGGATCCCAAAGGACGGCTCTAGAGCACAGCTTGGTCTCCCTAGTAAAGCAGTCTGTAATGTCCTAAGCCGTGTGAGAGTTAATAACTCTCCAACTAAGATACGCCAACTTTGTTAAGTAGAAAAGTTAAGTAAGCTCTAGCTTGGCAGAACTGTAGGAAACATTGTATGGGAAAGTGGGTTCTGTGGAGCATTTCTTACCCATATGGTACAAACAAATTTCTGCACAAGATGCACAAACCATCAGAATGTACCTTATGGAAGAACATGTAACACCTTATGGGAAAATTCTGCTCTTGAAGGTCACAATTTCATGAGAGCCAAGAAATATGCCACTCACTTTCCCCAGAAAATAAAGACTAGCATAAGGGAAGGAAGTCATGATATAGAGATTAAGGATGTTTCCTTAATATCTTACAGGCAAAAGGAAAGATGAAAACCTGTAAAGCTACTGTAAAGAGGAGCTATGCCAACCACAAGCATAGCTAGGTAGGAATGCGCACCCCTAAGGCCTCTTTCCCAGTGGCAGGGAATGCAGCTGCACCAGGGCAGGTGAGCTCCCTAGGGTGGGCTCCCAGGCTCATGGACCCTGGTGCAGCTGCACCACCTTTCCTATATCACAGTGATGCCCTTGGCACCAACCTGTGTCCAAGGGCTCCCCTTTAGATTATGTACACTGGATCTGAGTTATATGGTAGAGGGGTCTCTATGGGTGTTAACAAACAAGATGGCAGTCCACACCAGGTGGGTGTCCACCTGCCTGTCTATTAGGCATTTGTCCCTGCTGGGCATGCAGTCCCACTCATATGTTCCAGAGCATGCCGAGCATGCCATGTGGGCGAATGCAGGCTAATGTGTGCCCATATGTCTGCATCCTATCAATTAGCTCTCATGCATCCTCTGTGCATACAGATCCGCCAGCACCATAGTGTCACAGGTGGAAAAGCCTAGAGTATTCTGAGGAGTGACCACTTCCTGTCCTCTCTCTACTCTCGTTATCACTGGCGCACACATAACATCTGCTTAAAAAGTCAAATGCATCATTTTTAAACATGTGTTCCCCCTACTTGTCCTCGTTGGCAGTATGTACCCAGAGATCAGGGGCATAGCTACCACTGGACAAACAGGGACATTTGTCCAGGGACTGGACAAACAGGGCCCGTACTGGCAGGGAGCCCAATATCCAAGGTAGCTAAGCCACCCTTCCCCCCTCCTTTTTTTTTCTTTTTAAAGTGTCACCTGAGCTGGCTGGGGACCCTTCCAGCTACTACGTGGGCCCCCTTCCTTCCCTGCCCGTGGTTGCAACATTGTGTCTGACACAATGTTGCAACCACAGGCAGGGAAGGAAGGGGGCCCCCATGCAGCAGTCTATGTCAGGCCAGGTCACACTCACAAGCCTCGCAGCTCAGCTCGCCCCCCTCCCCCCCATGACACTGCATCGTGGAGGAGGAGTCCTTCCCACCCGTCCGGACCTGGTCCAGGCAGGGCTGGCTCAAGGGAGGCCCAGCCCAAGCGAGAAGGTGTCCGGCGGCATGAGTAGAGCTGTCGGCAGACACCTTCCTGCTCCGGCACTCCCTGCATCGAGCCAGTCCAGCATGTGGCGTAACAGAGCCCACTGGGGTTCGCCCCAGCCTTCCGGCACCCCGTTACCCACTTATTAACTGGCCTCTTACCCGCTGCCACCACCCCAGAGCTTTTTATTTATTCAGATTCCGGCCTCATCCCTCTGGGGAGAATGAGCCCTCTTCTGCTTCTTTATAAGAGTCAAGCTCACGAGCCCATATAAAACAGTTCCCAGTTTCTGCCGCCCAAGCGTACAGAGGCGTAGTTGCTAATACACACACACACACACACACACACACACACACACACACACCTTTTAGATCAGAAAGAAAGAATACTTTACTGATAATGTAAACCCAGCATCACAGGCTACAACCATGTGAGGTATTTTGAATCCTTGAGCAAAAGCAATTGATCAGAACAGCTTAGGCACAATGGCCTTTTTAGAAGCATCTGGCCTAAACTGGTCCCTCAGATCTAACCTTCAATTACTTACAGCTTCAGGTGCTCCTTTGCCTTGCAGCAAAGGGGTTCAGTCCTTAGGTTCAGTTTAGTCCCAACAGGCCAGGAGCCATTCCCTTGGCTCCTCAGCACCAGGTCAGTGTCCAGAGCAAACAGAAGACAAAATGGAAGAGAGCCCTGAGAGGTGTGGCTTTTCTTTTTAAAAGCCCCTTGCCCCTCAGTTGTGATTGGTCCTTGGGAGGTTACCTGGCTGTACCTTCCCCTGGTATTGCGAAAACCTGCCTAGTAGCAACTGGAAGCCAGAGTGTCAGTGAAGGTCAACTGAAAAGGGCAGGGCAGCTCCTGGCAGCTTCTGCCACACAGCATGCCCCGCCCCACCCAGCCTCCAGGGCTGGTTGGGTGGGCCAGGGAAGCAGTGGCACTGCTGCTGCTGACCACGCTTGGCCCCAGCATGTGGGCAGCGAGCCGCGAGGGACAGAGTGCACTGTGGAACCAGCTTGCCAGCGGTCCAGAAGACAGATGGGCCCAGCAGCAGGCCACCAGTAGCACGCTGCAGACTCTGCAGAGAATAAGTACCAAGCACCAGCAGCCCAGCGCCTCAGGCCGGCCGAGCTGGGATGCACCCCTACGCTGACCGGGCCGACGGTTTCACCACCAGCAGGAAAAAAGAGCCCACGGACATTTCTTGTCCCTGGGCCCATCCCAAGCTAGCTACGCCCCTGCCAGAGATACTTGCTGTTTCTCAGTAACTGCATGCTCAGGAATGACTTGTGAAGGATTATCATGGCCATGGATCAAACCAACAGCCAGACAACAACCAGCACCACTACCATCACCATGCAATCGCAGTCACTCTCTGCCTACCAACCCACCTGCCAATGCTGGATTTCCTGGATTGACAATACAACCTTCATCACTCTGTGGGGGGAGCAGAAGGTCCAATATGCCCTGGTGAAATGCTACAGGAACGAGACAGTGTTTCAAGAAATCTTGGTTCAAATGGCACAGCAGGGCTACACCTGGGACATGAACCAGTGCCTGGCTCTATGATGTGACCATCATGAGCCAGGGCTTCAGTGGGTAGGCAGGGTCCTTAAGAAAAACAGGCCTCATGAGCACCCCCTCAATGCATTTTTCAGTGGAGGGTTCACTGAAGTTCCTGGTGTACATGCGGCTATTAAAGAAGGTGGAAGATGCTGACGTCATAGTTCTTCACAGACCACCTGGTTAGCACATCCATGAATCAGATGTCTGTGGTTCTCTAGGCCATAGTGGACCACCATAAGTACCCTTTCAAGTAGTCATCCTTGCTATGAGGTAAGCAGACAGTGGTAATATGGCTCCCATCAATCATCCCTATACAGCTTGGGAACTCCTCCTGCCCCAAACCCTCTATTACCTCTATGGGGTCAGCCAACTGCACACCCCTGTCCAGCAGCACTTTGCCAATCACTGTGCAAACCTCCACTAGTATGGTGTCCACCATGGAGGTTCCAGCACCAAATTGCTGGGCAACAGAGCAGCAGGAGTGAAGTGGTGAGCTTCCAGACAATGATGGCAGTGTCCTTCTCCATGGGGATGGGCAACTGAATCACAGTGCTCTGTTTCTTCAGTCATGGCCTGAAGATCTCGGCTATCTACAGGATGAGGCAACAGGACATCCTGAAGTTTGCAACCCACTGGGCATCTCCCCATGAAGACAGCACATTCTTCCACCAGTCTGTGCTTTTCTCCTTCACCTCTTGGTGGGTACAGTCCTGTGTCAGTGACTGAAGCTGCCTTTCACAACAGTTACCTCTCTGCGCACAACAACTGACCTTGCACAGCTTCAATCCTCCCCCACGTGGTCCATTGTTTCCAGAGGTAGACATGTGCATGTTGCTGAAGCAGGAGCTGCCTCCGTGGTGTGATACACCCCACTATCCCAGCCACAGATCAAGTGAGAGACTGTCTGTGCCTTGAAATCACATCGCACTAACAACAGCTTTTTAAAAGGCTTGGATCTGTTGGATTGCTTTCAGGTTCTGCTCATCAGCATTAATGAAGGCCTGGAGTGTGATAACAAGCACAAGGAAGCTCTTGGCATGTGTCTCTAAGGCTGCAGCTATAGCATCCATGAACTCTGCAGACCATGAACCAAATGTTTTGGGTGGCTGCCTAGCTAGGATTGGCTGTGCACCACATATGAGCAACTATTGGCCACTGTTGGTCATGTGTCCTTACAGGACTGGCTGTGCGCCGAGCATGAACTGCTATTGGCTGCTATTGACTACAGGCTGGCTATTGGTTGAAAAGGTTTTTGCAAAACTTACGTTGTGTGTGTTTGTGTTGTTGCACTGTATGCTGTGTGTGTTTGTGTTGTTGCACTGTATATTGTGTGTGTTTGTGTTGTTGCACTGGTACTGCCAATCCAGGTGGCTATTAAACTGCATAGACATTTCTGTCACAAGCATGTCAATGTACAGGACAACTCATCTAAAAATGTTAGCACCATGGAAGCATGGAATTTTTAAACTGATGTTGGGGGCGGGGCGGGGCAGGGAGGGACCACTGAATGTTAAGAAATGGCCAAATGGAGGGATCTGTAAGGCAGTGGAGGTCACTGTGCACCAAATGTATGTGGGAGCAGAGTTGCCCATTTGTTAAAAGCAACTCATATATTTTCTTACCTTTTGACAGTAACAGTTTTTACTCGCAATGAGGAATCATAATGCAATAGAAAGCTATTGCTGCAGATTGTTTGCTCGGGAAAGCCAAATGGCTTCAGCTTCTGTCTGTGGGTGCTGTGGCCACCTGGGGTATGGAGCCCAGAGAATTTGGAGGGTGAGACCTGATGTACAGAGAAAACTCCAAGCAAGCCTATGGGTGCCCATGCACACAATGAGGTTCTAATTATTTGTGACGGAGCACAGACACCACACAACCCAGCTGGAGTTCCAAGTTCTGCAGAATGGAAGAGTGGGTGCCCCAAGGAGATGAGTGTGGGGATGCGAATGAGACCACAACTTTTCTGGACATTTGTGCACTGCCAGAAGTAGGGTAGTTGCTAACAGAGGTTGAACCTTTCCTGCTGTTTTTTCTCATCACTGCCCGTATGACAGTGAGAAGATACTGGGGCCCCCGGGGCCACAGGGAGTGCATCGGTTGGATCGCAGAGATGAATCTCTTAAGGGAAACAAGTGACTTGAAGTACAGGGAATGTGAACTGACTGAAGGGGAGCTTGTTGCCCTATATGAATTTTGAACTCTTGGAGAAGTGCAGAACACTCTGACGAGTGGGGATGTTTTCTGCCCACACTGTATGGTAACACAGAAGATGCTACAGAGGGGGGTACAAGAGGAGCATGTTTGACTGAGGGTTTTATGCAAACTGAGAGGAATTTCCAACACCGAGGGGGCGAGACCTCAATAAAACTACATGCCAGTACATCGCTATGAACCATGGATGTGAGAAACCACTCAAAAACTGATTACTTTTGCTTTCAATTTTTACTTTTGCTTTCAATTTTCACTATAGGTGCTTAATAAAGTATGTGATTTGCTCAATAAAATCTGTGTTCTGTGCATAGCAAAAGGCTATTTCCAGCCTTCAGTTGCTGGCAGGTATAAACACAGGTATGAACCTCTGTGGGTGGGTGAGGATAGCACACACTGGACAACCTCCCTGAGTCATAATAGCCCAGAAGAAAGAAATAGCTGGAGCAGCTTCTTGTGCCCATGGTTCGCCATGGCTGTGAGTCATCATAGGGTGCAAGATGGTGAGAAGGGGAGGGGGCTGGTGGGCAGAGTGCGACTTGGAAGAATGCTTTCCATATATTAGCCTTGTCACGCTAAATGTGTGAGGGGGCTGCACAGACCCTACCATCTTGTTTTTAACACCCAGTGATATGAATGTATTTGCAAAGATTGTAGCTCTGATGGAGTTGCCATCAGCACAAATGCTTTGGGAATGGAGCTGTGTATTACTAACATGCAAAGCTCTTATGGCAGATCTCTTGTTCAAGCTCCCAAAGCCAAGTAAAGCTAAGTTTCTTTATTACAATAACAAAGAGAAATGAAAAGCTTCTGCTCCTGACTCAAGGATAGTCACGATGTTGCTGATGTCAGCAGCAAGGGAAAGAAGCCCTGCAGGATTAAAACGCTCCCTTGGAATTTCCCAAGTGGAATTTCACTGAGGTTGTGTTTCACATCATGGAGGTGGTGTTCTTCCTTGTGTATGCCATGCTAGCAGAGAGGCTGGGGGACGCCATTGACACCTTTGGTAGAGGAGCCCAAGTAAGGTCTTTAACTGCTTTAGACCTCACTGAAATTCCAGGTCTCTTCTTTCTCTTAATAGGCAGATGCACTGTCACATCCCAGCCACCATTCTCTAAGACCACCAACTGCCTTAGGAATGTGGATCCTTCATGGAGGAAGCTAATGGAGCTTTCCTGTTGATTTCTGTGGGCACTGGATGAGACCCTAGGTTGGTAACATTAGGATAATTTCTGTGGTGAATCCCATTGTGTGGAGGCATCTTCCCCATGAAATACACTCCAGTAGCATTATTTATTTAATGAATTAATTAATTTCTATCCCACCCATTCCCTTGGGACTCAGGGTGGGTTACAATGCACAAAACCAAAATAAAGCCAGATAGTAAAATACACCATAAAAATAAATAAAAACAGATACCACCCCCACCCCCCCAAACCCACAATACTCAAACCTTACCCCTGCCTGGCTAAACAACAAGGTCTTGCATTGCCTCCAGGAGATGAGCAGGCTTGGGCTATTTGCTAGAGGATGCTACCAAAGCAACCAAGGTAACCAAATTGAATAACCCAATGAACCAAAATACCCCAAACAAAATTCCAGAGTGCACAAAATAATACCCAAAATAATAGATATAGTCATTTTGTTTCAATGGATGGATATCACCCAACTACTCAGAGGAATATCTGAAAATGTGAATTATATTTGCAAATATAAAATCAACTATTTGTTTCAGTTCTCGATATTTGGACCCTTGTTTTCATCCAAAAAAAATCAAAGTATCAAAAATCCTCCAAGGAAAGGGGTGGGGGGAGAAAAGGTTGCAAACAGTTTCAGCAAGAAAACAGTGAACACTTGTGATTGGCCTGACACTTGTGATTGAAATGGTACATTCCAATAGGCTGATTGGAAATCCCACTTTTTTACTTTTGAAAAGCTGACTCAAAACATGAATGTTCACGTGGTTTTCTCAACAGAAATACTAGATTTTTTTTTCCCCCATGGAAAATTTTAATTTAGACTAAGCTACATTTTTCACAAGGAAAAACTCTTCATCAGGAACTCTAGTTTTGGGGTAAGTGACTTCTAGCCTTGTATTTGTATCTCTCAATGTGGTTGCTCCAGCAAATTACTGGCCTGTCCCTAACCTTCTCTTTTTAGGGAAGGTTATTAAACGTGTGGTGGCCCAGCAGCTGCAGGTACATGTGGACCGCACCGGTTTTCTTGATCCCACACACTCAGACTTTCGCCTGGGTTACGGCATTAAGACAGCATTGGTGGCCTTGGTCAACGACCTCCTAGTAGATCTGGATAGGGGTTGTATGACCCTACTAGTTCTACTGGATCTATCAGCATCTTTTGATACCATGAACCATGAGATGTTGGTGACCCACTTGCGGGACCTGGGTGAACAGAACTGTTTTACAATGGTTCCGTTCTTATCTCTTTGAGAGATCACAGTGGGTAGTCCTTGGGGACTGTACTTTGTCCCATGGGCCTCTCTTGTATGCAGTCCCACAGGGTTCCATTCTGTCCCCTCTCCCGTTCAACGTGTATATGAAGCTGCTCGAGGAGGTCGTGCGCAGCTGGGGAGTACATGGTCATCAATATGCAGACACCCAGCTGTCCTTATCCTTTTCAGCTGACCCAGACCCTGCTATCTCCTTGCTGTCCACCTGGCTGCTGTGGGGGACTGGATGAGGTCAAGCCGATTAAAGTTCAATCCCGATAAGACAGAGGTGATGTTAGTGGATGGGATCAGTGATCTGGGGGATGGGAATACTCCTGTTATTGGGGGTGTTCGCCCTCCATTGACTTCATCTATGTGGAACCTGGGGGTGCTCCTGGATTCACAGCTACGCCTGGATCCCTAGGTGCTGGCTGTGGCCAGGGGCGCCTTTTGCCAATTACATCTGGTGAGAAGGCTCTGCCTATATGTCTCAGACTTGGACCTTGCCATCCTCATCCATGCATTCGTCACCTTGAGACTAGACTATTGCAATCAGTTCTATGTGGGGCTGCCCTTGGTGATGGTTCAGAAGCTTCAACTGGTGCAGACTGCTGCAGCCCATCTCCCTATGGAGACGGGTTGCAGGAAGCACATTACACCAGTGCTCAGGGATCTGCACTGGCTGCCCATTGTCTTCTGGGCTTGATTCAAGTTGCTGGTTTTGACCTTAAAGGCCCTAAATGGCCTGAGCCCTGCTTACCTGAAGAATCACCTCATCCCCTGGGATCCTGGGCAGCCCCTGTGGTCATCAGGGAGTGCCCTCCTGGAGGCCCCACAATTCTGGCGGGTCCGAACAGACAGGCGGGCAGTCTTGGTGACCGTGCCATCACTTTGGAATGCCCACCCAGTGGAGGGCCACCTCAGCCCAACTCTTCTTGCCTTCCGACAAAGTTGTATGACCTGGCTCTTCCATCAGGCATTTGGCAGGGGAGAGGGGAATGGTGGAATGGATTAGGGGGTTGGGGGAGAGTTTCTGCACGGATCACTTTGATTTGATCTGATTTTAGGCTGTTAATATGATTTAATATGTATTTACTTTGTATTTATGTTTATATGATTGTTGTTTTTATTGGATGTGAGCTGCCCCGAGTCACTTCAGGTGAGAGGGTGGGATAGAAATGTTTTAAATAAATAAATAAATATTTCTCATTCCATCCATTACTCCTTTGTATGCTCTCTTGTCTTCCTCAGGGCTGGATTAAATCCACATTCTGGTCCTACTTACTCTCACTTACACCAATACACCCACTTTTTTACTCTTTTACAAAAAATCAGGATACCCAAGGTGTGTGCTCCAAATACACTATGAATACCTTTATTGCCTTATTATGCAATTAAACACTAACAATTAAACCTCCGTGTGTCATGAGATTCAGACTGAGCAGACATGCACACATGCTGACTGAGTTTGGATATGTGGCCCGATTAGGCTGACTCACCCATGATGTTCGTCAGTGTAATGGTTAATCTGGCCCTGTTTGTCAGACCATAATTGGTTATACTTTTGATGTGTGTAGTGTTTGATTCCAATTTATTTATTTGTTTGTTTATTAAAATGTATACCCCTATTTATACCCAATTCCCTTTGAAGAAAATGGGAGTCCTTCCCCTGAGATTGAAAAGGGTAGGATTGTGCCCTTAAAGAATGCTCTTGGTTATTCCTGCTTTAAAATATATTTTAAAATTGGTTTGATTATGGTGTGCAGTCCCACATGCATATGAAGATTAGGCTGATTATTCATTGTTATTGCATGTATGTTTGTGTATTGGGGGTGAAGAACGGTTTCTCCAACCCAACCCCACCCCCATGAACTAAATAATAGCATCCATATGAAGCAAAACAAGGAGCTAGCAAGGGAAATAGACCCACAAAGGACTTTATCTGGCATAATCAGAGAAACATCAGCTGTAAAGTGTGAGGGGAATGTGCTTTTCGCCAGAGACGCCTCCTGTCTAGGGTTTCGGATCTGGTTAATGACACTGTAAATCAAGCCTGTCATCTTTAGAAATGATTTTTCTTTCAGTTTGAGCTTAAGAAAACAAAAATAACCTTCCAAAAAGTGAGATTCCAGAGGAACCGGCCTCCCACCAACCTCCACTTCCCAAGAATAGTGAAGTACCATTGTGGACTGGGCTTTAGCTTCATAAAATAGTCTGGGCTCTTCCATTCACTCTGAAGTGAACACCAAAGGAGACCATTGCCAAAAGCCAGCAATGTGTGACCAAGCCCCGCAGTACAAAGAAGCTCTTCTCAATGGGATTTCCTTTCATACACAAAGCAGATGAAGTCAAGACAACCTTCTTTAGCAGTTCCCCTCCAGAATAATCTTAATGAGCAACATTTCCACCTCAGAAGGATCCCAGATCACTTTGCAAACTGTCCTTCTAACATTATTATAATTAGTATTTGCATACTCTATTATTCCTTCTAATATTATAATTAGTGTTTGTATACTCTATTGTTCCAAGCTCTGCACTGGCTGCCGATAGTCTTCTGGGCCCGATTCAAAGTGTTGGTGCTTACCTATAAAGCTCCAACCTAGAGGTTCCTTCCAATTGAGATCGGGTTTCTGTGTGCTAGGTGTTTGATTGGATGTACCCGTAGCAAGAGACAGACCCTGTCCAGCAGTGTTCGCCATTGAGGGGCAGCTTGGAAATTGCCAAGGAAACCTGTTCCTGGCTGAAAATGTGCTTTCTATTCAGACAAAAAATTATTGGGAAAAACTCATTTCCCAAAAGGAAATTTCATCAGAATGTTTTTGTGGGGTTTTTTTTGTTTTTTTTAAAGTGAATAAAAAAATATGTTTCAGTCCAGAAAGGGGAAAGATGAAAATGTTCATGTTCATGTGTGGATGCGAAATGAAAACTAGCTCTGTTGGTGCAATATGCATTCCAGTGCATGATGGGATGTATAATTCCCTGGTGAGCTACATATTCTGTGATGCACTGTGTGTTCATGTCAACAGGGAGAATTTTCAGTTCAAGGTGAGAAATATGGTTTGACATTCAGATTTTCTCATGAGATGGGAAATCCATGTCCTGCCAGCTCTTGTGAAACCCAGTAAGATATGTGCACATGACTTCATTGGGACTATTCACTAGGCATAAAGTTAAAGGTGTGGGTAGTTCTTTGAGACAAAGTGCTTTGAATTAGGTCTTTTATTGGACCAACTGCTGTTGGTGGAAATAAGCAAGCTTTCAGGCCACACGGGGTCTTCCCTCAGGCATGTAGTATAGCCAGTAGATATATATATAAACTGAGCAAATGTAGGACAGGTATATATGAGGGGGCATGGAATGGGTGGGAGTGGATAGGACAAAGTAGCAGGTGGGATGGGGTTAAGAGGGAGAGAGAGATGTGCCAGACACTTAAAAACAGCTGTAAACGTGCATATTGGTGCAAGGAACAATAGGTAGTGGTAAACACACAGAGAGGGCAAACATATGGATTGGGGGTAAAGTGGGAAACAGCTTAGAAGTTGAAGGGAATCACATATCAAAGGAACTGGGTTCACAGTAACCCAAAGGTTGAGTATTTGGCTGTCAGAGTCAGTTACAGAGAGGGAGACTGTCACAGGTTGGAAGTCCACACCCCCACTTTACCGGGTTTGAGTGACTCAGTTTCCCTCGCACACAGCCCACTTGAACCAGTTTTCTCTCTGGTCAGTTCAAGCCTGCCGCAGGGACAACCCCTTTGTCACTCAAGGGCCCGATCCTTCCTGTTTACAGACTCTTTAATCTCTGGGTTCGCAAGAGCTTGAAAACTCTTGTTGCTCACTTGCGTTCCAATGTTAGACACAAACACTTCTTCATAAAGATAAGAAGTAAGTTTATTGATTGCATAAGCAAGATTGTTGATACAGAGTGGTTACTAGAAATCAAAGGTAAATATAACGCATTCCTGATCTATACTGGTTGAGTTCCTAAATAAGCATCTTACCCTACAAAGGTCCGTACGTTTCTCTCAGTCTTTTGGTGTAAGCGACTGGGCACTGGTCTCTTAGTTAGTAGAAAGCAAAAATCATCTCTCTCAGTTCATGGTCTCCAGCCTGACTTGCTGGCAGGCTTTCGTATGCAGATGTAACTGCTCAAGATTGCTCAGGGAGATTGCTACTCAAGGTGACTTACTGGCTTGCTTAAGTACCCTTCCTCCTTTCTTTGTCTCTCATTTCCCGCCTTTGAGGAAACCTGAATGTGTCACGTAGGCAACCTGAAGGTCCATTTACATCTCCACAGGGTTCCGTCTGGTAAGTGTTGCCAACACACATTCTTTTTAACTGTCCCTACTTCCTGGAGTTTTCTTGTGTCACAGTTTTCAATTGTAACATTACATACATGTTG
>QEPC01011131.1:3285911-3365846 GCA_003113815.1 Sphenodon punctatus
AGGGGTGTGGAGAGGGGGAGGAGGAGGGGGGTTGGTGGGAGAGGCTGAAGGAGGTGAGGAAGTGATCAGAATTAGGGCAGGGATGAAAGGAGAGGTCAGCAAGAGAGCAATTTTGTGAGAAGATGAGGTCGAGGGAGTGGCCGTCGGAATGGGTGTGGGAGTCGGTCCAGAGTCGGAGATCAAAGGAGGAGGTCAGGGAGAGAAAGCAGGAGATAGAGGGCGTGGAAGGTGTGTCAACGTGAATGTTGAAATCACCAAGAATGAGAGTGGGGGTGTCATCAGAGAGGAAGAAGGTGAGTCAGGATTCAAAGTCTGGGAGGAAAGAGGAAAAGGAACCCGGGGGGCGGTAGATGACAGCAACACGAAGGTGTAGAGGGGAGTATAAACGCACAGAATGAGCTTCAAAGGAAGGGAAGGAGAGGAAGGGAGGAGGGGAAAGGGTTTTGAATTGACAGGGCTTGGCAAAGAGGAAACCCACGCCACCCCCTTGGCCCTCAGGGCGGGGTCAGTGGGAGAACGACAGGCCCCCGGAGCATAGAGTGGCTGGGGTAACAGAGTTGGAGGGTGATGTCAGAAAGGGGGCAGGAGTCCCTTTGTCCTGCCCTTTTTCTGATGTGGCCCCACCTCCTTCAGAGCACTGTGACATCATGACTCTTCTAAGAGGGTGTGGCATTTTCAGAAAAGGGTGGGACAGCCGCTTTGTACCACCCTCTTTCAGGATGGCTCCACCCCCTTTAAGTCAAGGCCATGGGTATGGTGGTGATCCTATTGGGGAATGGGATACAATGCGTCATAGCACAAGAATGATGCCCGTAGGTATCTGTGGTTCTGTTGAATGTTACAGTATTACATCCTATATACAGATCACCAACATCTGGAATTCTTCTTTACTCTGGACATGCTTTATGACCCTTCCATGTCTAAACACCTCTCTATTCTAGACAAACAGCATGCCCCCTGATGGATCTGATTATGTATCATAGTGTCACCCAAGTCACACTGGTTTAGTGTCTGTGCAAACACATGACCAAAAGATAGTTAGTGCCCCAAGGACATTATGGTCTAAATTGACTGGGATGGGGGTTCAACCTTTCCCCTCCTGCAGGCCACTTGGAAAAATAGTACAAGCTCTGCAACCATATAGCAGTGGAAGTCAGGGTGTCTTAAAGGGTGGGCTCACAATGAGGGAAGGGAAGGAAAGGAAGGGTCCAGCTCGTGGAGCAATGCTATGAATCTACCCCATCTCCTTGAGTGCATGCCCTTATTACTTTGTAAAGTGCCATGTACACTGCTGGCGCTATATAAATGTTTGTTAATAATAATAATAAATGCCCTCATCTTTGCTCTCTCCCCCGAACTTACTCCATGGGCCAGATCCAGAAACTGGAAAGGGGCCAGATTTGGCTCATGGACTAGTGGTGTCCCACCTCAAGTCTAAGCATAAGGTGTGAGACAATATGTAGACAAGGCCAGGGGAGAAGCACAAAAAAACGATACGACAATAGAGTGCGTCAGGCAGAGGTCTAGTACACCACACAGCCCTGCCCAATAGAATTTAGAGCGGCAGAGTAAAGGAAAGGACAACATAGTTGAAATAGTAACGATGTTCGAGGTGTTAGTATTCCCATGCAGCACAGCTTTGCGACATTCCTCTCCCCTGCTATCCAGGGCAAGTAATTTATTCAGATTATTGCCATTTACTTTTATGATTATAAGTATATTAGGTTTTCTCTCATCAAAATCTCCTGCTAGTTGGGAAAGACAAATGCATGCCTAGGCTAGTGAGTGTTGCAAGACCTGCATAATAGATAGCACTGTGGGCATTATCATTATAAAACATTTCTGTAATGCCTGACGTTTACACAGATCTTCACATAGGAGAGCAAAGTTATCTTCCAGCCCGAGAGAAGGGAATTGGAAACCATTACACAAGAGGTGGGGAACCTATATCCTGTGGGCCAAATCCACTCAGTGTTGTTTTTTTAGTTGGCCCCTTTGAATCAGGACCACGGATCTATTCCCTACTCTCAAGTCAGGGCCGGCCTTACCACAGGGCAACCTGTAGTGACCATCCCAGATCCCCGCTCTTTTTGGGGGCCCCATTTTCACCAGGACAGGGTGTGGGGGCACCACTCCCTCCCAATGGGGCCCCAAACATGACCACAGAGGGTGCGCCCAAGAGGGTGGGAGCCACCAGGGGCCTTGCATTTTATCTTTGTCTTGCCTTTGCCTTTGCCTTGGGCCCTGCAAAATCTAAAACTGTCCCTGCCACAAGTAGTGAAAGAGTGAAGGGAATGCACTCAAAGACAGAGGATGGACCCATGACCTGGTTCTTCCCCTATCCTGAGCACACTCCTTACTTACGTGCCTCCGCACCCCTAACTCCTATCCTGCCTACAGAACTTGTACTAATTTCAAAGTGGTCTGCAAGAGGGAAAAGTTTCCCTGCCCTTGATTTATATCATTACAGGGTGTTTTTAACAAGCAAGTCGATGTGGGGGTGTTTGTGGCCGCTGCATGGCACTGTTGCGGAGCACCCACACTGTTAGAGTGCCCTTCAGATGGGTGGCACCCAGCGTGGCCACCCGGTTATGGAGGCAAGCCGCCAATGCACTCCCTCTTCCACAGACTATGGGGGAGGGGAAAGCATGCCAGACTGGCCTTCGCAACAGACACACACACTGGGGAACATGGGCTTCCCAGCACTCCCAGCAGTTCTTGTGACTTGCAAGGGCCATCTCCCCCATCCACAGTGTCTCTGAGCAGTGGCCCAGTCTGCTGACGTGGCTCGCCACCCCAGTTTATATGGGCAGGAGCTCCATGGCTGCCTGTTGCCACAGAGCGATTTGGCTTGCTCCACACAGAGCACTCCCGATTTCTCAGCCATGCTTCGTGCATGCCATGAGTGGGTGCTCTGTGGCTTGCGGAAGTGCACATCCGTCTCACCCCCGCTCCACCTTTAGACGGACAGTCAGAAGCGTGGCTCCTGGGTGGCCATACGGGGTAGCATCTCGTTAGAAAACACCCATAGTTATTCAGATTCTTGAATTAAAAACAACCAACAGTGCAGCATCACTTACGCACATCCAGGTCAAGACTGAATTAACCATTATGTAGTAGTGCAGTGGGGAGGAGCTACCAACCGGGGCTTGTACAAAATGGCGGTGACCATAACATAGCAGCGTTGATGGACATACACTAACACCCCTTAGAAAAAGTAAATTGTTCCTGTAATTTTTGATCGTTGGTTAAGTATAACATCCCTTTCAGGTGCCTGGACTCCCTGAACTGCAGGTCTTGGGCTCCTATTTTATGCATATGTTATTTCTAGTTAATTCAGGGGTCCCCATGCTTGGGGGAGGAAGCCCCCATAGGTCAGGGTTCCCCACTTTTGAGGTTCTGTGGATCCATATTTGATGTGCGTCTCACTCTCCTATTGTCATTTCGCGGTTAACTGTGACCCATGTACTGGGGTGAGGGGTGGGATTGGGTCCGGCAATTGCACAGTCTTGCCCCCCACTTCGGACGGAAACGGATTGCCCTTCTTTCTCCCTGCCAAGTAGCTCTGGGCTCTGCCCATTCCTCCTGCTGGAGGGCCCTGATTTATGGGATGTTCCAGGGAGCCGTTAATACAAAAGCCAGGGGGAATATTTTACGGGGCTGCAATGTAAACAGCGCCGCAGCAGAGCCCCTTTTTATGGAGTCCCTGCAATGACAGGCCATCTGACAAGAGCTTGATTTACAGCCCTATTTAGATAACGGAGTCCGGGCGAGGGATTGGGAATGGCGTCAAGGTCACAGCGCACCGGGATAATGTTTCGCTGGGCCACAGATAAGGAGATACTGTATACACTGACTGCCCAAGAATGCAGCCCCCGCCTGGCCGTCGGAAAAACGCCAGCCCCTTCACTTCACTGGGCAGTGGGCAGGCAGAGCCGGCAGCGGCACTCCCAGTCCCGGCCAGCAGAGGCGCTGTTGTAGGCAGGCACTGGAGGAGCTAGGCATTGGCTCAAAGAGATGGGATCTAGGTGAGCCAGAGATGCGAGATCTCCAGCGTTCAAGCGCAGCTGCTAGTTTAGGGCCAGGCCAGAGAATACAGCCACTAGTGCTGATGACCTGCTCCTCCTTCAGCCTTAGAAATGGGCTGAGTGCCTGCCCTGCTGCTGCAAACACACCTCCCCGCGTCACCACACCACACTACAGTACACAGACCGACAAGGAACAAGCTGAGCACGGGAGATGGGGGTGCCCAAACGCACAACAATTGGAACATGAGTGTTAAAGACACAAATATAGAACACTTCACATAGGAAATCCTAAATCCTCAGAACACTGTAATGGCCCACGACCCTTCCTTTGCAATACGGCTTGCTTGCAGCAGCGCTTTGAGAATCGGAGCCTCTGTTAGCTGGGGGTGCATTTGTACAAAAATGTACTTGGCAAGTATGTGCCTAACGTTATGTGCGTTAGTGCAGCCGAAACATGGGCTTATGTGTACTTAAATTTTGAGTACTTAGGGGTGGATGGATAGCTAGCTAGATATCTCAGTTTAGTGTATGCATTTATGTATATCATTATATATACATAATTTGTATGTGTGTTTGCTTAATGTATATGACTGTGATCCACAAACCGCTTACTACATGCATATCTAAGCTATGTGTGTCTTTTTATTTGCATGCATGTCTGTATGTAAATAAATTGTATTCCCCAACGCCCCGCGGGATGATGTGCATTATGTATTTGTTTGTACAGAAGACGCACCGTTTGTATGTATGCGAGTGTATGTATGTACAAATGATATGTATGTGTAATGCTAGGACAGCTGACGCCTGGTTTTGGATTTGTATATATCGGTATGGTGCGTGGGAGCGTGGTATATTTTGTATGGGTGTGCCTGTGTGTATTTGTACAGATGGCGAATGCATCGTTTGCGAGTGTGTATGTGTGTGTGTGTAGCGATTCGTTCTCTACATGCACATGCTAAACACAGATGCAGTGTTTCATTCCGGAGTTTTACGAGCCTCCCACATGTAGTTTATACTCCAGTGGGTTTGTGCATATAAAAAGGAGGGATTTGAGATGATGCAAAAAGTTATTTATGGGCGAGTAAATTTAAGAACTGGAAATCCGTCAACAAAATAAACCCGGCCGGCCCTCTCCTGGATTGAGGTTATACTGGAAAACATATATACCTGTTATAATAGACCTGTTCTAATTCATCATCCGCTGTCAATTCAGGACCCAAGCTTGCACGCACACAACAACAGGGCACATGCATTCGTATGTGCAGGGGAAAGAAAGCGGGGGGGGGGGGGGGAGTGCGATCCCTCCTACATATCCAGCCAGAATCCCGAATGCTGCGGGCTTATTTTTCTGTCCACTCCAACCGCGTTTGGGACGGCAGGCACTAGTTTTGGCCGCGGCAACCCCAGGAAATCTGGTTCAAATTAAAAGGTGCTGGAGCGAAAAGGTGCCTTTTTATTGTTTTACTAGAAGGCGAAGGATTAGAGTGAAAACGCCACTAAACTTTGCCAGTATTTACTCAGCTGATCATTTCCAAATTCAGGCAGGTTAATTGGTTGGGGTTTTTTTAAAAAGTTCCTCTGATATCAGCTGAGTTCAAAAAAGAATGAGAAATGTGGAGAATAAAGCGGGGTGATCGGGATAGAGTTGCGGGGTTGGGAGTCTCGAAGCTTAAACTGGATTCATTATAGAGATAGCCTCACATTCCCAGCACTTCACCAGAGTCGTTTGCTGTGGAGTCAATGGATGTGGATTTAAATTGGCAACCCGATCCACAAACCACTTACTCCAGAATAGGACTACTCCGGACTAAGTGATTTGTAGACCTCAGCGTGGATGTGCAGTGTGAGGCTAAGGAGATTAAAATGGTTTGAGTGAAATAGCTTTTTAGGGGATAGAGGGATTTTTTCATGCCTTCTGGACTGCACAATCCCCTGGCACTGTGGCTCCTATAAATCAGCACTTTAGAGGGTAAGGAAGGGGATTAGCAGACAGCTGAGTCCAATTTATTAAGGGATAATAGCATCACATGCGGGCACCACGATCGTATATTTCTAGCTGATGCACGAAAAGGAGCCAGAATGAAAACTTGTACAGGGCGCGTTCCCTTACCACCACCCCCGCACGCGTGCACGCACACACACGCACAGACAGAGCTGCGGACTAGTGGGGAGGGCCAACCAGATCTCCTCTCGCTTCTTCAGATGCTTGACAAATCATTTCTCAAGCTTAAAGTTCAAGTCTTGCAGCGTTCCCCTCCAGGACGGTGGCACTTCAAGGGTTAATGAAATGACATGGTATAAGTCCCCCCCCCCCTTACTCTCCTTGGTTCTGAAAGCATCAAACCCCCCCCCCCAAAAAAAAAAAAAGCAGACTGCTCCCTTATCAATGAGATTCCTTAGTCACAGACTCCCTGTTAGGTCTGGGTACAAGCCCTGATTAGATAAATGAAGCTGAGATTTCTCTTCAGATTCAGTGGCAGAAACCAGCTTGGGAGGGAGGAGGGAGCTGATGAGAGAGGTTGAATGAAAAGTAGAAGTTTTATCCTCAGTACCTCGATACTTTGAGCTAAAATATGTATATTCACCCACCGACCCACGTATATAGGTGGATGTGAGTGCATACATATACATCCATGTTGCACCCACATGTGTGCTACATGTGTGCGCACGCACACACACAACTCACTATAAAACCTCTGCTTATGAAATATATTTATTTTATATAATACTACTAATATTATAAAGAGTGTATATAGTTTATAGAGAGAAAATGTCTACTGTATACTATGAGAGACAGATACGCTCACTATAACGGCCCTTGCTTATACTATATTGTACGGCTACCATACACCCATCAGCTCCCTCCTATAACATTCCCTTTCCATCCATCCCCCAAATCGGAAAGGGCCTTTCTTAGCATATGCCCGACGGCTGCCAGAAGGAAAGCAAGGAGAGGTGAGATCGATGTGTGGGAGGCGAGACCGCTTTGAGAGTGCAGTCAATGTCTTCTCTCCTGGATACTCTCCATGAGCTCATAAAGAAGCCTCCGGCCGGCCGGCCCGGCAGCCCCCAAGGCCTGTAGCGGCTCTTCAGTGGCTTGTTGTTGGCTGAGGGGTGCAGCCTAGGAGCGCGCGCTGGTCTCTATTCAAGATGTGCCATCGGTGTCACATCGCCTTTTTTTAGGATCCGGTGTCACCGGTGCCCCGGATCGATGTTGTGTGAAAGCGAGGTCGGGTCGCCCTTGGGATCAGAGCTGTCCCGCGCTGTGGCTTTCATATATTCCAACCCATTCAAAGAGCAACGCCTTAATCTAGGAGAAGCAGCGGTGGCTGCATTTCCTACCTTCAGGACAGCCACACCAGGGATGTCACCTTGGTACCCAGCTCCAGGAGTGACCCATCGCTGCCAATTAGAAACCCGTCTGACTGAAGCCATCTTCCCCAGGGAAGGAGCGAAACAGACACGTGTATGTTGTTTTACCCTTGCAAAGCTCTGCTGGCTGAGAACCCTTTCCCCTTGGCGAGGGAGCCTAGTTCCTTAGAGGCCAGGAGGTGGAGGGGGTTCCTTCCTTCCTGCCTGCCGAAGGACAAAACAAAACAAAACAAAACAACAAATATAACAAACACAACAACAACAATAATAATCTCTGAGACACTTAGCCTTTTGCCGGTCAACGCCAGGGGTCTCATGCGCCCTGATTTAAAGGGGTCAATAATCAATAACCAATGTTTCCAACACCGCCCTCATTGAAGGGGACTGTAATTCTTGCACACTCCAAGCACAACGCCACAAAGAAAAGGGGGAGCTGGGAGTCCCGAACCGCCAAGGTAACCTGTTTCCGATGCCCTGGATTCCAAAGGCAGCCGGGGGCCAAAGATCCCAGAGACACCCGCTGTCCTTGGCTTGGAATCCCCACCTGGCAGCGGATATTCGGAGACTAATATGATCTCACCGCGACCGGTCTAAGGAAGAGGCTTTTAGATTTGAGTCTCCCTGGCCAAGACCGAGCCCCACAAACCACTTACTCGGGAGAAGTCCCAAGCTCCCGCGGGTCCTATTGTCACAAGTGGCAGATCCAAGCGGCTCCTGAACGGGCTGGAGACTGCGCTTCGGGAGCTGCGAGCGAAAGAAGGCAACTGAAATTTGTCCTCTTGCAAATGCAAAAAGACATTAATGGTCTGCTAGGTCGGATGATTAATCGAAGCGCCTGCAAACAGCCCCTCCAACATTTCCATCCAAAACTACCAGATTAATCATTGGGAAAAGGGATTTAATCGTTAACATACCACACCGCTCAGAGCGGACCGCCGGCTCTAACGAGGCGAAAGAGGCTAGGGGCTCACAGGACATGCAAGGGCAGACGCCCAGTGCAAACGAAGAGACACCAAAAGAGTGCACAGCTGAACCCGCAAAACAACACGCACACTAGTTTACATGTACCAGTTGCCCACTTTCCCCAAATATAACGGTCTGTACCATTTCATAAACACACAATATATGATACAATATAAGCATAAGCGCGCACAAGCACAGTCATTCGCACAAACCGAGCTAATGCGGAAATGCAAATACACACAAAAAAAATCATAAGCACAAATATACAGAAACACCATTCAAAGTGTATTATACTGTTATGCTACTACTGCTATACGCACAGTAGTATAATACACATGGGTATTTCAGCATATTTTAATATACTACTTCGACTATACTACTACTGTTGTTATAGCATAATTATACTGCTAACGACTATAATATACCATATATTCATTTAGTAATATAAAATATCATACTAATATAATATATAAGTACTACAATTATATTACAACTTCTACTAATAAATAAATGGGTATCGCTGAGTGAAATAATATATTAAACCTGTGTAATAATTAGAAGCTGTAACAAACTTTAATTAGAAGCAAACGACTATTGACTTTAATGGGTAAGGATATCACTCAATGTGTATAGAATATATATATGTAATAATATAATATATTTGATGTGTGTTTGTGCATAGTATTTCATGTATATAGGGTGTGTGGTAATATATTCCATGTGTGTTCGTGTGTAATATTTAATGTATACAGGTGTGTGTACTAATATATTCAATCAATGCGTGTTCATGTGTAATATTTAATGTATATAGGTACTAATATATTCGATGGATGTTTGTGTGTAATACTTAATGTATACAGGAGTGTGTGGTAGTATATTCTGTGTGTCAGTGTGTAATATTTAATGTGTATAGCTATGATCAGTAATATATTACATATATGTGTGCAATATTAAAAGTGCATAGGTGTGTTTAATAATATATCCAATGTGTGGCTATGCATACTATTTAATGTGCATAGGTGTATGTAGTAATATATTCAACGTATTTAAATGCATAATATGTAGTGTGCATAGGTGTGTGTAATATATATTAAATGTATGTGTGTAATATTGAATGTGTATAGGTGTGTGTAGTAATATATTGTATATGTGTATTATTTAATGTGCATAGGTGCATGTAGCACTTTATTACATGCATGTAAATATGTAACATTTAATGTGCATAGGTGCATGCAGTAATATACTAAATGTATGTAAGGATGTAATATTTAATATAGGTGTGCGTATTTAATGTATATAGGCCTGCAATATATTACAGGCACACAGCTTTATCTATGGGATGTGTTTGGGTTTGTGCGTGAATATTTATGCTCACATTTAAAACGTGACGATCTGCGCACATAATTCTGTGATTATATTGGACTCTATAAATATTCGCACTAGTCTACAAATGCCCAACGAAAGACAGCCAGAACTTGGGCTATTGCGTATACTCTTGCCCAGACAGCAAATACAAGGGTAATGTGCATAATATACAACCCCTGCAGCTGCTTCAGACTAATTCCTCCGCCTTTACACAAGCCTTTGAAGAGGGGAGACCAAATGTAAATTAACAGGCAAATTAAATGGTTAGTGTTATTATTTTATTTTATAAATGTTCACACCATTTTGGGGAGCCAGAAGGAATATGGGGGCTAGGGGCAAGGAGAATTTATTCTGGTCTCATTTTTCCCGGTGTAAATCCGGAGTAAATTACTGGGAATTTCGGAGGAGGGAATCACTTGTCCCTTTCCCTTCCCTTCCACTCAGCAGCTCCCGGAGCGGAGGAAGCGAGCCCAATGTCTGGAGTAGGCTAAATCCAAAGCAATCCGAACCCGGGCTCTTTCCGGGTTCACCCCAGCTGCCAGGCAAGTCTTCCCCAGTAGCAGCTTGGCTGTGGGGATTGCGCCCCAAAGGAGCCCAGTCCAGGGGGACAGGAATAGCGCGGGCGAGCAGCCCCAGCGCGCACGGCAGCTACTGTCCAAGGCTAGAGAACCCGATCTCGCCTGGGGGAGGCAGGAGGATGGATCTAGTGGGACTCGGCTTCCCTTCGAAAGGGCTTGGCGATTGCCACAACCAGGATTTAGGGCAATGTGACAATCTATTCTAATGAATAGAATAGAATAGTAACCAAGCCAAGTACGTGCACTTGAGACCTCAATGTTAGACCCCTTGTCTCTCCCTCTGTGCCGCTTCCTATGTCTCTCCCCCAGCTCCTGTCTCTCAGATTGTAAGCCCTAGGGGCAGGGACCGTGCCTATTTTATTACTTTGTAAAGTGCCAGGTACACTGCTGGTGCTATATAAATGTTTGTTAATAATAATAATAATAATAATAATAGAATAGAATAGAATACCGTGCTCCTCAAAGCACTTGCTCGGGGCTACTACTCGGAGTAAGCAGCTTGTCCATGATGGCCTATATATGTTCTAGTGTAAGAGTGAATCTAGTATCTGCGCTATAGCAGAGGTTCTGGGCTTCCTGCAGGACTGGCTAGGTAAATTTTTAAGACTTATGTTAGCCAGAGGAATAGATTCCTAAATTTCCTGTTGGTTCCCCCCCTGGCTGTCTGATCCTATGCAGGGGCCCATCTTCTCCTCAGGGATCAGGTAGAGATGGACTTCTCCGTGCTGTAGTACCTGTGCACGCGCACATGGGAGACAGAACCGTGCCTACGACTCTGTGTGTGATTCATACATTCTTGAGCCATGACTGTAATTTCGCCCAGATGTGCACACAGATTAAACTCGTACCCCGCAATCATCCACTCAGGCACCTTAAAGCGCACACTAGAGGCGCCCCCAAGAGAGTATTGTCTGGGTGCGAGGCCCTCAGGCCCAGGGCCTGATCGTATCTCAGCCACTGGGGGGGGGGGGTCGGGTCTCCCCATTAGGGCCCAGCCCAAGGCTCTGGAGCCCATTTGCTTCTAGAAAAGCTTTGCGTTTCATCTTATCAGTTGTTTACTGGGAGCTGTGATTACCCCTTCTGGCTCTTTGACAGAGCGGAGGGAGGGGGCGGACTGGAGGATGGAAGAGGCGTCCTGCTGGCGAGGAGCCCCAGTGAAGGGCTCTGCTTCCCCGGCTGGCACCAAGTAGCAGCAGGAGGCTTGGTTGGGATCTCCTGGCACGCCTAGCCACCAGGCGCTGGGGGAAAGGGAATCGCCCCGCTTTCACCTCCTCCGCGGGGGAAGGGTGGGAGGAGGCAGGACCCGGTTGGGCACAGTTGTTGGGGGGTCAGAACAAAGCACCAGGGCTGATGGGGGTTGCTTTGCTGCTCTTTGCCCATCACTGTCCTCCTTAAGTTGCGCCACGGGAGAGGTTTGCAGGACGAGACGTCGTGTGTGATTCTAATCCCAATCGAAGGGACACAGTCCTGCGCCTCCTCGTTCCCCCAACCTTGACCCCTCCAAAATCTCCCCCTGACCCGCTCCAGAAAAGCAGACGGAGTGGGAGGGACACACTTCATCTTGCCTGCCCTGATTCACCTTGCACGCCCGTTGGGGGGGGGGGGCACTTGCCTCCTCAGAGTCTCGAACTCGCAGGCCCCGCATCCTGTCTGAGCAGGTCGTTGCCCCCAGGAGATTCCCGTCGCCCCCTGTCTCCTCTCTAGGGAAAAGGAGGGAATCCCACCATCCACCACACTCTGGTTTCCCCTTTCCTCTGGGATGCCAGAGGTGCCACAGCTCCGCCCCCGGGCAGGGCCCACAGTTGCACCGAGCGAGTCAGTCAGAGGTACAAAGAGGTGAAGGGGTCTGCCCCCCGTCCTTAAGTGAAGTGCCCCGTCCATCCACTTTTAGCACATAGCCGCCATTGCATGGGGTCACAGGGGGTTCCCTATGCCCCCTGTCTCCTCCTGTGGCCTCCTACCATGTATAGTTTTCTGAGGGGGTGTGTGGGCCGGTGGCAGGGTGGGAGCTCCTGGCTGGAGGATCTCTCTATGAAATTTCCACGATCCCCCTCTTGGAGATCGGGTAGGATTCCCCGCCGCGCCATCCATCGCCCACCCAGTCAGCAGTTGAGATCTGAACGCCCTGGCCGAAGCCGCGGTGCCTAGACTGCCGGCCTTCGGTTTCGAGAGACTCACTTGCTGAGCTCTCAGCTCGCATCCCTCCCCGAAAAGATCGCGTCTTGCCCCAGATACAAGAAAGCCTACTCCGCGCCATCTGCACCGCATGGGGATACCCAGGCAAGCCAGGGGAAGTGGGGCCTCCGGACCCCATTTCATTCTCAGCGGGGACTCGGGCAAACAAGCGTTGAACTCTGTGCAGGAAGCGGCCCACCAGGAGTTTAGTTTACAAGGTTTGCCCTTTGCGGGGGGGGGAGCTTTGGGAGAAAGGTCCGGGTCAATTCTGCCCTAGAGCCAGCCTCCCGCAGGCCAGCTAGGCCGGTGCCTGCCTCTAGTGTTTCACTGCGCGCCTTCTTCGCCAAGCTGGCAAGGCAGAGCGCAATGCCCTTTACTCAGCAGATGTGGGGCTACGCCAGATTTCACTTCTCGGCTGCGCACGCCGCAGAGCAAGGGCGGGAGATTTCCTTCTATGAAAATATAAGTCAAATACCTCATTTTTATGAAAGAACGAAAAAAGGAAAAAAATCGAAAATCCCGAGGTGTCAGACAGAACGAGGAGCGACGTGGCTCCAGCTGTTGATAATTTCCCAGTTTTACACACTGCCACTTGTATTCACATAGAATGAGTTAATGGTGACGTTCTTCTTCGTTATCCTCTCAGCCTGGGACTTTGATGAGAGGATACAACTGGAAGAAAAAACGTTACAGTAGGAAACTATCCTTTAATACCCCTCAACCCGGCTGCAGAGTGAAAGCTTGGAAAATGGGGTTTCCCAAAAGGACAACCCCCAAATTCGAGTCTGTAGAAAGATCTGTGTGACCCCTGATCCAGGGAAATTGAGGCCCAGTGCCAAATGGTGATGTGGGCCACTTTCTTTGGGCCAAGGCTTCTCGAATTGGAGGCCTTATGGACCCAGTGCTTCTGCCACTCGTGTGGTGTCATTCATGTTATTTATGCATGGGGACTCCGTGTATGGGAGTGAGGGGGAAGTGCTGGGTTTCCTGTGCGCACAGTTTGCACAGGATCCTGCCCTGCTCCCCAACTTCATTTGTGCTGCTTTTTGTGCTATTTACTGAGACGGAGGCAAGTCGTCCCGATGATCTCATTTATTGGCCCAACTTCTTCTGTTGGTGAGAATAGGCAAACTTTCAAATGTCTGAGGAAGTGCTCTGTGTGCAGCCTGTTCTCACCAACAGAAAAAGTTGGGCCAATAAAAGAGATCATCTGAACTACTTTGTCTCTCTTACCTTTGAGACCAACAGGAAAAACACCCCCTGGCAATGAAATTCGGAGACATTTCATACAACCCCCTTTTCTAGTCCTCTTGTTGGTTAAGAGAGCGTTTCCAAACAGACACCCAAGCCAGCAGCCCATTTCAATGTGTGTCTGTGGATGCCAGCGCTTTGGATTATTAGCCTTCCTTCTCTTATTGCGCATGGGGCCAGTGTTTGTGCAAGAACGCAACTGCGTGGGGAGAGCAAACAGAAAGGTGCGATCAAAGTGCTGGGCAAATAAACTGCGCCGGGCAGAGTAAACAGGCCCAGGGACCAGCCCCTTTCCCTCCCCCTCCCCGAATGGATCCTCCCCTCTCCACTGGCTCTAGGGAAAACTTGACATCAAAGCCCCTCGCCCTATATAAAGGCAGGGCGAGGCCAGAAGGGTTAATTCCCAATAAAGCTCGAGCTGGGCGCACGGGAGAAAGTCGCCGCCCCCCCAGGACGGAGTAACTGGCTGCCCCCGCTTGAGAAAGCCCAGACAGGCACGAGCCGGAGCCGGAGCTGTGATGGCGCCCTATTAGCCCGGGCTGGGTAGATCGCTGCAGCTGGGCGCCCCCCTTCTCGCCTCTCCGGCCCGTGATCATGAATCTGGTGGGGAGCTACCAGGCCCATCACCACCACCACCACATGCTCCACGAGCCCTTCCTCTTCAGCCCGGTTTCCCGATGCCACCCGGAGCGCTCCTACTTCCAGAGCTGGGTGCTCAACCCGGCCGAGATGTCCCCCGAGTTCCCCGGGCAGCCCCACTCCTCCTCCTCCTACAGCAGCCCCGAATTCGGGGCGCCGGGGCAAGGCCATGGGCCCAGCAGCCGGCTGGAGGCGCTGAACGGCCGCCTGGGCAGGCGGAAAGGCGCGGGGCCCAAGAAGGAGCGCAGGAGAACCGAGAGCATCAACAGCGCCTTCGCCGAGCTGCGCGAGTGCATCCCCAACGTGCCCGCCGACACCAAGCTTTCTAAGATCAAGACGCTGCGCCTGGCCACCAGCTACATTGCCTACCTGATGGAGGTGCTGGCCAAGGACAGCCAGGCCGGCGCGGACCCCGAGGGCTTCAAGGCCGAGCTCAAGAAATCCGACAGCAGGGAGAGCAAGAGGAAACGGGAGACGGTAAGGGCGCAATGGGCAGCCCCTCGCCGGCCTGGGCAAATGGGGAGACACCCCCCCCCCTAGACAGGGTTGCGGCCCTAGCCCCCCGCGGAGATTAGTGCTGTACGCGATTATTGCATGGGAGGGTAGGCTGCCTGCTATTGCAGCCCAGGCAATGCGTGTCACACTGACACAGCACCTTCTTGCCCTTGTGGGTATTATATTCAGTCTCGCATCGGAGGAAAGATGTATGCCACGCTGTACTCAGTCTCGTCTTACACGGCGGGGTGGGGTGGGGGTTACTCTGCACTCAATCGGCCCGGCATAGAATACTGCATGAGTGTATGTAACACTGGGTAGCCCACAACATTGCATGGCGCGAGGCGTGTGCTGCACTGTACTCCATCCGGGTAGCGTCGAATATTGCACTGCACGGGGCGGGCAGCCTGGAATATTGCACTGCAGGAAGAGCGGGTTATCCCGCACTCCACATTATACTGTTTGGAATTCTGTAAAGTGCGGCGTGTGAGTTACGCTGAACGGAATAGGTGCTCCATGGGATATTGCACAGAGTGAGTGTTATATACTGGATATTGCTTGGCATGGACTGTGTGTTACACTGCACAGAATATTGGGTTGTGCATTGTAATGCGTCGTTAGACTGCCGAATGCATGGCGCATATACTGCTCTGAATCCGGTATTGCACGGCCTGGTTGCTACAGGAAATATATGCTCCCCGGCCCTGAATACCGTTTACTTTGACTAGTCTGATTCTCCGAGCGTTTGTTATGTGGCGCGGAATATATTATTGCATGTAATACCGCTGCGGGGGGTAATTGTAGCTAACCCTGAGCGCAACAAGAAAGCAGCCGCTAGCTTACTTTTTGGTAGTAAGTGCCTCTGTCCACAAACCTTTACTCCGGAGCAGCCTACAGGTCTTCAGTGGGGCTACTCCGAAGTAAATCGTTTGTGGATCTCGCGACCTTATGGATATTACTGGCACCGTATGTTCTCGCAACCTTAACAGGGAACCTAGAATTAGAGCAGGATTCTGTGCCGCGCAGGGAAGGTTATTTAAGGGACAGAAGCCCCTGCTGCTCATTGTTGGGTTAGAAGCCTGCCACCCAGCGCGGCCTGGCAGAGAAAACTACTGTCAAACCCCAAAGAGAGCGATTATTCTCAAGGCTGCTCCCCTCCAGACAGAGTAAATGGAAGAGGAGAGGTTGTATTCCCCCTCATTCCCCATTTACTACAGCTCCTTTTATAGTTCGTGCCTTTCTGAAAGCCTTCTTAAGAGCTTTAAAAACGAGAGAAATTCTCTCGCCGGGTTTTGTTTTTGTTACCATAATTTTGGGAACGTGCAAACAATTTTTATTTTTATTTTTTAAAAGCGCAGGGATCTGAGTGGAAATAGTTTTTTAGCCATGCTGCCAGCCCCCGAGGTTTAAAAATCAAGGGCATGTGGTACAGGGAGTTTCAGAGTCAAGCGGCATTTAAATCAACAATAAATAAAATGGAGCAAATTCCATTGCCCAGACCACGGAATTTAGCGTATTGTCTGTAGAGTATAATGAATCTTAAAAAGTTAAAGACGCCCTCCGATACCGGTCACATTTTGCTACAGGTCATTCATGCTCAAGGTGGCGAATTGCAGACACTGCCACCTTCCCCTGTCCCAGCCCAAAGAGGAAAAGGTTGATTCGGTTCAGATTTCGAACTCTGCCCCCTATCCCTGATTTTGAAAACAAAGCGCAGCGCCAACCAATATTATTTCTCCCCACAATCCTCCGTCCTCCTCAGAACATTTCTGTACTCACGAGTCCTGTTGAAGAGAATCCATCCATCAGCTTAACAATCACCTTCTGTCCCTAGCCTTCTCCGAGGTTATCATTCTCCACTGACCTCGAGGCTGGAAAAAGGGAAGCAAAATATTCCTTGGGTTTAATAAATATTTTTGTGCTTTCCGTAAAGAAGGAAATCAAGTAAAAACAAACAAACAAAAACCAGCAACAAAACAAACACGCTCACACACGAGGAAAAGAAAAAAATTCTCCTAATCTCTCTAGCTTCTAGAAAGCTACATCCAGATTTCCATTGTCAATTGCCGCTTGCTAATAGCTAGTGTAACCGCCTTGACACTCCGCGGGGCTAATAACGGGTGTAATTTACTAGAGGTCGAGTTGTATTTACCAACAGGAGCGAGTATTTACAATAACACTGCGTTCGCTCCTGGGGGAAAGCGCTGCAAATGAAGGCAGATTTATTGCCCGAGAGCCACCCCCTTAAACAGTAACACAAATAGACGAGCTTATTTACAGCGGCGAGTGTGAGCTTTCCAAACAGTGCCACACGCTGCTCCGCGCGCTGGCGGCTGACTGGCATTTCTCAGGCGCGGCAGGCTTGGCTCTGGCTATGGGAGTGTTGAGCTGCTGGTTAATTATTTAATATTTATTTATTATATTTTATTTTAAAAAACGACTTACCTGTGTTTTTGTCTTTTCTTCCTCCCCTTCTTTTCTTGTGCTGTGTGCGCGCTTTCTTCCCGGCAGCAGCAGCCGCAGCAGCCGCAGCAGACTGAAGTTTACTCTCATTCCCTAGGCCCTGGAGAGAAAAGGCTTAAAGGCAGGACTGGGTGGCCTCAGCAGGTCTGGGCGCTGGAACTGAATCAGTGAGGAAAGGAGCCGCACACACGAAAGAACTCGTTCTTTAACCAAAATAATCAGATCCTCGAGAAGGAAGGAGCGATGTTTGTTGGGTTGTTTGTTGTGTTGAGCGCTCTCCAGTGCGGGAGCGTGACCCTCTCTGCTATCCCTCTGATCATGTGCAATGTGGTGGAAGAAGCCAAGGGCCAGCATAAGGCAAGTCTAGGATCTCCTCCTGACAAAGCGAGCATCTAATGTAAGTGTAACGTGCTTTGCCTGCCCCAAGCTCGCCCAAGTTAGAATCGCTTCTTTCCGTATTCTCCCCGCCTCCCCCCCCCCCAGCCCCCGCCCCACTCATTGTGTTTCTCCCTTGTTGGAGTTTGCCCTTCCATCTCCTCTTACTCCCTGAAGCGGATGCAATATGGAAGATGCCCTGCAGAAAGAAGAATTAATCCAGCAGGGCAGGATTGGGAGCCATTCTAAAGCCAAGATCACCTTTGCAAGGCAATCGGCACGTGCTGATCTCGCCGAGGTCACTTTCGGATCATGCATCTCAGACCCTACTGCAGATGGCGCTGCTGGAAGTTGACACGTCCTCACGCCCTGAACCCCCCCCCCCCCTTTTACTCTTGTATCTTTTAGAGATTTTTTTCCCCCTTGTTCAAAAAGTGTTTGGGTTGGCTCCTGCACTTCCCTCCAAAATTCAGGTGGGAAACAGTTTATTATTAATGTTTATTATTTGTTGTATGTAAACAAACACACCCTCCCCTGCACCCTTTCTTTTCCTCCTCCCCCAGCTCCTGTATTATTGAATTTTTAAAAAAAAAATGTATTTAAACTACCTAAATGGGGTGCATTTGATACATTTCCTGTACCGGGTTTTTCTACCTCAAATCTGTATGACCACTTGCCGAGAGAACAGTTCGCCAAGCCAAATATTTATGCGAATTTTAAAAAAATAAATAAAAGCTTTATGAAAACTCTTCTCTCTCTCCGGAGATTGCTCATTCGGTGTCTCTGTGCAGGGTAACCGGCTGCTACCTTAGGGTCAAGAGCAACTTTTAAAAAAATCAAGAAGAAAAGGGTGAGATTTACAAGAACGGCAAGCAAGGCTCCCTTGAAATCAATGGAAGTGTTGCCATGGACTTTAATGGAGCCAGGATTACACCCCGAGACTGTGCCAGAATTACTACAGCAGGATGTTTCTTTTTAAAGTGGATTTATAGCTCACAACAATTGACCAACTATAAAAGCCACCAGGAAAATAAGCATGAACAGTTTAACTCTTTTGGATTATAGCACTATGTGAACAACACACAAGGAATAATATTTGGAACTATAGTAGAGCCACACTAGATATAGAGATAGTGATGATCTGTATCCCTAAATGTGTATTTAGCAGCTAAACATATACACACTAATTATTCATTATCATAAAATACATTAATCATAATATCTTATATTGAAGGGGTGTCTGATGGCTTCAGTTTGTTTGATATACAACACACTTTATACAATATACATTGTATTTATCTATCTAATCTATCTATAATTACACTATATTATATATATATCTATATATCTATATCTACATAGATAGATAGATAATTACAGAACTTTAAATATCAAATTATTTAATTTAATAGTTGTATCAAGGCTGTATTAACTCTGGAGCCCTACTCATGGATCAAGGACCCTGTACTGACACTTTAAAATCTCTCTCTGTAGGTATCTATTATTCTCTTTTCTATATCTTTCTTGGGAGGGAGTAATTCAGAACAACATACATGTATGTATTTGCACAGAGAATGCTGTACATACATGAACTACCCTGCTTTGCAGTATGCAGTAAATGCTCTCTAGATATACTTTTCACCATCATATACTGTATGCATATTGACTATACAATAACCATTTTCAGACCAGACACTCTCCACTCACTACTCACCCACCGCCCACCCGCTATACATGTTGCAGGGCTGCAGTGTTGCCCTATAACATGTATAATGGATGGGAGGTGGGTGGGGAATGTCTTGTCTGAAAGTACCCGATAGAAATACAGAGGAGAGCAATAGAGAGAGGAATTTAAAGTTCCTAGCAGTATAGGACCCTGGTCAATAAGGGGGATAAGAACATAAGAACGTAAGTAGTGCCATACTGGGTCAGATCAATGGTTCATTGAATGGAAACAAACATCCTGTCTCTTACAGTGACCAAACTTGGTTGCTTGGGAGAAGTATCCAACAGGTCCCAATGGGCAATCCATTTCCTGTTGCTCCCAGCTCCCAACAGTAAGAAGGTATGTTCTGTAAACCTACTTGGATAATAGTCAATAAACTTACCTTCCAAGAGCGTATCCAGTTCCTTGGCCTTGACCACTTCCTCTGGCAACAAATTCCACAAATTAATTGTGCTAGGAGTGAAAAAAATTACTTTTTAATATTTGTTAAAAATCTGATACCTGTTAGCTTCATGGAGTTTCCCCTAGTTCTAGTACTATTTGAGAGGGTACATAACCAAAACCATTCAATATTAACGTGTTCCATGACACCAGGCTTTATAAACTTCTATCATAGCCCCTCTCAGTTGTCTCTTCTCCAAGCTGAAGAGCCCCAACCTATCAAGCCTCTCTTCATACAGGAGCTGTTCCACACCCCTTATCATTTTTGTTATCCTTCTCTGTACCTATTCTAGTTCTACTATATCTTTTTTAGATGGGAGAACAGGAACTGCACACAATATTCAAGGTGCAGTCGCACCATAGACATATATAGAGGCATTACGATACTTTCAGATATATTCTCTATTCTTTTCCAAATAATTCCTAGTTTTCTGTTTGCTTTTTTGATGGCCGTCACACATTGACCTAATGATTTAACTGTATTTATTTATTTAAAACTTGTATCCCGCCTCTCCTGCCCAAAGGCAGTTCCTATTGTCTAATGACTCCAAGATCCTTTTCCTGAGTGGTAACCCCTAATTTAGAATCCAGCATTGTGTACATATAGTTTGAATTATTTTCCCTATGTACATAACTTTGCACTTGTCCACATTAAATTTCATCTGCCATTTAGATGCCAAATTTCAACTGCCAGTCTCGCAAGATCCTCCTGCAATTCTTTACAGTCTGCTCGGGTTTTAACTACCTTGAATAATTTTGTGTCATCTGCAAATATCACCTAACTTTTTACTCCCTTTTCCAGACCATTAATAAATATATTAAACAACACCAATCCCAGGACAGAACCCTGGAGCACTTCACTATTTACTTCTATCCATTGTAAAAACTGACCATTTACACTGCTTTTAAACGAGGGCACGCTGAAGCGCCTCCCAAATGCCGCATTAAAGCAAAGCCGCCGGACGTGANTGATGAGCTGGATTTTCCCGGACATCCCTGCTTTGGAGCGGCGCGTTCTTAAGAGTTCAATTATCTGGCTTAAGAACGCGCCGCTCCAAAGCCCCGTGTCTCCAGCCGCCGGCGCCGGCAACAGGGAGAACGTCACTTCCGGCGGCTTTGCTTTAATGCGGCGTTTGGGAGGCGCTTCAGCGCACCCTCGTTTAAAAGCAGCCTTAGTCTTACTCTTTGCTTCCTGTCCTTAAACCAATTACCAATCCATGATAGGACACCGCCTCCTATTCCATGACTATTTAATTTCCTCAAGAGTCTCTCATGAAGGACCTTATCAAGTGACTTCTGAAAATCCAGATACACTATATCAACCAGTTCACTCTTATCTGCATGCTTATTTACACCCTAAAAAATTCCAATAGATTAGTGAGGCATGACTTCCCTTTGCTAAATTCATGTTGATTCTTTCCCATTTCGCCATGTTTATCAATATACCCAGTTCTTAACAACCATTTCCACCAGTTTGCCTACCATCAACATCAGGATCGCTGGTCTGTAGTTTCCAGGATTGTCCCTGGAGCCCTTTTGAAATATTGTCATTCTGTTCGCTACCCTCCAATCCTCAGGTACAGTGGCAGATTTTAGCGATAGGTTACAAATTACCAATAGTAGGTCTGCAATTTCATACTTGAATTCCTTCAGAACTCTGGATGAATACCATCTGGTCCTGGTGATTTGTTACTATTCAGTTTGTCAATTTACTCTAGAACCTCCATAGTCATGTTGATTTGTGACTTCCAATTCATCACCTACAAAAAATAGTTCCAGCGTAGGTATCTCCCCAACATCCTCTGCAGTGAAGACCGAAGCAAAGAATTAATTCAGCTTCTCTGCAATGTCATTTTCCTCTTACTGCTGTCATCCCCTGTCATCTAATGGCACAACTCACTCTCTAGCAAGCTTCTTGCTTCTGATGTACTTGAAACAAGTTTTTTATTATTAGTTTTTGCATCTTTAGCAAGTCACTCTTCAAATTCTCTCTTGAGCTGCCTCATTAATGTTTTACATCTAGCTTTCCATTTTGGAAAGGACACCTCTTTGGCTCTACTAGCCTGCTTCACCTCACCATTTAGCCATGCAGACAGACATTTGGACCTCTTTTTTAATTTGTGGAATACATTTAATCTCTGCTTCCAAGATGGTGTTTTTAAACAGAATCCATGCTTCGTGCAGACATTTAATCCTCACAACCACTCCTTTAACAAGTTTCCTTACTTTTGTATAGTTCCCCTTTTTAAAGTTAAATGTTACTGAGGTAGTTTTATTTGTCATTCTCCCTCCTGTAAGTATGTTGAATTTGATTATATTGGGTGTTTTCAGATTATATTGGGTGTCATCAGCTTTTGCGTGGATTAAACCAAGTGCCACTGTCATGCCTAAAGACACCCACCCGATGTTAGTACAGGCCGTTACCTGGTCGGTGGTGATGTTAGCCTGGACTCTGAGACTGGACCATCCCCGTCTCACAGCCCGGACTAAGTGCCACCACTGACCTTGTAAGGGCTGCCCAACTGGGGGTAAAGCGGGCTGTCATGGATGATGGCCCCCTGTACTTACCCCAGTCCAGAGTGGTGGCGCTTCTGGGCAGTCAAGGCAGCCAGCTGTCATAGGCCGCCATGGCTGTCTGTCAGGGATGGGGAGTGGGTCACTCCATGCAGCATGGGGGTTGGTCATGTAGATGCACATCTGTGTGTCTCCCCGTCTTCGCCCCAGCTCAGTCGCCGTAATGTTTGTTCAGCAGCTGGGCCAAGTCCCGGCTGGAGTGATGGCTCCCTCCATGGCCTGGAGCAGTCTGTGGCCATGGCAGGCTAGGGCAGTAATGGGTCTGAAAACACCAGTTGTGATCACTATTGCCAAGCAGCTCCACCACCATTACCCCTTGCACCAGGTCCTGCACTCCACTTAGGACTAGATCCAAAGTAGTTCCTCCTCTCATTGATTCAATGACCAGCTGCTCCACGAAGTAGTCATTTATGGCATCTAGAAATTTGACCTCAGTGTCATGCCCCGAGGAGACATTTACCCAGTCAATATTAGGGTAATTAAAATCACCCATTATGATTGTGTTTCCAACTTTAGTAGCCTGTTTAATCTCTGTTAGCATTTCACAGTCAGTATCACTGTCCTGATCAGGGGGGTTAATAGTAAAGTCCCAATACTATACACTTCCCCATTTCACATGGAATTTCTATCCATAGAGATTGTAGAGTACAGTTCACTTCCTATACAATTTTAATCCTGCTTGACTCAATGATCTCTCTAACATATTGCACCACCCCATCACCAGCTTGATCTACTCTGTCATTTTGATATGTTTTATACTCTGGTATTATAGTGTCCCATCGATTATCCTAATTCCACCAAGTCTCTGAGATTCCTATTATGTCTATATCTTCATTTAGTGCCATGCACTCTAATTCTCCCATATTACTTTTTAGACTTTTAGCATTTGTATATAGACATTTAAACATATTCCTTTTATTCTTGTTCTGCTCATTATAAGTAACTATTTCAGTGATTTTGGGATCATTTAAGTATGTCTATTCTAAACAGACTTCCACCTGAGCTCTCTTTCTTTCCTATCCTCTATATTAGGATACTCTAATTTCCCTGAATTAATGGCATCCTTTGTAGAGGGGGATGCAGGATCAGTACAATTAATAAATAATCTGATCGCTAGATGCCTGTAATAGTGCAGATCTCAGCAAATTATACAAATTATACAAATTACATTTACATCAAATAGTCTGTTAATTTAGAAATACGCAGCATCTCTGTGTTGTTTTCTATAGGCGCACACGTGCACATCACACACACACCAGGAAGTATATTAATAGATTCTAAGGCTATTATAATCATTTTGTCTGATCTTCTGCATAACATTGGCCATAGACTGTCACCCAGCAAAATATTACAGCTATTTAAATATCTAAGTATTTAAGCTAAGTGTATGCAATATAATCTGTGGATATCTAGCTGTATCTACGAGTAAGGCTTATTGTACAGCCAGCACACCTACGTTGCATTCATTTACACGAATATCTGAAGAGCATTTGTGCGGTATGAATACTGTACAGTAGGGCATTCTCAGTGCATGCGTGCCCGTATACCCAGAGATAATTACTGTGTGGAACAAGGCACTTTTCAGAGCCTGAAGAGTTAATCCCCTGTGTTTTATAGGGATGGAAACTCCATTAGTGTTAATGTGGCAAGTCAAAGGAAACCTTTTTGCCGATATCAAACGAAGCTTCGGCCGAGCTGAATCGCTGGCCCCTCTGAGCAGCACAGGGGGATAAATAACCTTCTTTCAGCCAAGCTAAGGGAAATGAGATCAAAAGTAGAGCAGATTTTAATGAGGAAAAACACCTCTGTAATAACGACTGTGCTGGGACCACGGAGAACCAAAGGTGCAGGACCCGCAGGGCTGGACTGCAGTTTGCAAAGGCCTTTATGCCTCCCAGCAAGGCCTCTGCTAATGATAAGCACTGAGAAATACCAAGTTCAGAGGCTTGAGCGAGGTTCCTATTCAGCTACTTCAACAAGGCAGGCTAGGAACGACTGCGGCCTTTGTAGGGTTGCCATACCTCTCCTTTAAGCCTGGCCGCTTATGAAAAATACATGGTGCAGGGCTCCATTGGTTCCAATACAGGGCTGCATTGGAAGCAATGCAGCCCTGTACCATGTATTTTTCATAAGTGGCCAGGATTAACGGGGAGGTATGGCAACCCCTGAGTGGGGGATTCTCAGGAGCTGCCAGGAGCTGATCTTTCCCTCTTAAATCAGGATTCTGTGCTCCCTGCAAACTCTGCATAACTAGAGGTATGATCTTTTCATCAAGACAATAAATCAGTTATTATACATAGCAACTGCATTGACTTCAGAGGATTCATCTTGGCATCTGCCAGTGAGAGAACAGAATCAATCCCTACTCTACAACTATCTGAAGCATGATGAGAGTTTGGGTGTTTTTAGACAAGCGCCTCCCCACCCATTACCCACCAATCACCCACCCATCATGCACGTTGCAGGGCTGCAGAGGGCGCCAATGTGACCCGGCAGCATGCACGATGGGTGGGTGTGATGGGTGGGGAGGTGCTTGTCTAAAAACACCCTTAGTCAGACTCCTGGTCTATTCTCCTATAGCAGACTGCAGAGGAAGGTGCTGGGCTGCTCAGACTCCCTGTATCTATACATGTGAGACAGATGAGGTCATCTCTCACAAATGCCCAGAGTCTGAGATACTCTCCCTGTCCCACTGTACTTTGCCCCGGCGCATCAGGGCTTTGGGGTGTGTATTGCATCACAGACCTCACCATGCTACCCGTGCTAGCCAGACTCCCAGCCAGAGGGTGTTTTGCCTTGGGTAGGTAGGATGCTCAGATTTATTTAACATGGAAGCACTGGGGATATGCAAGTGCTGCCAGGTGGCTTAGGCCTTGAATCAGTAAAGTGGTCAGAATGGGTTCAGTTCCATTCCTGGTTAGCACGCCGCTTAGGTACATGCTGAATTGAATCACTACTTAATTCCAATAGACCCAGGGGAATTTATGCTGTGCTGAATAGAAGTGATTTGCTCCATTAAAGCTGAACCCTGAGCGTCCTGTTTCTTTGGCTCCATGGGCTTCACCCAAACTCGCAGTTATACCTCTAAGTGTAGAAGCTTCCTTTCTTGCCATTTTTTAAAAAACAGTAACAAATAAAATAAAGTTCCCTGTCTCTCTTCACCTCCTTACCCTAAAGGTGACACAGCAGTATGATCTGTGGGTCTTTGATCCTTGAGACTAACTCATCTCTTATGTCATGTCAACACTTATCCCCTCAAACCCCTGTCAAGGCATTTTTCAAAATCTTAGACATCCTTCTCCACCCACTGTTGCTTAACTATCCCTTGGGAAACCTGAAACGTAAAGTCCCTCCTGATTTTCCCTTCTCCCCCCAGCAAATGCTTGTTTTTAGCTAGAAAGCAGTACAGCAAATGTTAGTAGGGCAGCCCCCATGAGCTAACAATAATACAAATAATTGAACAAAAACACTAATAAATAAGTGTGAGTAATCCCAGTCGTGAGTCACATGAGAATGACACAGACTTAGTCATGAGTGGCAGCTCGGGGTGTGTGCAGGATAGAGCCCTGGCCTTGCTTGTGTGTCTTAGGCCTCACAAACAAAACTCTACCACAGCAGCAGCAGCAGCCCCATACGTGATGGTCCCTGCCCCAAAGAGCTTACAATATAAGTATACAATATAAGTATAAGAAACAAGTGGCTAGACCAGACAGACATAAGGAGTCTTCTCACAGACAAGACTATGTGGCCTTACCACAGTCCTGGGCTTTTCTTTCTTTCTCCCTACAGTGACCCACATTTTCATCAGGGCAGGATGTGGGTCACCCACACCCTCCCAGCAAGGCCCCAAGCACAATCACCACTAGGGTCCCATGGATGCTGTCCCTGAGAGGGTGAGGCCACGGGGAGGGGACAGGGCCACCAAATCCCCCACATTTTATCTTTGTCCTGCAAATGTTAAGGACAGCTCCCCTGGATCTGTGGGGCTTCTAATCATGAAGAATTCATGTGGAGTAATTGCCTCCCTCAGGTTCCGTGCTGAAGAGCAGTGAGAACCAGCAAGTAACTTGGTCTTCCCTTTCCCTACTCTCCACCTTGACTGCTTATTAGGCAGGAGGTGGGAAAAACAGGCTGACAAAGACAGCCCCAGGGAGAGGCACTGAAAGTAAGAAAACTGAGCAATGGCATAGCAAGGCTGTGTTGTTGACCTGGGCTCGTGCCCCAATTATGGGTGCCCCTAAGGACAAAAGAGCAGGATTTCCAGGGAGGGGAACAGGGCATAGCCAGTTGACCCCATCCGTCACTGGGCTCCCCCACCTCTCAAGCAGCAGAACCCTGCCAGGAGCCAAGGCGGCACTTCCTCCACTCTGAACATTTCTTACCAGGACCCTTTACAAGCAGACCGAGCACCACTACGACATTTACAAAGTGGGCAGGGGCAGTGTGCTGGCATCCTCCTCCTCCTCCCAAAGTCTCCTCATGGTGGCCAAGTCGCTTGCAAAAGATCCTCTCAAAGTGAGGGGCCTGGACTCAGTTGAGCCCCCTTGCTCCATGGCTGTTTTTAGACGAGACAAAATCCGCGCATTACAGTAAACAAATGTATGTGTAGGTTGCATGATTAAATACTGTTCGTGCGTTTAATGTGAAAATTTCAGGATCTAAATCCGGTTTTGTAAAACCCTGACATTGGAGTTTAACAAAACTGGGTTTAGAAATTTGCAGATTTAAATCCAGATTTAACATGTAAACAAATGATGCAAATTTACAGCAGCTTTGAAATGGGGATTTAGCAAAGCCTGGGAAAGCATGTGCAGACTGTTAGACGTGGCCATTTCGTGTACACGTGGTGTTTGTGGTGTGAAGAATGGTGTTGAGGTATGCGTTGTGCCCCACTACCCCCTCAAAAAAAAACCCCATTGCAAATCCCAATCCTGATTACAGGGAGGGTTCGCCTGGTGCTTGCTGAGGGGTGGTGGTGGGGGGAACAAGGGTCAGCATGGGTTGAATGTGGTCGGATTGGAGGCTTTTCATTTGTAAACATTAAATGTGTGAGATTCCAAGACCACTTATATTGCACAAATAAAAAATAACCAGCGAATTTGGTTCACGTCTAAAAATGGCCCATGGCAGCTACATCCCTGAAACCTGGAAGAGAGGTGCATGCTGGGAAGCGGAAGGACTAACAGAGAAATACAAACAGGGTTGTGTGCCTCTGAACTTTTCAGATGCTTATCCCTTCAGGAGTGGAATCCACCCTCTCTTGGTTAACGCTGGGTGTTTTTAGACCAGCGCCCCCACCCATCATGCATGTTGCAGGGTTGCATAGGGCACTAATGGGGCCCCGCAACATGCATGATGGGTGGGTGATGGGTGGGGAGGTGCTTGTCTAAAAACAGCCTCTGCTTTCTTTCAGAGGTAAATATTCCACCTCCCCCCTCTCTTTACTCTCATTTTAACCCCTCAGCTCATGGGATCAAAAGTGAGGGGAAAGGTAAACTGTGTAGGTAGGTGGGTGGGTGGGTATTACCTCTGAGTAATGTCTCATGCAAACAAGCCCATAGGAGGACAGGAAACAAGAAGATAATGGGCATTTCCTCACAAGACACTCCCTACCCACTATACATGTTACAGGGCCCCCATAGGGCAACACTGCAGCCCTGCAACCTGAATAGTGGGTGCGTGGTCAGTGGGTAGTGGGTGGAGAGTGTCTTGTGTGAAAATGCCCAATGGTGGCCAGCATGTGGGACAGTGGAGTAGACAAAATATATAGCAAGAGTTTGTGTGTGTAAATAAAAGAAGCCGTCTGGCAATTTGAGCTTCATAGCCTTGATACTGTGCTTCATTAAGCCCAGAGGTTATTGACAGAAGGGACTTTTGGGGTGGTGTCAGTTGGAGCTAACCTATTGAGTCCAGTGACCCAGTTAGATAATGTGCTAACACACGTTCAGAAGGCTCATTCCTGGGCTTGTAGATTCCCTAGCGTTTGCAGTTTAATAACTTGGGCTCAGGATATTTTTTATTTTTTTAAAAGAAAAAAATAATACATGGGTTCTTTTTATTTGACTTCTGGCTTTCGAGCCTTTAGGTTAAACGGAGGTCATATTTTTCAGGTTTTCTCTACAAACACGAGGGCTAGAAACTTCCACTTGCTTTTTAAAAAAACAATAGAAAGCTAAGATTTTAATGCAGTTACTCAGCTCTAAACGTTGGGTGTGAAAAAAAACCCCCTGAATATTGTGAAACATGATTAATTCTTGGGTGCTGGCAACATTCCCCCATAATTATGCTTTCGAAAGCAGCACACATTAAGAAATATGTTAACAGTTAAAGTATCCAGGCATACAATCCTTCAGTGCTCCTCCTGGATTCCCAGCTCATACCACTCTTCTCTACCTCAGTACCAAGGGCCACGTTACTCCTGAGTGATGAGGTAATAATCACATGCGGTCAGTCTCACATAGTACCACCTCTATGGGCAAGGGGAGTGGGGGGAAATGCCTAAGTGTGCTGTACTTGGAGCAGGAGGTATGGGGGGGACCCTAGTTCAAGTCTCGCCTTAGCTAAAAATTCACTGGGTGACTGTGGGCCAGTCACAGTTTCTCTTACCCTAACCTACCTCAGAGGGTTGTTGTGAGGATTAAAAGTTGTGTTTGTTAGTTATGTGTAGCGCACTCTGAATGCCATGGTGGGGGGGGGGGCACCATATAAAAATAAAGATTATATGTATGTCTCAATATGCAGACTGATGCTCTTCCTGAAATCTTCTACAGTCTAGCAGACAACATAAGAAGATATAAGGCCAGTTTAACAGTGAAGTGTACTATCAGCAAAACTCCTCTGTGGTATGGGAGATCTCCTTGTGGGACCCAATCTCATGGAGTCTGGCTGAGTCAAAATAGGTAAGTGTTATGCAGGGAACAAACTTGGACCTAAACAGAAGGGAGTATCTATTATAGATTGCACACTCTAGAGCAGAGAGAGAAAACCCTCAGCCAGTGGCTGTTTTTTTATTTGGCCCCTTTCCAGTTCCTGGATCTGGCCTCTGGATCCAGTTCTTACCCCCTAGCACTGAAATAGTGAACTCAGAGGAAGGGAGCAGAGATGAGGGCATGCATTCAAGGATAGGGGATGGATCCATAGCACAGATCCCCCCTTAAGTGCTCTTCCCTCAGCTGCTATCTTACCTGTGGAGCCTTGTACTCATTTTCAAAGCGCCGTTTGAGAGGAAAAGGTTCCCCATCCCATTCTAAAGAAACCTCTTTGTAAGCTACAGAATGAATGAGAGCAACTCCAATAGGAAAGCTGCCTGTGTCTCTTTGAGGGAAGGATTTTAACGTGGGTAATGGAGAGAATCCTACAGGACTCTATTGGTGCTTTGAGATGGATGTGAAGGCAGCCTGCCCACGGAGCACCCCTGCATCTACCCACTCACAGCCGCGGCTGGGCTGGCTTCAGATGGGCCCTGTAGGTTCCCCGGCCCATGGTCCGCCTGTGCAGCACTCCCTCCCTCACCATACCATAGAGTTGCACTGTCACACACAACTCTATGGCATTATCCAGCTCAACGGTCAGCAGAAAGTGGAGCTACAGCATGAGTCTGCTGAGCACATGAACAGCAGCTCTGCTTTGGTCAGCCCACTCTGCTGCTGGCGGTATTTGGGGATGTTCCAACCCACGTCGGCAGGGCTGCCCTGGAGCAGACACAGCTTGCTCTGCCTGCACATCTGGCAGGACCACCTTTAGATGGATGGGCTACCTGGGGGTGAAGCAGGCTGGTGCAGTCAGCACCAGGGCAGCTGTCCATCTAAAAGCACCCCCAGTTATTACAGGCTTCCGTGAAACGGTGGCTGAGAGCTGTGGGGAGAGAGTAGGGATCTCCATTGGCACTGGCAGCCTCTTTGGTGGGGCCAGGGACAGCAAGTCACACAAGAAGGGCCCTGCTGGTAAGCTGCAGGTTGGAGAGCCCTGCTAGAATCTTTACATCTCATCCATACAGCTTGTCTATTTTATGGCTGCCACCCATTACTGCTGTCCACCAGAGGTGGGGGACCTTTGGCTCACTGACCCAATCTGCCCAAGGCTGGTTTTTATTTGGCCTTTTCTCAGTTTGTGGATATGGCCTGAGACACCAGTTCCTACTCTCAAGCACTCCAAGATGGAGCTCAGCAGAAGGGGGCACAGATGAGGGCATGCACTCAGGCATGAGGATGGGTGGATCCATAATCTGGACCCTCCCTTTCCTTATATGGGACACACCCCTTGACCACCTCCACCCTCAACTCTTTTGTGGCTCATGGAGCTTGTATTAATTTTCAAAGTAGCCCATGGGGGCAAAAAGTTCTCCATCTCTGCTGTATACAATATACACAGCATCCTTTGCCCCTGATAAGCTAGCCCTGCATGGATGTGCATTTCGGATATCACCCAGTCAGTCATCTCTGCACTTGTTTTCTTAGCTTATTTTGGCAAATGGTGGTGTCTTTCTTTCTCTCCTTCTATTCCTCCCTCCCTCCCCCTCTTTCCTTCAGAAAGCCAGAGACCCTGCTTGTTGTTTTTCTTGGTATTTATGAGCCTGTTTATCTGATCTCAAGGGAGCCAATTCTTATCTCGGAAGCGGCAAGGAAAGGGTTAAGCAGGACAGCCCCGTAGACAGCACGGAGCCAAATAAAATACCGATCTGACGTTAAAAAAAAAAGTGTGAGCAAGAGTGAAAAAGGCAAATGAAGGGAGAAGCATAAATGTCTTGCATTGCTGAGCGAGCTTGCTTCACCACTGGGTAGGGCCTGGTGCAGAGAGACACTGACACACTTGCTTGCTTTGCTGCTCACTGTTTTCCATCAACTGCAGAATTTACCACATTGGCCCCAAGAGGAAGGAAGCCCAAACAAACCATTAGTATGAGCTTCAGCCCCAGAACATGTGCTGATAGAGCCTGTGGCTCCAGCGATTCAGCATGCACTTTCTGGGTGGCATGCAAGGGAAGCCAACGCCACCAGCACCCATGCATCTAGGGGGCAACAGGCCCCATTACACCCAATGGGAAGTGAACCCAAACCAATGCACATGCAAAGCAAAGGGGTGTGCTGACGCCAGCAGAATGTTCCGATACAGGAAGTCTTGCAAATTGCAGATCAGCTGTAAAAAACCTGAATGAACATCCCTGAGGCATGCTAGCTTAGGCCAAGATACACAAACCACCTACTCTAGAACTATGGGCTTCAGTGGTGCTTCTTTAGAGGAAGTGGCTTGTGGGTCATGGCCTTAGCGTTTCTATTCCAGCAGCATCTAATCCCAGCAAGGACACACTTTCCCTAAACTTCAGACTTGCTGCTGTGTGAATCCCAACAGTTTCTTTCTATAGCAGGGGTGGCCAAGAGGTAGCTCGTGATCTACTGGTAGATTTCAAGCTAGTCTCCAGTAGATCACAGTGTGGGGAGGAGGATCAGCACCTCCGAGATCTCCTCTGGAGAGAAGAGTGGGACTGGTGCCCCAGGGAGTGTTTCCGGCCCGGGCAGGAGGTGGGCTAGGAGAGCTCCTTCCGTGTGGCAGCGGCGAAGTCTCTCTCTAAAGGAGAATGCCCCTCTCCACTCCTCAGATGAGTTGTTGATATGCCCTAGAGCCAGGGCTGGTCTTGGGATTTGTGGGACTCAGGGCAAAGATAAAATGTGGGGCCCCTGGTGCCCCACCCCCCCTCCCCTGTGGCCTGCACCATCTGAGGTGTTCTAGAGGTGGTCATGTTTGGGGGCCTGCTGGGAAGGAATGAGGGCCCCACACTTTGCACTGGTGCAAACAGGGGCCACTGCAGGGCTCCCAGAAGTAGAGAAAACAGGGGGGGCTGGGGTGGTTGGCTCAAGTCGCCTAGTGGTAAAGCTGGCTCTGCCTAGAGCTAGAAGACAAGAAAAGGGGTCCAGGCCTGAAGCACCACAGCTAGTGGGAGGGGTCCTGAGAGATCACCAGTTGTTGATCCCTGGACTGAGTGGACCATGTACACCAGATGTCTGGCCTTCCCTGATCTACAGGCTCTAGCCAAGGTCAGGCCTCACTGTACTGATGCGTAGTGAACAACTGTCATTTCCATGAAGAGCATAGACTTTAATAGACAGAGGGTGGAAGAGGAGAAGGGACCCAGAGAAAAAGTGACTTACTGAAGGTCACAGATGGTTTGTGACATCATCAGGAATCTCCAGAGTTCCACTCCCAGTGCCTTATCGTCTGGACTGCAGTATCTTCCCTAAAAGGCATCCGTCCTCACGGGCAGTCTATGGAGGATAACTCTACTGACTGGAAGGTCAGGAGACTGAGGGCTAGGGTTGTTACCACCTCCTCTGTGGACTTTTACCAGGCAGGCACAAGGGCTATGTCAGAAAGGGGGCTTGCAGGGCAAAGAGGCTCTCATGTCTTTTTCTGAAAACCCTCCCCTTATGGAGTGTCATGAAATTGTGATAGGGGCGAGGCTATGCTGGAAAGGGGGCAGGAAAGTCCCTAGGGTCTGCCCCTTTTCTTATGCGGTTGCCCTTTGTTGGTCCCAGAAGCCCCAATGTCTCTGGGTTACTGGGGGAGTCCCTGGCTGACCCTGAGAAACTGGGGCTTCCCCCAGAGGCTCTAGTTTAAAGCCCAGAGTCTCCACGTGAGGTGGCAACCCTACTGAGGACAGGCCTACACAATACCTTAGGCTGGTTTTAGGGCTCTGTATAGGGCTAGAATGAATACACAAAATAGATACTAAATAGACTTTAAATTTTTTAATTTATTTTTTTATTTTATATTTTATAAAAAACTTGATACCCCACCCCTCCTGACACAGCAGCTTGGGGCAGCTTACAACAAAAATAAATATTAAAACAAAACAACTCATAGCAGGAGGTTAAAAGAACCCTTCCCCCCACCCTAATCTTCTCCCTGCCCCCCTTCACCCGCCCATCTCCCCTGCCAAACGCCTGGCGGAACAGCCAGGTTTTACAACTCCATCGAAAAGAGGGAAGGTCCGGGGCCAATTGGGCCACCCGGAGGAAGTTCCATAGCCTCGGTGTGGCCACCGAGAATGCCCTCTCCATCATGACTCCCCGGAAGACTCGGGGGACCTCGAGGGCACCCCCAGATGACTGCAGGGACCGATCCAGAACCTGGGGGGGGGGGGGGTTGAGGCGATCCCACAGAGAGGTAGGGCCTAGGCTTTATAGGCCAAGACCAACACCATGAATTGGGCCCAGAAGACTATAGGCAGCCAGTGCACTGGTGTAATATGCTCCCGGCAGCCCAATCCCACCAGGAGACAGGCTGTTGCATTCTGCACCAGCTGCAGTCTCCGAGCCATCACCATGGGTAGCCCCATGTAGAGTGCATTACAGTAGCCCAGCCTTGAGGTGATGAAAACATGGAGGACAGTGGCCAGGTCAGAGTTTGAAACATACGGGCAAAGCCGTCATACCATATGAAACTGGCGAAAAGCACTCCTTGCCACAGCCTCCACCTGGACGTGCAGGCGGAGCTGCAAATCGAGGAGCACCCCCAGACTCCGTCCCTGGGAGACCAGCGGGGGGCAAACCCCATCAATAATGGGGGATGTCACCTCCACCACCTTTCCCACCAGCATCACCTTCGTCCTGTCAGGATTCAACTTCAGTCGGCTCGCCCTCATCCAGTCCCCCACAGCTGCCAGACACGGTTAAGCACAGAGATAGCCGGGTCTGTGTCAGATGAAATAGAGAGTTAAGCTGGGTATCATCAGCATATTGATGCCACCGCACGCCAAACCCCCTGACCTTCTCGCCGAGCGGCTGCATGTACACGTTGAACAGGAGAGGGGACAAGATAGAACTCTGTGGGACTCCACCCAAGAGGTCTCGGTATGATTAAAAATAGTCCCCTCGCACCCCTTGCTGAGGTCTTCCGGCCAGGAAAGAACAGAACCACTCAAGAATCGTCCCGCCCACCCCTGCACGGTCTTGCAGGCGTTTTTAAGAGAAGTCTGTGCAAATTCAAATTGGCATTCTTATACTAGTTTCGGAAGGCTTACACAGGTACAAGAACCTAGTGTTGACTGACCACCTTTAGAAGTGGTAATCACGGGGGAGGGAAGGCGTACCATGGGGCACTTTGTAGCAGTTCTGCCCCTTGCTCAGCTCTCTGTTCCGTAGATAGAAGCCATCAAGACCTTCTAGCATTTTTTTCCTAGGGAGGGGGAACTGGGTGCATGTTCCCCCTTTAGGGAGGTGACTGGGTGCAGAATCATTGCTGAACCTAAGAAGGAGCAAATTTGCCAATGAAAAATACCCCTTTAAGAAAACTGGACCTGTGCTTGGGGTCTACGGCAAATTCTGTTCCAGGGCTTGAGGGATTCTGTAAGAGGGTCTCTGCGTCAGGACGCTTTGGGGCCTGATTTCCCACCCTTCCATTCCCTTGTTTACCTCCTACTTAAGGAAGCGCCTGACAGTTCTTGTCATTTAAGGTGGTCCTAGTCTTGCTGATGACTCCTTCAGGGAGGGTAATTGGGCCATAATTTGTTTTTGATGTCAAGATGGCGTCAAAGATAAGGGAGAAATCTCTAGGTTTGGGAGCTAAAGAGACAGAAGAAATCCTGACCTGGGGCTGACCTCAGAGTAATGGCCACAAGTCCCAGCGAGTAAGGCTGCAGGTGAAAGATTTATAGCAAAGGGGGCCTTTGATCCTGGCCTAGAGCTCCAGCCACGCAGCCCTTTAGCTAGCTCCAAATCAAACTGTTTCACCTCTCTTGCACCCTCTCTGAGGCAGCACATCGTTCTCTGCTTCCCCCAGAAAGCACACCCTCGGTAGGATCGCCACCCCAATCATACTCCCGCTTAGGGTTGCCACCTTAGGTATATTTTTCCAGGCCCCTTATGAAAAATACATGTTGCCAGGCCTGCATTGGTACCATAGGTGTCAATGCAGGCCCTGCAACATGTATTCTTGATAAGTGATCTCAAAAAATATACATAGGTGGAAACATGTATTTTTCATAAGTGGTCTGGAAAAAATAGACCCATGGTGGCAACCCTATCCTGCATAGCAGGGGCTTGTAGCTGGACACCTTGGATCTCCCTCAGTCATTGTCAACTGTCCTTGGCTGATGCACTGAGAGGAGCAAACTTGGGCAGGAAAATCCTTCCTGTCTCTCTCTCCAGGTATGGAGGTCTGCTTGGCTTTGACATTGTCCTTCAGGCTTGGGGGCTTTTATGCTTGACAAGCAACTATTCCTGACCCTGTTTTAAAATGTGGACCTGAATAGCATTTGTCCTGGCAAATAGTCCTGCGATGGGAGTAAAGAGAAAGGGCAAATTGCCAAAACATAAGGGGCAACTTCATGAATCCCAAGGTTTCCCTGCAAGCTTTCTTGGCTCCTGAAGTGATCAAGGAAACTCTTGCTTGGCCCCATAGCCACTTGAAAGGAAACTCCTTTGCCTAGGCTGACTCTCACGGTTTCCTCTAATAAACTAGTTATTAATTATTAATTATTATTATTTGTATAGCCCCAGGAATGTGCCTGGTGCTGAACACTCACGATTATGCTCCCATTCATCATAATCAAACCTTTCTTTCCTCTCTCCTGGGCCATTCCCAGCTAGTACTGGGGCTGCAACCTTCCTGATGTTTTGGATGTAGAAAGGCGGGGCAGGAAAAAGGAACTCTCCCGTTCCTTTCTTACAGGGCCATACCCATGACATCACAATGATTCAAGGGGGTGGGGCAAAGGGACTCTTGCCCCGTGGCTTCTTTGGAGTGTTGTTGTGTTATCATGATGTTCCACAGGGGGCAGTGTCACATCAGAAAGTCTGCCCCCGCCCCAGTGCCAATGTCCTAGCTACAGCTCTGGGTGGCACAGTTGTCTCATCATAATTCAACAATGAACATTTTTTTCCAGAGTGCATTAACTCTGTTTCTACAGAACTACATTCTGTACAACAAATTCTATCATGTTCTCTACACTGACATTGTTAACACAGTCTACTGTATAAAGTGTATACAATTTGTATACATGTAAGGGGCAGAGTTAATGCACTCTGAAAAAAATGTTTATTGTCAAATTATAAATTAAAGTTTAAATAATGAAAAAATGTGAACTTGTAGTTACTGATAAAAATGAATAAAAGTATGTATGGTAAGGAACTAAGTACGTATATTACATTTATGTTGATGAGGATAAAATATTAAATATTCCTCAAATTCTGAAATAATTTCCATGATTTTTGGCGTTTGTCTTCTTGCAGTGTATGGAGTTGAATTTTTTTAAATTGTAATTGTAATGAATTTGTATGTTTTTTGGAGTTTAAGCCAGAGTCAAAATGATTTTGTGATGTTTTTGAAGAAGAAAGTTTTTCGTTTTAAAAACTTGTGCATTTAACATTTTTTTAAACTGTAAAGTTTTTTGTTTTGGTAAATTTCCAGGTTGTGTGCGATATGATATATCAGCACATTAATATATCAGTTGTTGCACAACTTTTATATTGTATATTTTACAGAACTTTTAACTTAAAAGTTGTGTAACTTTTAAGTTGCGCATTATATGAAGTTACTTGTTTATATTAGGGTCAATGGGAATGATTATCCCCATCTAACCCTAGTGTAAACTAGGAGTAACTCTACAAGAGCCAAAGGAGTTTGAGGAAGAACTTGGTGTGTGACTTTTTTTTAAACATAGCCTCCACATCAAAACAGGTGGTGTTTGGGGAAAGATTCTCCCAACTTCCTCCCCCCCCACCCCATCTCTGTCTCTCTCCCACCCACCCAGGCTCTCCCCCTGACACTCTCTCTCTCTCTCTCTCTCTCACACACACACACGCATGCACTCTTCTCCCCCCAGCTCTCTCTCTCTCAAACACACACACACACACACACACACACACTCTTCTGCCCCCACTGTCTCACACACACACGCATGCACTCTTCTCCCCCCAGCTCTCTCTCTCTCAAACACACACACACACACACACTCTTCTGCCCCCACTGTCACAAACACACACGCATCCACTTTTCTCCCCCCACTCTCACTCCCTCACAAACATGCACGCACTCTTCTCCCCCCCTCTCTCACACACAAACATCCACTTTTCTGCCCCACACTCTTACTCACTGTGTCTCACAATCACACATGCATGCACTGTTCTCCCCCGCACTCTCTCACAAACACACACGTTTGTTCCATTAGCAGTTCTTCCATTTGTTTTTCCAGCGCATTGAGGGGCAGCCAAAACAGCTCCTCTCCACTCTCAGGGAGCCGGGGAAGCCGGGGCACTGTGTAACTGACATGACACTGACCCGCTTCCCCAGGTCTTGGCTCGGCTTCTGCTCTGCTGCCACTCCTCCTCCCTGCGCGGCTCCAGGGAGCTACAAGGGCACACTGGCTGGGACTCGGAGCCCAAGTGGAGATGAAAGAAGGGGAGCAGAAGCCTCGAAGTGGCTAGCGGTGGCAGGGAGCATCAGACAGAGTTTGCTAGCAGTGGAGTGAGTGAGAGGAAGGGGTGGCCAGTCCCTCCCCTGTCTCCCTTCTCCTCCGGGACCACAGCTTTCCGCCCAGCTTTCCCCTCTGCCCAAGAAGCATGGGCAGTACTGTGCATGCGTGAGCCAGCAGAATTGATTAATTTTTTTAAAATAACTCTGTTTTGGCTGCACAAAATGCTCTGAGACTCCAGCAGCACTTGGTGTTGATCTCAGACTACAAGGCTGTGAAGTCTCAGGGCTCAACTCATGCGGGGTGAGGAAATATCTGTGGTTCAAAATTGTGAGGATGGTGTGCATTTGACCACAACCAATTAACTTTTCAGCAGTTGTAACTTTTTATTTTCTGACCCAATCTTCTTCAAACTTTCCATGAATGATGGTCCTCACAAACAAAACCATGGATAAAATTTTCAGAACTGTAGCTCAAGCTGTTTCATCAATATCGGGGCTTCAACAGTCCCCTGTTTAGAAACAATGGAGAGCGGTTGTGCATTTAACTTCCTTACAGCTACCGCTGTAAGGCAATCACATGAGAAATTGGTACGGATGTTAAGAGAACATGTCCCGACCGAGTCTTGGTTTGCCCATTTCCCTTGGCTGGTGACTTAAAGGTGGGTTAGGTCATGCTGGAAGGGTTTGTGACAATGGGACTCTCCTGACCCCTTTACTTTCCGATGTGCTGTGACATCATGATGTTCTGCAGGGGGCAGGGTCATGTCAGAAAAAAGACTGAAGTCTATTTGTCCTGCCCACCTCTGACGTGGCCCTGCTTTCCCAATCTTTGTGGGTGATTCACACACCACTGGAGCTTCACCCTGAACCTGGAGTTGATGGGTTAAACCTGGAGATTTCAGGTCAAACCTGGAAGCTAGCCCTACCTGAGTCCCCATTGGCAATCAGCAGGGAGAGAGGCAGCTGTTTGCTAATAGACCAGGCATAGAAGTCTCTTGTCTTTGCCTAGAACAAAGGTGCTGAACACATAGCCCAAGGGATGCATATCTCCCTCAAGTCCATTCCCTGCAGCCCTCAGACACTGAACCCATGAACTATTGTCTTCAGCCTAGAGAGCTCTCTCTCTCTCTCTCTCTGGAGAGCTGCTGCTGACACCATTGGAAGGGAAATCCCACATGGTGTCCCCTGTGGCATTTGGGTACCATGGAGAACTCAAATAGAATAAAATAAAATGTGCTTGAGGGTGCTGGGATCAGGACAGGATGGCTGTGTGGCTCAGTGTTGGGCCAACCAATGTATTGTGGTCCAACCAATTATTTAAGTTGAGCAACCCTGGCCTAGTCAATTAGCAAACAGCTTCCTCTCTCCCTGCTGAATGCTTCATTTAACAATTAAGGCAGAAGCATAGGTAATCAGGACTCCTGGGTTCTATTTTTGGTTCTGTCACTGATGCAGTTTGACCTGGAATCTTTGGGTTTGAAATCTTAAGAACATAAGAAATGCCATACCAAGTCAGACCAATGGTCCATCAAGCCCAGCATCCTGTCTCTGACAACGGCCAATCCCGGTCACATGGGAGAAGTACTAGCAGTCACAATGGGCAATCCATTCCCTGCTGATCACTCCCTACTCCCGACAGTAAGAAATTCCCATCTTATAATCTACTTGGATAATTGCCGTTAATGGACCTATTCTCGAAGACCTTATCCAGTCCTTTTTTAAAACCCAGCCATACTACCGGCCCTGACGACCTCCTTTGGCAACAAATTCCATAATTTAACTGTGCGTTGAGTGAAAAAATACTTTTATTTGTTTTAAATCTGCCACCAGTTAGTTTCATGGAGTGTTCCCTAGTTCTAATGCTACTTGAGAAGGTAAATAAATGTTCCCTATCAACTTGGTCCACTCCACTCAAGATTTTATAAACCTCTAGCATATCTCCTCTCAGTCTTCTCTTCTCCAAGCTGAAGAGCGCCAGCCTACCAAGCCTCTCTTCGTACAGAAGCCGTTCCAATCCCTGGATTATTTTTGTTGCCCTTCTCTGCACCTTTCCAAGTTCTACTATATCTTTTTTGGATGGGATGACCAGAATTGCACACAGTACTCAACGTGCGGTCACACCATTGATTTATATAGGGGCGTTATGATATGTTCAGTTTTATTCTCTATCCGTTTACAAATAATTCCTAACATTCTGTTTGCTTTTTTGATGGCTGCTGCACATTGAGCTGAGGATTTCAATGTATTTTCCACAACGACTCCAAGGTCCATTTCCTGAGTAGTTACTCCTAATTTAGAATCCAGCATTGTGTACACATAGTTCAGATTATTATTCCCTATGCGCATCTCTTTGCACTTGTCCACATTAAATTTCATCTGCCACTTAGATGCCCAATCACCTAATCACACAACATTTTCTTTCTTGGCAGGATCGTTTGCAAGCGGCTTGACCACCACTAGATTTCCAGAGCAGGTGGGGTCAGAATATTGGCCCTGCTCCCACCCACTCTGAAAATATCCTACCAGTACTCAGATGCTTGCAAAGGACCCCCTAGAGTCCAGGTTCAACTGAACTCCCTCACTCCATGGTAGCTACACCTCTGCCTCCATCCCTCTCAATAGTACTTTATGAAATAGAAGGCTAGTCTCCTGCCACTGATGGGGAAACTGAGGCACAGCAAGGGATTTGCCCAAAATCAGTCAGTGACAGAATCAGGAATAGGACCCAGGAGTCCTGGTTGCCCATACTACCGCCATAATGACTAAACAGGATTCCTTCCTTTGGGAGCTCATTATTTGGAATTCTCGTCCGCCCAGGAATGATCCTGGACCTCTAGGGGTAGCACCAAGGGCTCAGCATGAAGCTTCTCAAAGCACCCTTTGGTACTGAACATATGGCCGAAGAGATGCATAGAACCCACAAGTCCATCCTCTGTGGCCAATATGAATGTCTGAAGACAAGCACAATTGCCCCACTTGACATGCAGTCTTCCCCACCCCCACACAAGGCAGTTGTCCTGGGCCTTGTCCAGAGGGTGGACTGGCTCTATCCCATCACTGCCTTCTCTCTGTAGATTTCACAAAGCTTGTGAAATCCTCATTATGGCTGGGCACTGCCAATCCTGGGTTCCAATCTTGCACAAGCAATATAATTTTAGAAGATTTAAGAGAGTCTCTGGATTATATGGTGGTAGATACAGAATTGGAAAGAGATACACTGAACAGCCCTGGAGAAACGTGAACTTTTCCCATGCAGGCCAGTCTATTGGCACGTGCAAGAATTTCCACACCAAGCTCTTGGAAAGGGATTCATTTTCCCTCAACAAAGCCCTGCATTGTTTTCAGACACCTGTCTCGATCTATTCCCTATTTTAAACCTTATCATGCACGTCAGAACCGGCATGTTGTTTTCTATACATCAACAGTGTTTAGGTTACACGACAGGAGAAGCTGGCTATGTGCTTCATCAGCTGGGATTCTTCTGAGCCCCACTCCACTCAGGAGTTTAAACAGCAGAGAGAGATGCTGCAGGGTGATGTCAATACCGCAGAACTTCCTCTCTAGAATCCCAGGGTCTGCCTGTGCCTGGCTAGACCCAGGTGCTATTGTTTGTTAAGCATAAGCACCTACTGGGCCTGTAGGCAGAGGATTCAAGAACAGTTGGCTGAATGTGGAGTGAAGTAAGGGCCACTAATATAATTATGGCTGTGCTGACATTTCTACTGAACCAGGCTAATGGTAGGGAAAACGGGTGATTTGAGTTTGCTTAGATTCTTTGAGGTGGATCAAGTAAGCCTGAAAGGTGCTGGATTTTCTATAGATGAAACCGGTACCCCCAAATACTACTCAAACCTAAAATGATGGTTCTGGTAATAATGGATACCAGTGTGTGCTGTATTGGGGGTAACTTTTAGGTTTCTGGGTTGTTTTTCCCCCCTTTTCTTGCTTTGACTATTTTGGTTGTGACATTTTGGCCACATTTGTACTGCGATACAAGCATAATTGTGCGAAATGACACATCCAAAATACTGAAATGATCAAACTGAACAAAAAAACCCACCCAAGAAATAGAATACACCCCCCAAAATCATATATGCGAGTACCCATTTCAACCAATTAATAAAACCATTACCCATTTCAAGACTCCAAAATGAGTGTAGGAGCAGGTTGGCTGGGAGAACTTTGGATGTGGCCCACCTCCTCATACGTTCCCTTCATCACTAACCTAACAGTGACCCATTTATCTGTGAGCTAAAAGTACTGATGCAGAAATTAAGGGGGGGGGGGGAGGGAAAGGATGGCCAGGTATTTTTTCATAAGAATTCCCCATCACTCTGGACTCATTCACACAAGCATGAGTTCGGAGACAGCTATCCCTTAGCTCATTTTAACCTTGCTTACAATCACAGTGGTCAAGTGAAGACTGGGGTGAGGTGGTGGTGGAAGTAATCACTTCGGGTATTTTCACACGAGACGCTACCACGAGTGGTCATGCTTTATTCTGGCGTGGCCACCCATGGTGGTGTCACGTGCACTTCTGCTGGCCAGATGTTACTGCGGGCAGGAGCAGAGTTTTCCCCAGACTTTGCACTGGGTTCCCTGCCAATGCAAGCCCAGAGTAAGCCCTGCCACGTTCCAGGGAAGCCGTCCCTGGACTGGGGTAGAGTGGGTTGTGATGTATGATGGCCCACTCTACTTAACTCAAGCCTATGAGGCCATCATACCCTCCCATTAGGGAGGAGGTGTGGCCACGCTCAGCAGTACGGGGGTCTGTACATGGCCCCCGCCCTCTCCCTGCCCCTGGCACATCTTCTCGACAGCAGGCCCAGATCCTGCCCGGGGTGAGAGCCGAGGTCCTCCCAGGCAGGATTTGGCTTGGCTGCCAGACAGACAATGGTGGCCATGTGTAAGAAATGGAAGGAGGAACAAATCGCCAAGGATGAGTACAGCAGAGTAGCCCAAACCTGGTGTCAGGAAGGCTAAAGCTCTGAATGAGCTGAAGCTTGCGAGAGATGCTAAGAACAACAAAAGGGGGTTTTCAGCCATGTCCGAAGCAAGAGAAAGAACAAGGAAGCCGTAGGTCAGCTGCTTGGTGAAGATGTCAAAATGTAAACAGGTGAGAGAGAGAAGGGGGGATTGCTCAAATCATATTTTGCCTCCGTCTTCTCCCACAAGGGAAACTATGTCCAACCTGGCAAGAGTAGCACTAATGATGAAGGGAAGGAATTGCAGCTCAGGATACGTAGAGATGGTAAGAGAACACCTAACTACTTTAAAAGAGTTCAAGTCTTCGGGGCCAGAGGAATTGCATCCTAGGGTACTGAATGAACTTGCAGATGTAATCGCAGATCCTCTGTCTATAATCTTTGAGAACTCTTGGAGAACGGGTGAGGTGCCAGAAAACTGGAGACAGGCAAATGTTCAAAAAAAGGGGGGAAAAGGAGGCTCTGGGAAACTGCAGGGGTGACTTCAATACTGGTCAGCCTGACTTCAATACCTGGAAAGATTCTAGAGCAGATTATAAAGCAGACAACCTGTAGACATTTAGAAAACAATGCTGTGATTACTAGGAGTCAGCATGAGTTTGTCAAGAACAAGTCATGCCAGACTGATCTTATTTCCTTTTTTGATCAAGTTTATGCTGTGGATGTAATATATCTTGATTTCAACAAAGCATTTGACAAAGTCCCCCACTATATCCTTTTTGACAATCTGGTTAGGTGGATTTACAGCTGGTTGAAGAACCATACTCAAAGAGTGCTCATAAATGGCTCCCCATCAATCTGGAGGGAGGTATCGAATGGGGTGCCTCAGGGCTCGGTCCTGGGCCATGTACTGTTCAACATCTTTATTAATGACTTGGATGAAGGAGGAGAGGGGATGCTTATCAAATTTGCAGATGACACAAAACTGGGAGGAGCAGCTAACACCTTAGAAGACAGAAAGGAGAATTGGTTACGTACCTTCGGTGAATTCCTTTCTCTCTTACACTCCTTATCCTCCTCCGTCTGGGTAGCTCTGCTGCTGACCGATAGGAGGCAGATGAAGATTTCTTCTTTTGCGCATGCGCGCCAGGAGCTACCCGGTTTCTCCAGTCTGTATCCTAGTCGAGTGCCCCTGGAAAGTATCTCTTATCTAACAGTAACATAACTTGGAAAAGACCCATGTGTTAATATCATGGGTTGAACGTGAAAACAGTGAGGGAAAAAACCTAGAGTCCAACAGTGGCCCTCAACCAGGCATAACTAATACAGTTGGATGGACAAGGAACCCAAAGCTGTCTGGCAGGGAGGGTCGGAGGAGGATAAGGAGTGTAAGAGAGAAAGGAATTCACCGAAGGTAGGTAACCAATTCTCTTTTCTCCTCTTGCCTCCTTCTCCTCCTCCGTCTAGGATATATCCAAGCATTCCCCTCTTTTATGGGTGGGAGCCGACAGCACTGGAAGAGTCCAGTACCGACTGCAGTACCTGCTTGCCAAAAGCTGCCTCCACTGATTGGAAAATGATAATCTTGTAGTGCCTCACGAAGGTATGTAGGGATGCCCAAGTTGCGGCCCTACAAATTTCCTCGTATGAGGCTTGTGCCTTAAATGCATAGGAAGTGGCTGCACTATGGACAGAGTGGGCCCAAATTTGCAAGGGGGGAACCCTCCCGCCTGCCTTGTAGGCTTCTCTGATGGCCTGTTTCACCCACTTAGATAATAAGGTTTTGGAAGCCTTGAGGCCCTGTAGGCCCGGGCGAATATTAACAAAGAGGGCTGTGGATTTATGGCAAGCCCGGGTTCTGGTCAAATAAATTTTCAGAGCCCTCCGGACGTCCAGCATGTGCCAAGCTTTCTCCTTGGGATGGACTGGGTTGGGGAAGAAAGATGGAAGCACCAACTCTTGGGCTCTGTGGAAATATTAATTTACCTTCAGAATGAAGGCGGGGTCCAATCTGAGAGTGACAGAGTCTGTGCGAAAAATACAGAAATTGTCTTCCATGGACAGTGCGTTCAGCTCTGAAACTTGACGAGCTGAAGTCACTGCTACTAGGAACACTGTTTTGAGGGTCAAAAGATATAGTGAGCCGTGTTTTAGTGGTTCAAAAGGTGGTTTTGTTAATGCTTCCAAGACAAGATTTAGGTTCCATGAGGGTACCCTGTGTACGACCGGAGGTGACAGGAGTCTGGCCGCCCGAATGAATCTCTTAACGTGTGGATGGGAAGAGATTGCCCTATTGGTTGCTGCCCTCACAGCACCGAGTCTAATGCCGCTGCCTGTCTAGCTAGAGTGTTGGCCCTAAGTCCTTTATCTAATCCCTGTTGCAGGCAGTCTAGGACCTGGGGAATCCCCGCTTGGCGAGGGTCTATCCCTTTCTGCCTTGACCAAGAGGCGAACATTTTCCACATGTTCTGGTAGGTCCTCCTAGTGGCTGGTCTTCTGCAGCTCTGAAGGTGTCGAGCATTGAGTCAGTATATTCCTGTCTTTTTAGTGTGGAGTGCTCAATCGCCAGACTGTCAGTTTTCATGTCCAAATGTCCTGGTATAAGATTGGTCCTTGGTGTAGAAGGTCAGTCTTCAGAGGGAGCCTCCTGAATTGACCCTGGCTGAGGTGGATGAGTTCTGAGAACCACAGCCTCCTGGGCCACCAGGGTGAGATCAGTAACAGATGCGCTTGTTCCCTGCGTGCCTTGGCAATGGTCCGCGCAATCAGAGGGAATGGTGGGAATGCATAGAGCAGTCACTTGGGCCATGGTTGGTTTAGAGCGTCGGTTGCCTCTGCCTCCCTGCACGTCTCTTGTGACATGAATCGGGGCAGCGTTGCCCTTGGTGGCGAATAAGTCCATGACGGGTAGGCTGAACCATGCTACAATGTCCTGGAAGACCGCTCTGTTGAGGTTCCATTTGTGTGGCTGTAGGGTTCAGCCAGTCCGCTGTCAATTTGTCCTTTGATATGGAGGGCTTTCAGGGATGACGTGTGAGATTGTGTCCAAGTGAAGAGTCGGGTTGCTTTCCGATGTAGCTGGGGTGATCGGGATCCGCCCTGATGGTTCACGTACGCTTTCGCTGTTACGTTGTCAGTGTAAATCAGAAGGTGGTCGTTGGTCCCGGAGGGAAAGAGTTGCTGAAGGGCCAGTCGGCTGGCCTTCAGTTCCAGGTAGTTGATTTGCTGTTGCGAGTCCTTCTGTGACCATGTCCCCTGTACCGATCGAGTCGTCGTGTGGGCATCTGTCGTTATAATCTCCCTCATGGGCTCCGTGAGAGGGATCCCTTTTTGGAACGTTGGGGGGTCTAACCACCAGGACATGGAGCTTTTTAGGTGTTCAGGAATGTTCACCCAAGAATTCAACCCACTTGTGAGTTCTCTTTGGAAAGGTTGTAGCAGCTGCTGCAAGGGACGTAGGTGGAATCTGCCCCACGTCACCTGGGTCGTGCACGAGACCAAAAGTCCTAGCAATGATGCCAGTGTCCTGAGCCGCATTCGGTACGATGACTTGAGGATCCTTACTAACTTCTGGATCTTTCTCGTCCTGTTTGGGGGGACGAACGCGAGATCGGAGTTGGTATCTATAATGGTGCCCAGCTGATCTAGTCTCTGCGTCGGGGTAAGGTGACTTTTCTCCCGGTTTATCAGGAACCTGTGTTGTTCCAAGTAGAAGATCGTTCTGTTGAGGTCCTGTATAGTCTGTTCCGGAGAATGTGACCAAATGAGCAGGTCGTCCAGGTAAGGGTGTATATGAATGCCCTCCGTCCGGAGGTTTGCCACCAGTGGTATCAGCACTTTGGTGAAAGTCTTGGGTGCTGAGGAGAGGCCGAATGGAAGGGCCCTGAATTGCCAGTGGTGGTTGTTGTATGTGAAGCGGAGCCACTGCCTGTGAGATGTTTGAATCGGGATGTGGAGGTATGCATCCTGTAGATCCAGGGACACCATCCAATCTTCCTTCTGTATACTGCGGCAAATGGATGTCATAGTTTCCATTTTGAACCTCTTTTTTACCACATGACGATTCAGGGCCTTTAAGTCCAACACTGCTCTCCATTTTCCTGTCTTTTTTGCCACCAGAAAAAGAATTGAGTAGAGACCGGAGCGTTGTTGAGTAAGCTCTGGCTTACATGGCTCTGGTGTCCCCGAGTCTCTTGATTTCGGTCGACATAGCGAGGTGTTTCGTTGCGTCTCTTGATATGGGTGAGATTAGGAACCTGCGGGTAGGGACGCTGTCCAGTTCGATGGAGTATCCCCATTCCACGCAGGAGAGGACCCAGGCGTCCGTGATCGAGTGTGCCCCCACGTCGTGGAACTGCTGGATCCTGCCTCCAACCTGGTGATTGGAATAGTCAGGCGTCCTGTCTCGGTTGATTGGCAGGAGGGCCCCTAGATCTGCGCCTATCGTACCGTCCTGCCCTGAAGTCTCTGCCCCTGAAGGAGAAGTTGGGGGTGTAGGCTCTCTGAGCGGAAGTTTGGAATCTTCTGGGAGGGCCTGCGAAGCCCCTGAAAGGAACCCCTTTTTGCTGACAGTTGTAAGGTTTTCGTTTTGTCCTTGCTTGACGCCTCTTCCAAGACTTTCTCTAAGCACACCCCGAATAACTTGGACCCTTTATATGGAGATGCCGTGAGCAAGTTCTTCGCGGTGACATCCCTATCCCAGGAGCGCAGCCATATTCTGCGTCTAGCGGCTATGTTGTTGGCTACTGATCTGGCCGACCATGCTAGATTATCCGTGGTTGTGTCGGCAAGGAAGGCGGCCGCCATGCAAGGCCTGGAGTTTAACCTCTGGGATTTACCTTCCAATATTTCTGGTTCCTGTAACTCTTGCATCCAGGCTAGCATGGCCATAGATACATATGAGGACGCTATGCCTACTCTCAGGGCAGCTGCGGTAGCTTCCGAAGCTTTTTTAAGAGCTGCGTCAACCGCTCTGTCCGTTGCATCCCTTGGGTGGCAATCCCCTTCAGTGGGGAACACTGTCTGTCTGGCTAGGGATGCAGCTCCCACGTCCACCGTAGGGGTTTGGAACATCGGGTCCTTTCTCCTCGAGAAGGAGTATAAGGCAGCCTGGGCTCTGTTCATTTTGAAGCCCTTGTCTGGTTGTTTCTATTCCTGCAGTAGTACAAGCTTCTCAAAGGCCTTATCTAAGGGAAGGCCCTGGTCTCTACCAGGGACTGAGGGGATATACTGTCCAGTTTCCTCCTCCTGCGAGTCAGAGGAATCCTGCTTAGGGGATTTTTCCTGCAACTGTAGGGTCTTAATAACCTGTGCCATAAGTTCACTCCTATACTGCGCGGGGAACTGCCTTTCTCTATCTTCAGGATCAGAGGCTGCTTCTATCCATTCCTCTTCTTCTAATTCAGACAGCTCGTGGTCAGAGTCTGACAAAAGCTCAAATTCCCCCTGATCTTGCTCAGATAATGTCTGAGTTCTCTTAGTCTCCTGCTCCCCCTGGTCACTCTCTGCAGAGGAGCCTAGTAAGGCAGTGCTCACTCCGCCCTCTGGTGGACGTTTTGATTTCTTCTTGGGAGTTCCAGAGTGCCGTGCCTTGGGTGGATCATTATTATGCTTAGCCCTATGCCTCTTTCTTTTAGGTTTAGTTAATTGTCCCAGGGTAGCCAGGATCTCTCCCATAGATTTTTCTAGGGAGGCTAAGCGTACCTGGGTGTCTTGGTCCTGCAGGGGAGCTGGAACTGGAGCCCTGTAGGGGGCTGTCCCACGCTCATGGTTTGCCTTTCAGAAAAGCAGGGAAAAAGAACAACAATTGAAGGATACAGGGTCCAGCAGCGTGGTCCCCTATCACTGTTCAGAATACTAGGGACAGAGCCCAGCAGTGCTGTCTCTGCCCTGTTAATTAGTCAGTCCACGTGGAGCTAGTAGCCCTAGGGACAGAGCCCACCCGCGCTGTCTCCGCCCTGTGGATGACTGTGCACCTGGCGATATGGCCGCGGGAAAACTCAGAGGCCCAGACGCGCTGTCCCTGAGCTCCCTATTTTATTTTATTTTTTCGCCACAACCGGCAGTCTTATCTGCTCACGGGCACGGCCACCCCGCCCCAGAGCATTTGGGGGTGGGGGGAGAGGCTCAAGGAAGGACAGGAGGAGCAGCCCTGATGCTTGCAGGGTCGAAGGTTTCCCTGGAAAGGTTACTAAACTATCACTTGCCTCCCCTCAAGCCCTAACTCCACTAACTTTCTTTTAATGTAGATCGGGACGGAGCTGCGCCGACGAGCGTCCTACCGGCCTGAGGCAGATGATTAGACTAGAGAAACCGTGTGGCTCCTGGCGCGCATGCGCAAAAGAAGAAATCTTCATCTGCCTCCTATCGGCCAGCAGCAGAGCTACCCAGACGGAGGAGGAGAAGGAGGTAAGAGGAGAAATAAGATTCAAAATGATCTCGACAGGATGGAAAGCTGGGCCAAAACTAACAAAATGAAATTCAACAGAGATAAATGTAAAGTTCTGCATTTAGGTAAGAAAAATAAAATGCACAAATATAGGATGGGCAACAGCTGGTTTGTCAGCAGTAAATGTGGAAAGGATCGAGGGGTTGTAGTTGATCACAAGCTGAACATGGGTCAGCAGCGTGATGCAGCTGCTAAAAAGGCTAATACAATATTGGGCTGCATTAGCAGAAGAATAGTGTCCAGGTCATGAGAAGTCCTAGTTTCACTCTATTCTGCACTGGTCAGACCTCATCTGGAGTACTGTGCCCATTTCTGGGCACCACATTTTAAGAAGGATATTGACAAATTGGAAGAGGTTTAGAGGAGAGCGATAAAGATGGTCAGAGGTCTGGAAACCAAGTCCTAGGAGGAAAGGTTGAAGGAAGACTAAGGAGAGGCATAATAGCCATCTTCAAATATCTGAAGGTCTGTCACATAGAAGATGGAAGCAAACTTGTTCTCTGTTGCTCCGGAAGACAGAATTAGAACCAATGGGCTCAAATGACAAGAAAGCAGATCGCGGCTAAACATTAGGAAGAACTTCCTAACGGTAAGAGCTGTTTGACAGTTAAATAGACTGTCTAGGGAAGCGGTGGGCTCTCCTTTGCTGGAGGTTTTCAGAGGCTGGACTAGATGACCTCTGAGTCCATCTTTAAGATTCTCTTATTCTAGGAGAGGGCGGGGTGACATGTGGATGTGGGTCAGCACCACCTCGTCCACATGCTGCTGAGCATGGCCCACCCTCCTCCCTGCTGGTGGTCACGGCTGCCTAGGAGGCCACTGTGCCTACCCAGAAACGGCCTTGCACCTGGGTCAGGTAGAGCAGGCCATCAAATGTGACAGCCTGCTCTACCCCAGTCTGGAGTTGTGTTGCATGGGCCCCAGCAGCACTTAGCCCAGGCTCTGCTTGGGCGATGGACCCAAGTCACAGCCCGGGCTAAAAACTGCCACGACCTGAGCAACTGCAAACCCTGGGTCTGGCCAGGGAAAACATCTGGCGGGCCTTTTCAAACATAGCATGGGCTCCCTGTAGTACTGTCACATTTGAAAACACCCTCTGTCTGTTATTCTGCCCTGTTCAAGTCCTCATCCCACATTCATCACCAGGTATCTACACACCTTGGAGTTTACGGGAGGGATCTCAATTACTTGGATTGAGACAGAAAATAGGTGGGCAATGTTTCCAGTCTGATCCCAGTGTAATAGGAGAGTTAATACATCCCGGCACTTCTCATTGATGATGCTACAACTTCTAATTTCTATAGCGCCACTAGACATACGCAGCGCTTTACAGTCACAGATTTCTGGAGACCGGTCCCTGCCCAAAGGGCTTACAATCTAAGATGGACAAGGATGAGGGGAACACATGGGCAAAGACACACACACACACATTTCCATTTTATAGATGAGGAACTGAAGCTGAGAAGTTGTGACTTGCCCAAGGCCAGTGAGGCCACCCAGTGAGTTCCTTGGCTAGGGTGAGATTCAAACCATGGTCTCCCGGGTCCAAGTCCAGCAGCTCATGCTGACGGAGACAACTCAGTGCCAGAATCAGGGAAGTTGGAGTCCTAGCCAGAATGGTGGTGTGGAGCCCTCTCATGAGCACAGGAGTATTTGACAGACACAATGGTGCACCTGGTAGAAAAAGGAAAATGTAACCTGTGGGCCCACAATGTTACAGATGTTCAAGTTTGTTCACAGGCCCCATGTATTGGGGGCCCCTCCTGAACAGCTGCCCCCCACCCCATTGAGATTCTGTGGGCCTGTATTTTACCCCAGTGCTTCTCACACTCACATTATCATTTCAAGTTTATTCATGGACCCCATGTATTGTGGGCCCAGGAGGCACCCCTCCCAACCCCCGTTTGCGCTTGCCTGCCGTTGCCCCTGCTTCCACTCCCTCGCAGCGCTCACACAAGCACTGAATATATGGCCTACATTCATGGTAGCATTTCCCCTTAGGTATTCCCTCCCTCTGTGGTTGATCTAGCTCTATTCCGCTCCAATTCTCCCTCCTGCCACTTCCCCTTTCTGCTGCCGCTGTATGGGACTGCAGAACATGAAACAAACGGAGATGCTGGGAAAGCGTTTAAGCCCAAATTAAAGAAAGCTGTTCTTTGGCATTCAGGGAGCAAGCCAATCCTTTCTGCAGAGACAATAGAGATGTGAAGTCAGCTTCAGCTCGTGGAGGAGTGTGCTGGCAAGGGTGGTTTGTCAGCCCTCATTACATGCACTGGATAAAAAAATAAAACCAAGGTGTCAGCTCTAACGCTGTACTTGGCCTGCCTGATAATGGGCTCCTTCTATAAAACACAAAACCATTAAATCCCCATTTACATTGCTCCCAATCCTCCACTTGGCTCTTCACAAGGGGTGGGAGAGAGACTCAGGGCCTGGTTTATATCATACTTGTGGGAGAGGCCAGGGGGAGATAAGGCATCCAGCTCGCAACAGGATACTGGGCATGTTCACAATTTTATTCTCTGGCAGGCGGTATTTAAAAAAGCCAAGCCCCTTTCTTTTATTTCCACAGCCCCTAATACAGCCTTATCCCACTTCCGGGATCTGACAGGCACAGCCACAGCCACTCTCATTGAGGAACCATCTTTGTGATAGGAATATGGCTTCGCTCCCTATGGCAGCTGGGGAAAGTGTTTGCTCTAGAATAAACTCAAACGGTTGCAGCTGAATAGGCCTTGCCTGCATCAGTGTCTGTTAGTGAAGTAATGCTGCCCCCATGTGGTGATAGGAGAAAGCAATAAACGATCATCTCTTTTCACTCAAAACATTCTGGCTTTGCAAAGAAATGGTAATAGCTCCAAGTTCTGATTCTTACCTTGCTGTCTTTTCTGCGTTTGCTTCCAGAGACAGACAGGTATGATTATGTCTAGTAGTTGCCGAACATGCTTTGGTATTCACTTAAGCCATGCTTCCACTTGTAGCATAATTTTTGCACAGGGTCAGCTTTTATAGGTTTTGCTACCCTAGACAAAATATTAAGATGTCATCTTTGCCCCTTTCTGATCTTGACTATTGTAACCACCTCCTCGCTGGCCTTCCCCACTCTCACCTTTCTTCCCTTATCTCTGTTCAAACCTCTGCTGCCAGGATCATCCACCTAGCCCGTCGCTTTGACCATGTGCAGCCTCTCCACTCCTTTCTCCACTGGCTCCCCCTTCCTAAGCGTATTCTGCACAAGCTCCTCGTCTTCACCTACAAAGCCCTTCATAACCTTGCTCCCCCCCTACCTCTCTGCTCTGATCTCCCTCCGAACCCCTGCTCAAGCACTCCGCTCCTCTTCCATCCCCTCCCTCACCCTCCCACGCCTCCCCTGCTCCCCCAACTGCCTTCGTTCTCCCTTGCTGCCCCGCACGCCTGGAAATCCCTCCCTGCCCTCGTTCGCCTTGCCCCCACCCTCCACACCTTCAAGTCCCTCCTCAAAACCCACCTCTTCCACTCCGCCCTTCCTAACTCCTGCTAATCATCCCCACCCAGGATTATCCCCCACCTGTCATCTGCAAATTCCCAATTTACTGTAACCAAGCCAAGAACATGTACCTGAGTTCTCGTATCCTCGTGAATGTTGCATCCCTTGTCTCTCCCTCTGTTCCCCCTTCCCTGTCTCCCCTCCCCGTCTTTAGATTGTAATGTAAGCTCTTGGGAAGGGACCGTGTCTATCTTATTCTCTGTAAAGCGACAGGTACATTGCTGGCACTATATAAAAGTTTATTTCCATCAAGCTGCCTACTTACACTGCAGGTGGGGAAGAGAAGATATCCTGGTTCTCTGATCAGCAGGAAAGCAACAGCACTCCCAATACCTGCAGTGCAAGCTTTGAGATAGGGATATGCAACATTTCCCTCTGGCAAAGAGGGCAGAGAAAAGTTTCTCACAGAAATACAGCCCTGGCCCCAAACGGTTACCTCTAAGGTAACATTTGAAAAAGGCAACTTGGATTGGGCCACGCTCTGAAATTTACCACCCTACATGTTGGCCTTTCACCAACCCACTAATCTGAGCCTGCTTTGTAGTTGCAGCGGATTTAGATGCAGTATTTAATGTAAATGTCACAATGTAATGGTGGTTACAAGAACAACATGATATCCTGTGGGGCCATGGTGGATAACATTTGAATGAACATAGGGCAGTCTATGAAGAAGCTCGTATACTGTATTATGTAGAAGGCACATTGGGCACTTCACAAAACAGCTTCTGACCCCTAGAAACGTTGCTACCATGGAATAAACATTCACATATGATACAAATCTTGTGTCAGCTTCAGTGCAAGGATGCTTATTGTTTCCACCCCACATTAGTGCTTCCTTACAGGCCTGGGAGATGGATGGAACCCAATACATATAAGGGCCCAACCTGCTGACATACATTACTCCTCTTGTGGTATCCCCATTATTGCATCATAGGAGAAGGATGCCCTCCCACTCTAGGTGGGCAGGGCCCAGGCGGAGCTGTGACTACAAAGGGTGCAAGCACTGAGACAGCAGCTGTAACCAGGTAACTACTGTCTCAGTTCGCTGGATAATTACCCACTCCTCCCACCTCAGGATGCCACTGGATAGCTGGCACAGACCAGGCGTTGTGCCAATAACTGCCCCAGGGAATTGTTCTTGTCATGCTGATTCTCCCCCCCATCCCCCCTTCCACCACACTCTATCCAGTTTGCTAGTCTCCTGCTAGTTAGATCCACCATGCCCTACCATCATGCTGTGGCTGTCCAAAGGAACAAGACCTGTTCAAGGTCACCTTATACAGCACTGGGAACATACCATGTCATATTGGTAGCAAGTGGCTCCCAAACCTTTTGCCCACATGACTCCCATTTCAAAACTATAATCCCAAGAACCCAGATAGCAGCAAAACAACATACAAATATCAACTGCATCACAACCCCTTACTGGTGGTATAGGGCAGGTTTCTCAGACACGCTTTATATTAGATGGCACTAACAATGCTAGCCGCTTGTTACACACAGGTTGGGAATTAGATCTGGTTGTGTAAAACATGCTACATACTTGCCACAGATTGTGTTTACAAAAATCATGGGGGTGGATAGCAGGTAAGCAGTGCTTCCACGTAGCCACTATTACTTGTAGTTAAGTACACTGCTCCACTTCTGGTCTGTGGTAATTTGAGGTCCCAGAAAAACAAGATACGATTTGGGCACAAGCTGGTGGGAGGAAGAAACTACTCAGTAGCTGCTGGAACACACAACAGCAGGAAGGGCTACTGGACCGGGGTTTGAGTGCGAAATCGATTGCCATGGACTTGTTACACCTGAACTAGAGCAACTATCCTTTTGGTGGAGAAATGGATGGTACTCCTTAATTCAGCATAGTGGAGGGACACTTCAGTCAGCCCCAGGTGTTTGCTCCCATGTTCCTACTTACCCCAAGAAACCAAGCGTATTGGCTGTTTACAATTCCCAGCTCTTGGCGTGCTGTGTGGCAGTGCAAAGTGCTACCTCTGGATTTGCTTTGGAGGCTTGCATTCTCAGAAGCTAACAAAAGGGATGTGTCTGTTGTTGTTAGATAGATCATTTATTAAAAGTGAGACTCAGGCATTTATATCTTTGTCCAACAGTTCAGAATTAAAGTCTCCTACACAATGGAAGAAGGATGCGCTCTACATCTCAGAGAAAGAAAGTCTACAGTTTCACTATAAGTTACTAGAGTTGCTGGAACAGTACACAGCTATATTACACAATTCAAAGTACAAGTTATCCAAAACATTTGGTATAAGATCAGCACAACACATGGAGGCCTGGAATGAACAGGGAATGGCACTCTTTCCCCCCCAGGCAGGACAAGACAGGAGTGATGAAGGCAACATCATGAAAGGCAAACCCAGGAACAGAGTTACTTTAAAACAAGGTTAAAAATCAATTGCAGAAGAGACTCTCCAAACCTACTGTTAAAGAGATTTCATTTGCTGGATTTCAATGAAAGTGAAATTCAGAGCTTAAGGCATAAGCCCTTTCTCCTCCAAATACATTTATAAACCGATCTAGGTAACGTGAGCAGTGAGAGCATGAGACAGTTGAAGAAGCAGCAAGGATGATTCTGTGCTCCAAATCCCATTGATTTCAAGAGAGCAGAAACTCAAAGCAAACTATCAAGCAGGCTATCTCTGGGAAGCCAAAAAGAATGTGTGGGGAACCAAAAGGACAGACAGATTAATTATATTCTTGTGTCACTCCATAGTGTGGTCCCTTAGTCAATCTTCTGGGCAGTCAAATGGTTGGCTTACAGCCTGAAGATTCACCACTGCAGGGTGAAATGATGCTAGTGTACTGCAGGAAAATGGTTTGCAGTTTAAAGCAAAACACCTTTTCTTTCAAGACACTCTCCCCCACCACTTCCAATGACCTACCAAGACTTCCTACTATATTTACATTAGGATTGATCGCCAAACGTAAAGTGCATGGCTCCCAACACCCCTCCCCCCAAAGAATGTGTGTTTGGCATCATATGCTCATTGCAAAAATTAAACACTGTTCAGCAACTCTTGCTTCAGACTAATCTCAACAAGCAAGTGCAGCTCTTTTTCTGGAACACACCCTGTTTGGAACTCATTGCTGGTGGCACCGGATATGCTCTTGCTGTTGGGTTACTTTGGCTCTAGAGCCAGTTTGGATACGAAACAATCCTACTGACAACTCTGCCAGACACTGTGGTTTTGGTCCAGCCTCTCACGAGCTACTACTCATTAGGAGACTCACAAACCTTCATCAGAAGCACAGTGGAGGACCTCAGAATGTTAGATGGGTACTGACACCTCCCCAGCACACTGCTTTTCTGAATCTTAGTGCAGAAAGTTCCTAGGAAGTGAAACGCTAAACTTTAATGCAAGGTTGCAATATGTAGACACTCAAAACAGAGCTCTGAAGGATGAACCCTCAGGGCAAGATGGCCATTTTAGCAAATGTTTCCCCATTCTTTGGGATATCATCCCCACAATTTAGTTCTATTATTGCATACTCCCCTTCTCTGTGCTCTTTCCTTCTTTGAGCTCAAAAGGAAGAACAAAATTGACATTTCCCCCCTCCTACTATAAATAATGCTGGACAGAGTATCAGCACACAGGATGAAGTTCTTCCCTGAGTAGAAGACATGCCACATTATGGACTTGAGCTCTCACTCAAAGCCCATTCAAGTTGAGGAGCACACTCTCTACTAGCTTCAGTGGGCAGTGGAGCCGTTCACCAAAATTTGTATGGGCACTCCAAACTCAGGTGAATTTCACCCAAAACAGACTTGGAAAAGGCTCCCACTACCAAGGCTGTAAAAACATGGCATTCAGTCATTCCCGGATAGGTCTGTGCATCAAGGTTCAAAGCTGGACAAAATTTAAGGCCCATCTGTGAAATGCAAATACTAAAAAAACAACCCAAAGGTCAAGCTCAAAAATAATAATAAAAAAAATCAACTTGCATGGATGGACATATCAAAGAGATCCTACTTTTTCTAATGCCAAGGATTCTACTCCCTCAGCTTTCATCTGCTGAAACACATCCTTTGATGTGAAAAATTTATATTGATTAGTAAAAGAACCTCTCAAAACCCACAAAAAGTTGAAAGTGTCCTTGATTGGCATGCAGCATAATCTGTTAAAGACACATCATGACATTACATAGGACAACAATTGCATTGCTGCGTTACTGATTATTGAACACTAGATGCTTTGAGAGCCACAGGCTCCCTCCTGAATATAGATATTGCTGTAACATGCGACTCCAGTTTCTACATAGGGAGTCATGCAAGTGGCCACCCCCTCCCCATGAAGACTCTCTTGCTCAAGACTTGCTCCTGTACAGTTAAGCTGAGAAGAGAATAAGGCATTTGCAAGTATCTACAAGGCAATAGGATGCAAGGAATGGGACAACCCAAGATTCCACAGATTCTCTGGTGTCCCTCTGCTCTCACCACCTTACAAATTCCTGTTAATGGTTGGTATGGTAAACAACTTTCAACCATCCTATTTCACAAGCAGAATGATTTAGGTATAGCTTCCTTTAAAAGCGATACTGACACAATTCTAATTTTTACATCTATTTGATTAATCCAGAGAAAAAGTATCCTGGATGTCACTTCAGAAGGAAAGAATTCCAACAGATGGAACCTGCCACCTCTATACAGAATCAATTTGCTAATGGCTGCTAAAATGCCACAACAGATTTATTTGCTCTTTTAAAAATGAATAAAGCTACTTTTTTACAATTTTGGTCTAGAAGCAAGGATAAAGCAAGTTTTTCACACAATTTCTCAAGTCCAGAGAGATTATAGTCTCAACCTCGAATCATTTGACTGATGTATAGTTTTAGTTCATCCTTTCAATAAGGAAAGCAGAACCTTTAACACTCAAAGTATGAATGCAAGACATTCTCAAACTGTCTCCCAATTTCCCATGATATTTGACATTTTAGAGATAAACAGTCGCCAAATATTCTTTAATTTCATACTAAATAGGAGCATGTGTGGATGCCTAAAAAACCTGCATCTGGTTGAAATGGGACCCACCATTTTCTACATAAAAACCTAATTATTTTTTAAAAAAAACAACCCGCAAACCCAACCACACTCACATATTGCTTAAATTTCTTGAGCATCTATACCTGGAAAAGCAGTAAATTCTTCAAAACTGTTGTAAATGAACTCTTTGCTTGGAAAGGTAACCTCAGTGATCTTTACATGCCTTATGAGAACTTAAGAAGCTACTAGATGAACCTCTGCGAAAGTCTTGCACAACAAGCAAATAAGTACTAAGCTGAATGGCATCATCTATGTTTAATTATTCAAACCACCCCCATGTTTGGAACATTAAACCCCACCGATAGCAAAATGATAATCAAAGCCCTCTAACATTCACCTTACTGCTTAAGGCTTATTTGAGAAGATGCTCTTGGAACAGGATAAAGAGACAGAAGTTAGAACAGCAGAAGACATGGATGGTGCTTTCAACCCCAAAGATAACCTTGTATGGAATCGGAGGTCATTACAGAACAGCAAGTCACACGCCTTTTCAAGCTGCTTTGGCCAAAATGCTATTTTAAGCTATGTTGTCTTGTAATGAATGGCATGTGGTCATTACAGGGAACAATGGCAACTTTATAAGTGCACATTTCAGACATTAAAAGGACACAGGAGTTGCATTTTATAATCAACTTTTTCCTAGGAAATGTAAGTCTAATCTTTATGAAAAGCAAATGTTTGGACAGCGTGGACTGCCAAGGCAGCATGAGGTTATGGAAAACATCCCACTCCTGTCAAACATCACTAGTAATACACATACTGTTCGGAAAATGGATTTATCCTAACCTCAGAGGCCCCTACATATGGTGGTTTTGCAATATGGACTGATACCTATTAGGGACCAAATTGGGAATAAAACGAAAACCACTTGTGAACTACACCTGATGAAAAGGCTAATGCATGGGTGGTGAACGTGCTAAAATCTGGCCCATGGTTGTTTTTTATTTGGCCTCTTTCCAATTCCTGGATCTGGCCTGTGGATCCAGCCCCTACCCTCCAGTACTGAAAGAGTGAGCTCAGGGGGAAGGGAACGGAGAGGAGGGTAAATTCAGTTAAGCAGTGACTTCTTAATGTAGGTAAATACAAAGGCTGGCCAGTAGTTGTTCAGTTTCCATATTACATGACAGGACAAGTCAATTTTCAACCAAGAAAGCATTAATTGGAGAGGATATGGTGAACTGTAGTCCTCCATGGAAGACTGGGATTTATAATATGGATTCAGAAGAAGGCAGAATGTGTGCAGCTGGTGAACAAACTTAGGAACTTCTGACCCATGCACCTTAATTTTAAAACTATAGCTCCGTTGCCATACCAGTCTTGTGCCAAAGTGTGTTGCGTTGTGGTTTTGTGATGCCCCAGAAACCACTTAACTCCTCTCATGGTGGCTTAGATCACATTCAAAGCCAGGTTTCTAGAAGTACTTCAACCCATGACATCAACAAATTCCATCATCAAAAGTTTCCTACCGATTTCTTCCTTAATTCTTCCTCTGATCTTTCTTCCTCCAGTCAAATGTTGGCTTTGAAATGGGGAAAACAGTCTTTAGAGACATTCTGAAGTTATGTATTCTGATCCTCATGACCAAGAGTGTCTAATATTGTTCCATCATTCACACTGTTTTAAAAAAACCTTTACAAAATGTTTTAATAATCTCTCACGTTTATAATGCATGTTTATAACACTAGCTGCTTCTTGAATATCCCACTTATCCTTGCCCAAAGTCCGATCTTCATTCTAGTTTGCCACTTTCTGATTTTTGATCCAATCTGCTCTTGTTGCTTTTTACCATGTAGATAAAGTAAGCCAGGGTCTCCTTTTCATTCACAGGGATATTCCTGAAGTGGCGACTTACTGTCTGAAAGGACAAAATTGAAAGGGACAAGTTTTTGAATTACAGAGCTAGGGTCTAGTCGGTCATTCCATTGATGATTTTTAAACCTACCAAAATGAAGCCCTTCTTATGCAAACATGCACTGGTGCGATTTGGCAGTCCTCATTAACTCCTTCATTCTAGCTAGAAAGAGTATGCAAGCAAAGGGCTGTCTTGCTTCAATGACAATACCTGTAGCCAGTTTAGAAGCAAAATTCGGAAGTCAAGACATCCTGTTGCCACAGGGAAATAACCTCTCTTTGAAAAGCACTACAGTAAACTAAACCTTAATTGTTAGTGTAAACCCTTCCCAATCAATTCTATGCAGAGTATGCTTGGAGATTAAAGCTACAATCCACAAGTCAGGCACTCCAGAGTAGTACCCTATGGACTTCAGTGGAACTACTCCAGAGAAAACAGTCTGTGGATCATGTTTCCCCATAACTAAGCACTAGGAAAGACCAATAAAAAAACCCACCACCAAGCTTTGTTTGTTCAAAACTGGGAGAAATTTTGGCAGTGTAAACAATGCAGTTTAAATGTATTATCTTCATCCAAACAAATGTATTGGGGAAGCTGTCACTGAAGAAAATACATATTGACCTGCATTAAAAAAGTGAATAAAAGGTAAACTGCCACCATCAAGGTTTTAGTAGAAACCCTTCAGCACTCAGTGGCTTTAGTCACCTAGAGCGTGAATGTAACTCTAAAGTAGTCTAGTTGGGGCAGAATTAGGAGATGAGCTTTTCCCAGCAGGGGAAGCATCTCTTCCAATACACAAAACAACTCAAGAATTGGTTTGAGAGGCAGGCTAAACAAAATGAATCACTCCAAGACGACTTATGGAAGTTTGAGGTTTCCTTACGGTGGGTTAGAAGCAGATGTCTAAGAGTCTCAGGCAGAAGTGATTCAAGCATGGGAGCTGGACGAGGATCCAGCGTAGTGTCAAAGCTGCTCAAACTTCACAGGAAATCTGGTAAGTGTGTGACAATTTGAAGTTAGGCTCCCCTTAAGGTTAATCTCTGCTTGCATCATAGATTGGCTGGGGATACCAACGCAAATGTGCATAAGGTACACAGCGATGGACTGCAAGAGGTTATTGAAGGGCTACTTAATAGTCAGATAGACCACCACAAACACATTACAGGCTACATGAATGAAGAGTTACATCTTACCCTTTATAACGGATCTGATGACTGCAAGTACTACTGTGCATATTACATTATTTCTACATTTGACTTCGGAAAAAGGAGCAGTAAAACACTTCATAGAGTTGTTAGGAAACCAGCACAATTTCTTTAAAGCCAACAGCTTTTCCTCTGAGTCAATAGCTGAGCTTCCCTGGAACACTTTAAGGCAAGTTTTGGAAAAAAGGAGGATTCAGTGTTTACCACCTTCTCCTGGTACCTTTGAGAAAAGGGTTTAATTCTTCGCTATACCGCAGCCTCCTTATGCCATTTAGTCTCTCCATGCCCTTGCCTCCCCAAATTAAAATAGCAGTACCGCTCTCTCTCAAAGGTATTATAAGGATAATTATCTGAGCATCTCACAATCTTTAATGTGGTATTGCACCCAAGATAACTTGATGGAGTGAGCATTCTGTAATGTTAAGATGAAGCAGGAAAAATCTCCCCTAACATTGAATGTCATGTCCTTAGTGCATCTCATCTACAGCACTGTCGGTGTGAACAAATTGTCCCATTGCTGTCTCCAGCAGAGAACCAAAGGAAACAGCCCTTCAGTAGCTTATTAAGTAAACACAGGGATATCAGGAGCAGGGAGAGAAGAGGGATGGACGCTAGCAACTGTACCTTTAATAGAAGAAATTGTACTCTACTCTGCAGCAAACAGAAAGAAAATAGAACAAGACGGGCATTTAAAATGACCCTTAAAATGTGTATCAGAAGGTTTGCTATATAGCTGTCTCCAATGACTTAAAAATTGTAAATACACAAGCAGGAAGACAATCCAGCTCTCTGGTTCTATTCACTACCTCTGTTAAGGATCCCTTTCAGTGAATGAGCAAGGGAGGAAAGGAAGGAGGAGGAAACAGATACTGCAATATGTTCTTCAGGAGCTGGGTTCTGGGCTGCTTTCTCAAGCCTTGCATTTTTTTCTTCTTCATGGGTAGGAGAAAAAGCATACAGCTTTTTGTAGAGGCAGTTTGCTTGAAACCTGCTGCAGAGCATCCAGTACAACTAGTGACTGTTACTCTAGACACCAGCATTAACTAAATGTATACAGAGGTGAGGGAGGAAACACCACATCCCACCTGCTGTTACAAAAAGGCAACCCCCTCCAGCCCCACTTACTTCTGCCAGTTGAGCCTTATTGAGGCCAGGTCTGGTTTGTAGCTTATAATGTCTTTTGTAACGTCGCAATGTGTTCACTTGGAGCTGAAACAAGTCAACCTGCAAAAGATATGGAGAATTATTGACAGAGAAAATTGGCTGATCAGCAGCTTTAAAACACAGATTTACCCTGAAAAATGGGCAATCCAAGATACTTTAAAAAACCAACCAAACAAAAAAAGAAACCCAGCAGGAACTGTTCCCTGTCTGTGTTTCTAGTCATATCTGCTTATGTTAGTGACAAAATTATTTAGCCCTTTTTTAAAGTTTCTGCTAACACTGCAGAGCCAAAACAGTCCCAGGAGAACAAGAAATTCTGCATTGGTTCATTTACCATCAACAAAATTGTCAGTTTCTTGTGTCAGGGCCAAATTCTGTTCTCAATTTTCTAAGCCAGCTTTTTGCTTATAAGCTGAGTGAATTGGACACACAGCTCTTTGACACCCGAGTCCCACACACACAGTTTTTATGGAGCTGCTGTTCAGAAAAAAGCCTCTGTAGGTTTAAAACATTTGCTTGAAACAAAAATCTGATGCATCTCAAGCTCCAGTGCTCTGGGGTTTAAATACTCATCTGTGAAAAAACTAAACAGCTTGGGTCAGAAACTACAGGTTTTGAGGCACTCTGAAAACATAATAAAGTACCATACTGGGTCAGGTCAGTGGTCCCTGTAGCTCAGCATCCTGACTCTGAAATATCCAGCTTTGGGAAGTGCATATGTTGGTCGTAAGTGATCCATTTTCTGCTGCTACATGCCCAGCACCCTGAGTCAGAAGTCTCATGCCACAACCAACTTCGAATAGCTATTTATGGACCTATCCTCCAATAATATATCCAATCCCCCTTTGAACCCAATTAAGTTCCTGGGCTTCCCGACAGCTCCTGGCAAAAAAATTCCACAGGTTAATTGTGCGTCATGTGAAAAGTACTTCCTTCGGTTTGCTAAATCTTGACAAGATGAAGGTGACGGTGGTGGGGAAGGCCGAGGGAATGGTGGCCCCCATCACTGATGGGGTCCATCCTCCCCTGGTTTCTCAGGTCCGGAGTCTCGGGTCCTGAACCCACAGCTCCGCCTGGATTCCCAGGTGGCGGCTGTGGCAAAGGGAGCATTTCGCCAATCACATCTGGTGTGTCGGCTTAGGCCGTATGTCTTGGACTCGGACCTGGCCACAGTCATCCATGCTTTTATTACCTTGAGACTGGATTACTGCAACACGCTCTACGTGTGGCTACCCTTGGTGCTGGATCGGAAGCTGCAGCTGGTGCAGAATGCAGCAGCCCATCTCTTGACTGGATGACGCAAGCATATTACACCAGTGCTTCGCTCTCTGCACTGGCTGCCGATAGGTTTCTGGGCCCAATTCAAGGTGTTGGTGTTGACCTTTAAAGCCCTAAACGGCTTGGGCCCCGCCTATCTGCAGGACCGCCTCACCCTCCGGGTCCTGGATCGACTCCTGCAGTCGGCTGGGGGCACCCTCCTCGGGGTTCCCGGGTGTCTACTATGAGGAGGGCGTTCTCCGCGGCTGCCCCGCAGCTGTGGGAACTCCCTCCCGTTGGAGATCCGCTTGGCTGCCGGCCTCCCCTCTTTTCGCAGACAATGTAAGACCTGGCTGTTCCGCTGGGCCTGTCCTGAGGGAGATGGGGGTGGGGTTTTATATTGTTTTTAATTGTTGTTATTATTGTTTGTTTTTAATGTTTAAAATTTTTTTTAAACTGTTGAGCTGCCCTGAGATACCTGAGGCAGGAGGGGGCAGCAGCATATAAATTTTATTATAAATAAATAAATAATCTGAAAGACCGCCTGTCCTTCCATGCCCCATTGCAGCCCCTACAATCAGCCAGGAGTGCCTCCCTGTGGGTATCATCTGTTAAGCTTTGCTCATATGACAATGGCTTGCAGGGGGACATTCTCAGTTGCTGCCCCAGTGCTTTGGAACTTCCTTCTCCCAGAGGTTTGTTTGAGCTGGAGGGTCTTCTTAAGGTGGTGCAAGACCATTTGAAAAGGCATTCAGCGGGCAGGAATAGGGGATTGGGGTGAGGTGGTGAGTGGTTTTGGGGTAGGGGTGTTAGTGGAGGTTGGATGGAATTGGGTAGGTTTTATGGGATTTTTTGGGGTGGGAAATTGTATTTGTTTCAATTTTTTTTATGTATTGTAAGCCTCTGGGAAGGGCGGCATATTGATTCAAATAAATAAATAAATAAATGGAAGCAAACAAGTGCCACCTACCTTAAAACAGGGAAGTCTTACTGCAACTGAATCTGAAATGATTTCATGTTTTTCCTAGTGCCTTTTGATTGGCTAGACACGCAGATCCCCAATGAAAGGCCAAGTGCAGCACTCTGCCATTGCGTGCCAAGTGCTTCTCACCTTTTGCTCTTTGGGGCATGAAACACAGGTAGTTTCATTTTTCTAATCAACATTATTTTATGAACTATATAGTCAGCCCTCAACCACTGCAGTGACTAAGCATCTTTCCTGCATGCCAAAAGCAGTGAAAGATGAAGACAAAGTAGTTCAGATAATAGCTTTTATTGGACTAACTTCTGTTAGTGAGAATATGTAAGCTTTTGAGCCATGCAGGGCTCTTCCTCAGGCATGTGGCATAGCAAGTCAGAAAGATATGAACTGAGCAACTGGAGGACAGGAATATACGAGGAGGCACAGCAGTGACTTGGGTGGGAGTGAACAGAACAAACTAACTAGAGAAAGGGCTGTAGATACGGAGAAAATGTAGTGTATTTTATTCAGTGCACAAAATGCTTTCATTTAAATTATGTTGGTAAAACCCAGCAAACCTTACACCAACTAATGAACTTGCATAGAAACATTATTACAGGCCAAAATAAGGACTCTATTAGTCGGCAGTCACTTCTTCCAGAACAGCCTCTCCATCTCTGACTTCTCAGTCCTCAACCTCAAAGGAAGCTTACACAATATGTTTAAAAGATGGGCCTAGGAACTAAAATTAGATACTTAAAATAATGGACTCAACCAAGACTTAAGTTTTTCAAGCCATTATACAAATCTGTAGTAACCAACAGACCCTGTCAGCTGTTTACTCAACCTCTGTGTTTCTACTCAGTTCCTTTCATGTGTGGCTTCCCTTTACCAGATAAGCTGTTTCCTACTATACCCTACCTATACATTTGTTTTAGCCTCATCCTCGCTCTGTACTTAATATTTATTACCTATTGTTTCTTCATCTCTTAGACCCACACAGTTTTTACAGCTTTGATTTTAGATGTCTGGCATCTTTTTCTCTCTTTTTTCTCCCCATCTACAATCTATTGTAAGATTTCCATACTGTTTGGCACACCAGAATATCACTTGCCCTTACATGCCTATCATGGGTCACTGTTCCAGCAGTTTCTAGTAACTGATGTTTCTAGTAACTGATGCATGCTGGGAAGTCATAGCAATCAAAGGCCATAAATCCCAAGTAAGATCCGATATGTGCTAAGAATCAGATTTTGAATGAATAGGTGCTGAATGCTTACACTTTCCTTTTGGGAATGGTTCCTGGTATATACTGTTGCAATATTACATGGGCTCCATTAAAGTGAAGGGGACTTGTTCCAATGCTCAGTGCTAGCATCAGAGCGGTCGCTTTGGAACATCATTCTATTAATCTCGTTTTCTAACAACCTCTGCAATTTCCTCCCTGTAAAAACTTTGAGCGTATAGTGATTCAGGCAAACCCTGTACAGCTAAGAGCCTGTAGCCACCAAGAAAGTACAACAGAAACAAAACAGAATAATCTGCCCAAAATAAAAATTCTCCACAAATGGTGCTATTGCCATGACAAGAAATCACCATTTCAGAGAAAAGAAAGTGTTTTTTCTTAGCTATGTGGAGGTTTGCAAACCCACACGGCTCTCTTTCCTCTATCACAGATTAGAGGATACAGTCCTTCCTTGAAGATTCATGAAATTTCATTAAAGCAGACATTGGAAATAGCATCCAACCTGTTTCAGGGTGACATTTACCTCAGGGACATCTGTTTCATGCTCAGGAGAATCTCCCCCATCATCGCTGGTCTTCCTCTTCCTTTTGTTCCTGACACTCTGAATGAAATTCTTATGGAAATCACATATGTATAGGTGTCTCACCTAGGAGCGGAAAGCAGAGAGGGGAAAAAAAAGCCTTAGTGATCACTGTACAAAATTGAGAGGCTAGTGAGTTTTAAGCCAATAGTACACACAACTCTGCTTAACACTGTCAGAAACATTGTTTTTAAAATCATGGCTTTGACATCATGCAAGTCAATTATTAAAATAAGCCAACTGCAGTGATGCATAGGCTTGGGGGAAAAAAAATGTGGTGGATTCTTAAGTACTCAGACTGAGTGTGAAAACAAACGATATGACAACGCACATTAGCCCACACCAGGTGGCAGTCTGCCTGTCTGTTTCTTAGGTGTTCATCAGTTGTTTGCCCCCAGCAGCCATGTAGCCGCTGCCAACTAGACCTGGATAAGGATATAAAGGAGCTGCCTAACTGAGTCAGACCAATGGTCTAGCTTAGCCCAGTATTGTCACAACCTGAGGCAGCAGGGTTTCAAATCCAGCTCTCCAGGATCCCCAGCAGAGGCCTCACCCAGGTGGGCTACCAGAGATGCGAGGGATTGAACTTGGGACCTTATACATGCAAGGCATGCGCTCTACCACCATGGCCATCATGGCCCACTCATGGCAGGCTCTCGGAGAACATGGAGCCTGCTGTGTGGGTGAACGCAGGCTACCACATGTCCATGTCCTGTCAGTTACGTTGCACGTAGCCTTGCGCACATACAGCACCATAAAGTTGTGGGCGAAAGTCTAGAGCATCTGAGGAGTGACTGCTTCATGGTGGTGGTGGTGTGTAGCACAGCAGGGAAGAACACCTGCCCATCTGTGCAATTTGCTTTGCTAAAAACTTCGAGTGGGGGCTGAGCGGGGACTACATAGACAGAATATGGACCAGTCCAAGCCTGTCCAGAGACAGCGTAAAACTTTTCTTTTTGGTGAAGGATTTGGCAGGCAGGGTTAGGGGTGGAGGGGTTAGGGTTGTTTTTTCCTTGAATGAAGTTTTATTGTATTTTGTGTTTTATGTGAGCTGACCTGAGTCTTGGAGGAAGGGTGAGATAGAAGTTTAAATAAATAAATAAATAAATAAATAAAAACTCTCTCTTGAAAACACTCTGAAACCAAAACTCCAGTATAATGCTGGGTTTGTGCTAGCCCATTCGTTTACAGGAGAACAATCCAACATCACAGTATAGAATGAGTTTGCTACCGAGTTCGTGCCTTCCCTTCAGGATGAGCTGACAGGAATATGCCAGCTGCTCTAGCAGGGATCAGGTCACAATCCTGCAAACATTTACACACATGCTTATCTTCATGCCTGAGTATTGTTCTAACTGAAGTCAATAGAACTGGAAGGACCAAGTGCTTAGTCAAGAAGAGAACAATACAAGGATAATAACTTTTGAGGGGGGTGTCACGGGTTTGGGGGTCCACACCCCCACTTTACCGGGTTTGAGTGACTCAGTTTCCCTTGTGCACAGTTCTCTTGAATCAGTTTCTCTCTCTGGCTAATTCAAGTGTGCCACAATGAAACTCCTTTGTCACACAAGGGCCCGATCCTTCCCGTTTACAGACTCTTTACTCTCTGGGTTCGCAAGAGCTTGGGGGCTCTTGTAGCTCACTTGTGTTCCAATATTAGACACCGCCACTTCTTCATAAAGTAAGAAGTAAGTTTATTGATTACATAAACAAGATAGTTGAAACAGAGTGGTAACTAGAAATAAAAGGTAAACATAACGCATTCCTAACTTATACTGGTTGAGTTCCTAAATTAGACATCTTACCCTAGCAAGGTCCAGCAGTTCTGGTTTCTCAGTCATAAAAGGCGAATGACTGGGCTCTGACTTAGAGAGCAATACTGTCTCTCAGTTCATGCTTTCCAGCCTAGTTGGTGGCTGGTCTTTCGTATGCAGATGTTCTCTCGAAGCAGCTTTGCAAGAAGTTCTGTCTCTCTTTGTATCTTACTCTCATTTAAATAGTATTTAGCTTCCTTTGTCTCGGATTTCCCGCCTTTGGGGAATCGTGGGTCAGGGCACGTAGTCAACCCAGGCAAACATGGAAGTCAATTTACATCTCAACAGGGCTGTCTAGCAAGCAAGATGTTTTCAAAACACATCTTGTTATCTCTTTGTATTTCCTGTAGGCTGGTGACATGTGAGAGCCCTAATTCGAGTTGTACAGTTCTCAGAGTCCTAATTTGAGTTTTACAGTTCTCAATTTCAACATTACAAACATGTGGAACCTTTGACATTACATAGTGTACATGTATAGTAACATTACATACATGTGAAACCCTTGGCACCACACATTTACCAAACATGTAGTCCTGTGTTACACGTGTGTGACCCCATGTTTCTCCGTGACAGAGGGGATCTGCATAAAAGGATTCTTCTTTCTCAGAATCTGCCTCGGGGTGAAATTTCCCTTGTAGGGGCATTTTAAAGTTATATTGATTATATTTGCAAACGTGTAAAGTATTCAGATGAGTTGATGGTAGCCAAAGTCTTTGAAGTTTAGTGTACACATTAAAGTTGGGCACCTGACTATATTTTTTGCATAGCTGGTTTCATGTTTATCCCCCTATGCAGCCATTTCACTAGTCTGGTTTGCCCCTTCAGTTCTGTGGTTCTTCCCCAGGTTCCTCACGGTTCTATTCTTTCGCTCTGCGTATACATGCAGCCCTTTAGGATGTCAAGATCAAACACAGGGTTACGTTTCATCAGTACACTAATGATACGGAACTTATATCTCTTGCCCCATGAACCCTGCCATTTCGGCCTCTGCCTTGGAGGAATGCCTGAATAACATAGCTGCCTGGATGCACTGGAGCTACGTCATGCTCAATCCGGGGAAGACTGAGGTGGTGATGGTGGGGAGGAGCAGCCGATATGAGGATGCCCTTGCCTCCCTTGGGCCCCTGAATGTGGCTGGGGTCTGGGTAGAGGTAGTGGGACAGGTAAAGAACTTTGGCATCATTTTCGACCACGCTCTGTCCATGAAAACCTAGGATTGGATGTGGTGTGGAAATGCTTTTTTCAACTTTGCAATCTGCATACGTTATGCCCTTATTTATCCCAGGCTGACCTTGCCACAGCGACCCATGCCCTGATGACAAGGCTCAACTTTTGTAATTCCCTCCTTTACAGGCTACCAGCAGTGCTTATCTGTCGCTTGCAGCTTGTTCAGAACGCGGCAGTGTGGCTACTTACTGGTTTGCACAGTCGCGATCATATTACACCTGCCCTGTGTTCTCTGCATTGGCTGCTTGTAGAATGACGGATCGAGTTTAAGATCGCAGTGCTAGTTTTCAGGGCCCTGAATGGTTTAGGCCCTGGCTATATCAGAGACCTTCTTCTGGAGTCTCGCACTGATGGGTATCTGTGCTCAGGAACCACCAGCTGTCTGGGGGTTCTGCCATCACGTCTTAAGTCGGCGGGTGATCTGGCTTTTGCTGTGGTGGGCCCCTCGGTGTGGAACTCGCTCCCCCCAGATGGTCATCTCAGTTCCTACCTACCTACCTACCTTTAATAAGCACCTGAAAACGTATTTGTTTTCTAGGTGCTTTTAGGATCCACTGCTGGTCCCTTTAATGTATTTTGCCCTTCCTTTTCCCTTCCCAAATCTTACATTTTTTAAATATCCTTTAAAATTACTTGTTAAATTTTTAAAAATTGTTTATATTGTGTTTTTACACAAGATATGAAGTGCTCTGAATGCCATGCAGGCAGGGGGTTACTATATAAATAAAATTATTGTTATTAAGAAAATAGAATTGTAGAATCACAGAGGTTCACATGGGCAGGTGAAGCTTATGAATCCTTGCCTTTAAAAACTAGTGTGTGTCAAGGTATCCTTCAGATGCAAGACTCCCTCACAAACATCTGGATGAAGAAACTGCCACATGGAAAAAAACTAACTTAATTTCTTTATGCCATCTTAAGCAGAGGGATTTATTTGCAACGGCAGGTTAAAAAAAAAGTCACATGCAAAACTAAAAATGTATGGAGTGCTTTTAAATAGTAATTCAGCCTAAAAACGTGGGCTACTGAGTTCAAGCGATCTCCACCTCCATGCCCAATGATGCTTTCACTTGCAGACTTGATGCAACAGATGTCACTTAATGTTATCACTAATTGGCTTGCAGCAGTTAAACCTGCCTGATGCTAGCCAATAAACATGTCTTCATTAGAAGAGGACTGCCAGCAATATTCAGCACCGGAGCGGTGACAGTTTTTAATATAAACCTTTTTACGAGGACAGTCTGGAGCTTTACTGATGGAAGTATCTCCAAGTCAGTTACAAATACACACATGAAAAAGGAAGGATCCTTTTATATCTACTCCCTCTGGCAATGGCAACAGTCACAGATGCCAAGAGACAATTAAATCAGAACTACTGCCTTTAAAACTAGGATAAAGTGAGCCTTTCCTCTATTCGCCTAACAGAGTCTGCCCAGCGATGCCAGAGCCTTTGCCTCTGATGTGCCTGTGATAACTCAGTGGCACTGTGCAGCAACAGTGACAATACATCTAATAGAAATACATATAGCTTAAAGGCTCCTGTGCTTATTTAATTCATGAGCTGAAGTCAGCTTTTCTCTCTTGCTGAGACCTCCATTTACCTCTTCCTATTGTATTTGTGTTATTTATATCTGTAAAGCACCGTTAAATATAGTTTACATGGGAGAGACTATGCAAGACAAAGTAGTTCCAATGATATCTACAGATACAAGATAAAGCATCATTTTATGGACTAAGAATTGGAGATTATTTGGTGGATCTACAAGGACTGTTGCAATGTTTGCTTTTTCTATTTCCCCAACACTTGGCTCTCTCAAATAAAGCACTGCTTCCTGGATTCTACAGATTCACAAAATTATCTCGGCTTCTTACTGAGTAAAACATACTGCCATGTGCAATCATGTGACTTAACAAGTGCCTAAACTTAGAAGCTGCTCACGCCGTTTAACTCTCAGTGCCCATCTTTAGTATGATCCTACCAGCTAAGCAGTCTTGGGGCTCAGCACAAACCTGGACAAATATGATTAATTGTGTAGTGTTGCCCAGCGCTGCTGAACAGCTGCTGGGTTTTAGTGCAAAAGAGACTGTACTAAAGATAGGTACACAGATAAAGATAAAGCAGCCTACAGCATCCAAAGTACTCTGGGGACTTTTTGAAAGGAGTCCCAACAGAAACAACCAAGATAAATTCACGTCAGGTAAGAGCCTCCCTGGGAAGGGCGCCCACCCAGGCAAAGCAGGAAGTGAACTCACGCTTTTGTCGATGTCCAGCTTGAGCTTCTTCTGGGAGATGCTCTTCTGGATCCTCTTGCTGAAGGAGGCGTTGCCAGCCGGGCGAACACAGCGCTCCCCGTCGTCGATGAGGCAGCAGCTTTGGCCGTAAAAGGGAGCGGTGGGAGGCCCATCCCGGCTGTCCTCCTCGGTGCTGAAACCATTCATCTCACGGCCGCCGCCCCCAGCCCGACCCGAAAAGGAATCCTAGGGAATCAGCCAACGGGAGAGGCCGTGCCCCTGCCCCCCGATATCAGCTCCAACCTCCAGTCCTCGGGGGCACCTAGACAACCCCTATCCTCCCAGCCTGGAGACTCTCCCCCCCCCCCCACACCTTACAGGGGCACCTAGGAACTGTCCTCCTAGCTCCCCACCCACCCCATAACCAGGGGACACCCTAAGAACGCCTGGAAACTCTCTCACGTTTCCCCTGGCCACCTAGAAACTGTTCCGACGAGCTCCCGCCCCCCACAGAGGGACGCACAAACTGTCCTCCTACGTCCCCCAGCTAGGTGGGAGCTAGGAACCCCCTCGCCACTCTCTCCTATGGGGTGCCTGGAAATGCACCCTCCGTCGTTTTACCCAGCCGCAGGGGTACCTTGAAACTACTCCCCAGGCTTCTCTCCCACAGGGGCACCTAGAAACTCTGTCCTACTCACCCCTGCCTCAAGCAGGGGGATGCTTAAAACCCATCCTTCCCTTTTCCCTGAGGGGTGCCTGAAATACACCCCCACACCTATAAACTCTTCCTCTCGCTCCCAGAGTGGGCACCGGACCAGAGAGAGTTTGAGCCTTCGGGAGCCGGCAGCCCGGGACGAGGTCTGTGTCCGGCTGCCGGCTCCTACCACAAGCTCCCTGGTTGAGGCGCTACCGGCGCCCCGGGAGGCCGAGCCAAGGTGACGGGTCCCCAGTACACAAAACCTGCCAGCTCCGCCTCCCCTGACAACGGAAGTCCCGTCCCCGAGCACCCATTGGTCAATAAAAGATACTGGGCGGGGTCTACACCGCCACTCTAACGTCCTATTGGCGGGAAAGTCTGCCAGTCCTCAGCATCCGGTTACTTCCTGCAGCGGGGTGGGAGCTGAGCTGTTTAAGTGGAGAGAGGCTGAGGGGAACCCGGGCTACAGGGAGACATCGGTGAGGGGGGATTTTAGAAGCTTTGTAGAACCCCTGCTCAGCTCCCCACTCCTGTGCTGCCCCCCCAATTTACAGTTACCAGTCACCTATGCAGAGAGGGCAGTGGGGAAAGGAGCTGCGGGGGTAGCCAGATACGCAAATTTTAGAGGACACTTATGAGAAATACAGATTTCGGGGTTGCATTGGCGCCAACACAGCCCTGCAGCCTGTATTTCTCATAAGTGTCCTCTAAAATTTGCATATCTGGCCATCCTAGGTGCGCCACAAAGAGGACGATAGGGGCTACAAGGAGGGGAGTAGGGCAGGAGATGGAGCCTAGGGATACCCCAGAGGAAAAAAAGAGAGACCACACTGAGGGCAGTGGGGCAGGAGATGGAGCGGAGGACTAGGGAACCTGCCACCAATAGGAATGGGGGTGCCCCAGGGAGGGCATTGGGGCAGGAGTCGGTGCTTCAAGGGTGCCCCAAGGACAGAGTTGGGGCAGATGCTGCTTGGGGAGCACTACAGCAAGAAGTGGGGCTACAGAGAAGGCAATGGGGACATGAGATGCAGCTTGGTAGGCTGCAGTGGGGTAGGAGCTGGAGCACACCACCGGTGTGTGGGGGTCTACAGGCAGGGCAGTGGGGCAGATTAAGTTTTGGGCATGTCACAGGGTGGGCAGATAAGCACAAGAGGCTACGGGGGCTATAAGAAGCCCCCCATCCCTGTGCGGACTATAGGAAAGATGAAGCATGAAGGGCATTGGAGTGTGTGTGGAGGGGCGGGATAGGGACCTGATGCAGTCTGGTGTGTCTGATGCTCACAGAGTGTGAGGGGTGTCCTAATAAGGAAGGAAAGAGTGCTGAGGATTAAGAACGCTGGAGTATGGGCCAAGGCCACTCAATAGCAGATCCCAGGACTGGAGAGAGTAATTGGCAGAAGGAACTCAGGTCATTCCTGGAGGTCAGCGATGTGGAGAGGAGTCAAGCCATCACCCAGTGACTCTGGCTCATCCTGTTCCCTGGCTCCCAGGCATGGTAAGATGTAGCTGAACAATCACCCCTGTCCCTTTGGTCAGGGGTGATTGTTCCACTGTAGATGCTTTCAGAACAAGACACACTATCACCTGGTAGGGCAGGTTGTATGGACAACCTGCAGGCATAAATATGGACAAGGATGGTAGTAACACCTGGTATCTCTAGAGCCCTGACATCCTAAAACAGGTTACCCATCTGTGAATAGGGTAGGTCATGGCCTTGATTGAGATTTTATTTATTTTATATGTATTTGTTGCTGTCTGGGACACAGACACATTAAAAATGGGGGAATGTAGGCAAAAAGCTTGGTGATATCTGACCCTAACACCCAACAGAGTAGACAGTACCACCTCGCATACCAGCATTCACTGAATGCAGTGACAGAGTGCAGAATGGCTCGCATAGTAACAGATGCCATCAGGGCGAACGTGAGTGTCCCAACAAATTATACTGTACCTGCCTACTTCAAGTTGTGTAGTTCTATTTTTAAAATGAGAATGTATGATCATTTATTTATGCAGCATCAACTGTTATTCTTAACCTGGGATTTTGGTCTGTCCTGATATGGTAGAATGAGAACATTAATCTTGAATAGAGAATGTTCCTGAAATACTCAGTCCCAGTTAGCAGTACTATCTGGGACCTGCCTGTCTGAAGTCTGCTCTTCCTACATGTGCCAGTTTGTGATGCTTCTATGCTAGCCCCATTTGGGATAGGAGAGGATGGGCTGTTGTCCACAGGTTTTCAAGTGAGGGTTGTGGGATTTTGGAACTTGCCTGACCTCAGTCCAGACTCCTGAATCCAGCAATCTACTGAGCACATTGCAAAACCAATTTGGTTGAGTTTTGGGGGAAAGGAATGGGTTGTCTTACTGGGTATGATTTAAGGGGGAGTTTCTCTTCTCAAGTTTTTACATCTTTATTGCTGGCTGGCTCTTTGGAACATACTGGGTGATGGAATTTTACTCGTGCTCCACAAAGCATGGAAATTGTAAGTTAAGACTCCCACCTTACCTTGCGTGCCTTATAAGCAGTAAAGACGTTAGACTCTCAGATTGTACTCGCTTACAACTTGGGTTCCACGAACCCACACTTTGCCTCGGTCTTTCAGCCCCAGTCCTCTTCCGCTGCAGATTGGGGCAACACTGAAGCTCGGCACAGCAAGCTCCTCCCCACCCTAATATTATGGACTTGATCCCTGTCTCCACTGTAGCCACAATTTATCCTTCATTTATAGCTACCCAGTCAGGCAGCAGCTCAAATGCATCTGCTTACTAGAGGTGATGAAAGGCAAGCAAATATTTGTCCTAGTATATCATGCATTAGAGTACTATACTGTATTGGAAACTGATTTAGCTGTCTGTGGCTCCTGATTGAGGATTGGTTGCCATCTGCTTTCCCTCAGGTACAGCCCTCATAAGGGGATAAAGCCACGCATCCCATATGCATCAAAAGTGTTCCCCTCCATCTTCACCCCTCCCCCCCATTTAGATATCCTGTTGTCCCCATCCCAACTGAAAGCACACATAAAAAACATTCATACACTTTGCCCCCACTCCTGACTGTCACCCGAACATTGTCGCTGAACACACACCCATCTCTCCGCATTCTCCCCCCATAAATACTGCCCCCCAGCACTTGGGTAACCCCTCCCCATATAAATACTGCTCCCCAGCCTTGTCTGTGGATACACATCACCCACCTATCAGGCTTGTGCCTGATATGCACCTATCAATATGCACCGCTCCCAGCACTTGTCTGCCCGCTGCCAATACATACACTTCCCCCCCATCCCTGCCTGCTCCCCAGCCTCATCTAGGCATACACACTACTCATTCCTCAGCTTTGTCCCCCATAAACACTCTCTGCGCACCTGGCTGCCCCCCCACAATAGACACTTTCCTCACTGCCCAGCTGCCCCTGATCTTGTCTCCCTGGTACACATCCAGGATCCATCAACCTTGTTCCCTCCCCCCCGCCCCCATACAGCCTCCTCCCAGTACTCAGCTGTTCTCTTCTCCCCAATCCAAATGAGGGCATATAGTGAAAGCTGAGGGTCAGGTAGCAGCAAGCTGCCCCTGCCCTGCCCCCACATGCAGAGGAAGAGAATTGGGGCTGAAAGACCAAGGCAAAGCATGGGTGGCATGGAGCCTAAGTTGTAAGAAAGAATATGCGAGACTGTACAACGTCTTTACTGCTTACATGACATGGAAGGTGAGAGCCTTAACTTACAATTTCCATGCTTTTTAGAGTATGAGTGAATTTGTAAGAGCCTTAATGCCTCTCAAACTGAAGGCTTTTGAGCCTAGAATTATCCTGTTTTTTGAAAGGGAACTACACTAAATTCCCCATCGTACAACACTACCACCTCCCAACGCCTCCTGCTCTAACCCGCTCCCCTCCCAGAGAACCAAGGTGTCCTTGCTCCCAAGTCCACCCTGCTCTGACACACTAGCTCCCAACCTCTTAACCGAGAACCCTGGAGTCCTGGCTCCCACCAGCCCTCACTCCCCTCCCCAGAGAACCCAGACCTGAACCTCAGCCCAGGAGTATGGGTCCCCTTCACCACTGGCCTGGGAGGGTGTGAAGGTGGATAGTCCCAGCAGGGGTGCGAGGGAGGCTCCAGCCCAATGCGCATCTCCTCAGGGTGCTGCACACTGGTGTAGTACAATAAACTGGCATGCATGAAAAATTAGTACTTTACTACTGATAATGCACAGATGTATTGAGCATCCTCAGTGGCAGCTACTGAAACCACCTTCCCTTATCTTGCCCTCAGTTAATAGACACATTCACGTTTTGGGCAGGAGGGATCTATTCAAGGAATAGAGGAGCTGGGATTATGCGGGAGACACATTACAACAAGATCACCAACTACATGCTGTGGAGTTACGGCTACTAGGGCTAACTTCCCCACCAACCAACTTAGCATGTAATTACTGAACATGACAGTTGACTACTATGCCATAGTAAAATGTGCAAAGCTTAGGCAGACTCGGCAAGTATAGAATCAGTGACCAGACATTAAAGGGAGACATCTGGAGACACAAAGCATACTCTAAACACGGAGAGGAAAGAATGTAAAACAGGTTTTGCCCTGCAGGTGTCCCCCCCCTTCCCCAACCTACTCCCTCAAAGGGTAAGGAAGCAGAGATGGGGTTGTTTTCACAAACATAGGGGATGGACTCATGTTACAGATCCATGATCTGAACCCTCCTCATCCTGAGCACACCTACCTCAAACTGTCTTAGCGTTTCACACCTATGTCAAGCAGACTGCCACAAGCCACCGCCCAGGGCACCCCCTGCTCCCTCTCCCCTAGGACTCCTTCTACCAGACCCCACCCTCCCTCTCCCAGAGCTGGCACAAGGATTTTTGCCAACCTAGGTAAAACAAATTTTGCCACCCTCCCTGCATTGTGTATGCACAATCTGTATGCCATGTGTGCACGCCCCTGTGAAACCCATGTACATTGTGTGTGCAATATTCACACATGACAGGCACTGAGGGATTAACTGCCCTGGTACCCACCACCTCTGGGCCTCCAGTAGCAGAATCCCCTCTTACCTGATGGAGCTGTGCTACCTACCAGTGCTACCCTGAGCTTTCCTGGCTTCTGCTGCTGGGTCCCAGGAGAAACTGAAAATCACTCTGCACAGTCCAACCACTTGCTTGCTCACTGCCTTCTGCTGCGGAGGTGGAGGCACAGCTCCCCCCCCCCCTCCCACAGGCAAGAGGAAAGGCTGCTACCCTATAGCACCACTGCCTGTCCTAAAGTGTATCAGTTCCCTCAGCTGCTGGCCAGTGCTTTGCTCCAGGCAGAAGCAACAGACAGCAATTAAGCCTGCTGTTTGGCTCCCACTCTACCCTACCTGGTCCCAGGAACAACCACATCCCTGCTAGATCAACCTGCAACAGACTGTTGACTGGGGCTGTGCTGTGGCTCATTTGCAGCTCCAGCTACTGACGCAGGTTCTGCACACGCCATCTAGCAGCTATGCGGGAACCTTGCGTATGTTGTATTTTGGCCTGTAGTTTCTCTTGCTTGCACATAATCTGCACAATTCCTGCATGCATCCGAAACATAACTCTGTCTCCATACAGCAACATGGGAACTTAAAAACATCATAACTTAAAAACTATGCAACTAATTTTAAAAATCAAAACTCAGGAAATTATTACAATGCACACTTGAATTTTCTGAGACCTCTACACTTCCTGACATATCTTTACACACACTTTTCTGCATCAAGAAAAACTGGTTGCAAACCCCAGAAAAAATAGTTCTGCTTCCAGTTTTCAAACTCTTAACTCAGCTGTTTCTCATCCAGTTTATCTGAGCTTTGGGCAGCATCTACCCCTCATACAAGTGAACCTCCATACAAAGTGTCACAGTGATAGGATAAATTATCTTGATTTTAGGAGTAGACATTTTGTGATTTTAACCGTGTGTGCAAGCTGCCTTAACAACAGAGCTAATCACGTCTGGCTCTATAATTCAGGGCCTCATGTCCACTGTGTTTTCCCCATTAACGACAATGGGGGAAAACACAGTAAACACAGGCCCCTGCTTATATTTAAGTATATTCGTGTAATAATTGTCAGAGCCGTGAGAGCTTTTTAAGAGGCTAAATCTCAATGAGTCAGTGTAGCCAAGTGGATAAAATGCTGGGTTAAACCAGGGTTCAAATCTCATTTTAGCCATGAACTCACTGGGTGGCTTAGGCCAAATCTATAAAATGACAATATATGTACGTCTCTCTCTTCCTATATTCCCCTTCCTTGTCCATTCTAGATTGTAAGCCCCTTTGTGCAGGAACCTGTCTCAAATTACAAATTATTCAGTGCCAGTATGTTGCTCATGCTACACAAGTACTGTAGGGTACATTTACTGTTAGCCAAGGGTACAAATGTCTAGACAAGGATGACCCAGTAGGCCAATGGTTCTCAAATGGGCATGCAGAAGGTATTCAGGGAGGTGGGATGGTGTTGAGGTGCAAGATGGATAAGTTCCTTAGATCAAGCCCCTAAAACAACGCTGACTGATCTAGGAAGTTTCCAAAATGGTGGGTTAGCAAATTTAATTCATTTAATTTATTTATTTCAACTTCTATCCTGCCCTTCCCTCAAAGAGTGAGGGGAAGAGAACAAGGGGGAGATATGCGGGGGTGGGGATTAAGGGTATAGTGGCAAGGCGTATGGCCATGTATGTGGTGGTGGGGAGACAAAGTACTACAGAGAAGAAGAATGAGGGGCATGGTAAAAAATGCGAGAACCATTGCACCAGACCTCTGGCAGACTCCCAGTGTGGTTTTGGGCGGTGACTAATTTGGATGCTCCTGCTCCTCCTTGGTCCCTCAGGTCCGGAGTCTGGGAGCGCTTCTCGATTCACAACTCTGTCTGGAAGCCCAGGTGGTGGCTGTGGCAAGGAGCACTTTTTGTAAATTACATTTGGTGCGTTGTCTTTGACCATATCTCTTAGGCTCTGATATGGCCATCATCTTCCATGCATTCATCACCTTGATATTGGACTAGTGCAACGCACTCTCTGTGGGGCTACCCTTGGTGATGACCCGGAGACTGTAGCTGATGCAGAAAGTGCCGGCCTGCCTCCTGGTGAAGATGGGTCACCAGGAGCATATAACATTGGTGCTCTGCTCTCTACACTGGCTGCCTATAGTCTTCCAGGCCTGATTCAAGGTGTTGGTTATTAACTTTAAAGCCCTATACAGCCTTGGCCCTGCTTAGCTATGGGACCACCTCATTCCTTATGTCCTGGATCGGCCCCTCTAGTTGGCCGGGGGTGTCCTCTTGGAGGTCCCCAAAGTATCCCGGGTGGCCACTTTCGAGGGGGGCATTCTTAGTGGCCGCATCACTCCCTCCCGGTGGAGATTTGCCTCTCTTTGGATCTCCTCTCCTTCTGCAGACAATGTAAAACCTGCCTATTTCGCCAGGTGTTCAGTGCGGGGGACAGGTGGTGGGTGGGTGGGTATTTGTTTATCTGGGCCTCGTTTGTTGGATGGTTTTTAATTGTTTTTATATTGTATTTTATATTAGTTTTTATTATCTATTGTACGCCAGTGGGCAGGAGGGGGCGGGTTATTATAATTATTAGCAAACATTTATATAGCATCAGCAATGTACCTGGCGCTTTACAAAGTAATGGAATAGACATGGTCCCTGCGCTAGGGCTTACAATCTGAGAGACGGGTGTGTGTGTGTGTGTGTGTGTGAGCTGTCTCTTATACACATCTAGATGTGTATAAGAGACAGACACAGAGCGCATTGGGCTAATCTAGTCTTCAGGTAATAAAGGCATGGATGATGGTGGCCAGGTCTGAACCAGAAAGAAAGGGCCGCAGCCTCCTCACCAGATGGAGTTGGTGAAAAGTGCC